>NC_051171.1:81140990-81604067 GCF_013339725.1 Rhipicephalus microplus
GCTGCGGCGGCTGCATATTCGATGGAGGCGGAATGTGTAGGCCGTGTGCTCAGACTGGGTGCACGTTAAAAAAACCCAGGTGGTCGAAATTTCCGGAGCCCTCCACTGCGGCGTCTCTCATATACATATGGTGGTTTAGGGACGTTAAACCCCACGTATCAATCAATTATCGTAGTGGAGGGCTTCAAAAATTTCGACCACCTGGGGTTCTTTAACGTGCACCCAAATCTGAGCACACGGGCCTACAACATTTCCGCCTCCATCGGAAATGCAGCCACCGCAGCCGAGATTCAATCCCGCGACCTGTGAGTCAACAGCCGAGTACCTTAGCCACTAGACCACCGTGGCAGGGCGAAGATATTTTATATCCAACATTATCAAGGCTACTAACTGTTAGCGCTCATAAGCATTGTAACAACCTGAAGACTTTCAGCCTGTTAGAATTCAACTTGCGACAAACCACCAGGTCATGGACTTATCTCCTCTGGGCATGTTAGCACATTCAATGCCTCACAAGAACGTAACACAAGTGAACTAACAAGTAAACGTGCGCTAAACGTATGAAAGTATCAGTGGAACAGCACTCAGGCTTTCACCTCTTCTCCTTTTCATGTAAAGAAAAAAAGTTATCTTTAAAACAAGACGTGCAGTATATGCATACACAATACATATCAAGGCTGGCATATACACAACTATTTATTTCCCCGAACATGTACCAACTCAACGCACTCAAATACTACGCTTATTCTTCATTGTCACCGCAGAGTGAAACATTTCAACGAGCTGTTGTATGCAGTTTCAAGCTAATATAAATGAGACAGCATTGATTTTCTACCTAACTATAGCAGGAAAATATCAGTCCCAATCAAATGTTCAGCACCATAGGCTACGTGTCCTGAAATACCCTCTCTCTCACCCTTTTTGCGTTTTATTGCAGGCCTGGCCAATAGAAGTGTGCTCGAAGAAGGGGTACCAGCACCATCTTGCTCGTGTGTAAAAGAAGGCGCAGTTCTCGTGAACATGCACTTTCCTCGCCGTGTCTGTTTCACTTGTAATATTTTTGCATTGCCGGTTATTTTGTATAGCTAGTATGTGGCCTGTTTTTGAAGACCTTCGTGATTGCGCGTTTTCGAGAGAATGATGTTTCCTTTATTTAATTATTTTTGCAAAAAAAAGTCGAGAAAGATTAGTAAGCATGCAAGCTATACCATGCTTCATTCATTTACCTAAAGCAATGTGATTGCTATGGGCGGCAAATTATAAACGAGAGTAGATTGCTTGCTTTGAGCGTTCGGTAATCATCGCGGGGAATCGGGGGTGATTACTATCAGACGCATACTATAAATGATAGTATATGCTTGGTTTTGAGCGTTCGGCAACCATCGTGGGCAAATTGGGGTAAATGCTGTTTGTTTTAATGATGGGCAAAGTTCACTTACCCCAAGAATTGTGATGATTTTATTGGTATGTGTGGTTTAACGTCTCACAACCAACATATGATTGTGAGAGGCGCCGTAGTGAAGGGCTCCGAAAACTTTGACTACCTGAGGTTCTTTAACATGCACCCAAATCTGAGCACACGGGCCTACACCATTTGCGCCTCCATCGGAAATGCAGCCGCCGCAGCCGGGATTCGGTCCCGTGACCTGCGGGTCAGCAAACCTTAGCCACTAGACAACCGCGGCGGGGCGTGATCTGCGGACCCCAAGAACTGAGGTAGACTATAGGAAACAATATAACAATGGCATTACGACTACAAAACACAAAGCGTACAGTAAAAATTGAAAAAGAACCACTCATCTTATCAAACGCTCTTTCTTGGAATCCGTGTCTCAAAGCCAGCATCCATGCAGACGGTTAACCAACCAAGCTGAAACGTGTGGCCCCGCTATTTATCAGTGGGCGAATCCCGACAATTCGTTCAAGTGTCTTCGTTAATTATCAGTTAAGTATGTTGAGAAATCTTAAATGATGTTTTCGCCCGTGTGCTCCCGTGATTTTCAGTGGACCAGGGGCGAGTTGAAAGACTTGCCCAAGTTCTTAGACTCAGCGTGTTTTTTTTTTTTTCCTCGTGGACGCGTTTTATTTTTAGTCGACGAGGGGGTGAAATTTTTTTATATACAGATACTAATGTCTCATGTTTGGGACATTGCAGGAACAATTACAAGAAACTCCAAACAACACCAACAACAAAAGAACGAGAACATCAAGCCACATAATTGGACACTTGTTTTAGAAACTGCACGCGGTAGTTTTCGCAAAGAAGTGTCCGGATCATTCCAACTAAATGTGCGCGGGAAAAACGAGTAGTTATAATATTCAACAAAACATCTGAATGACAAAATGTCCAAGATATTCGGAGGGTCACATGGGTAGTATGACTGGTGATTAAATGACTGTGGCTATGCTGACCGATTTGAGCACGATGTTATATAACATGATAAGCCGATTGAACATATACGTCTGTGTTCGAAATGATTCAGAGATAAAGCGTGCACGTGCTCTGAAGGGAAGAAATTATGGTTGGAACGATTGAAAATGAATCTCATTGCCTTTCGCTGGACATACTCGAAATTGTGTCAGTTGCAAGATGTGCTGACCAAACAAGTCAGATATATTTAAGAAAGAGCCTGGGATGGGTGGGGGGGGGGGGGGGGGGACCAGTGAAGTAAAGACTACAAGAATTCATTCTTTTGTGGTACCCTTTAGCGTTCTTTCACAAGTAACTATTTCTTAGGCGATTTTGCCGAAATAAGGTCAATGTGTTTGTGCCAAGTTTCGAAAGAATACACCACCATGGTAAAATCCTGGACTTAAATTCCTGGACATAGTGGGACTTGTTCAATTTCAGTCACGTGTTAGGGGCTTTTGCGAACATCAAGGACAGACAAATTTTGTTTTTCTCCCTATGCATCTATTCACCGTTTCCAAACAGTAGTTGTCGGAGCGTATCGCACAGACTACTAAGGGCACGGTCCCCAGATCGTTCCCCGACGACCACTACTAATTTGGAATGACATTTACTACATACCGCGTCGTTTAGCATGAATAGGAAGTGGCGTATTTTGTGTACTAAATGTTGCGGTCACGTGGTACGGTAGACTAATGACATGTCAGTCATTCTGTCCAGACATGAAAGGAAGAAAATACGAGACAAGCGAATTCAAGACTCAACTTTTCTCGCGTTTTATTTATGTCCCTGAAACAAATCAAACTGCGCAAGGGATGAAACACAAGTAGAAGTATACAGGACAGGTGGAGTGTGTGCACTGCAGTGTACTACGGACGTTCAATCTCCTGCATTTCTGTTTCAACATCAAACCAACTACACCCATCGCCCCCGTAACGCATTACTATAGATCATCGTCCTATAGTTTTCTTGCACACATACCGTTCACGGTGGAATATAACCTCGCCCAACGCTTTGTTCTTATGAGTCATTCTCGGTCAAGGTCAAAGATATTTCGGTCGCGTCGGAAAATGCCCATTGATTGATATGAGGGGTTTAACGTCCCAAAAGCACCATATGATTATGAGAGACGCCGTAGTGGAGGGTTCCGGAAATTTCGACCACCTGGGGTTCTTTAACGTGCACCCAAATCTGAGCACACAGACCTACAACATTTCCGCCTCCATCGGAAACGCAGCCACTGCAGCCGGCATTCAATCCCGCGACCTGCGGGTCAGCAGCCGAGTACCTTAGCTACTAGACCACCGCGGCGGGGCACGGAAAATGCCCAGCCGGTGGGAACTTCGTTATTTAAAAATTAGTTTAGAAAATGAGGCTGGTAAAATGTGCAAATGCGCTCTGTGGAGAGGACGTCCAACTATCCTTTATGCGTGGTCATGCGTGTACTCAGATTGTGTGCACGTATTTATACACACATCAAATGTAAAAGATTCGGGGAGGAGAGATGTTGGAACTCACCAAACCACACTTTGGCGACGTCATTCAAGTCGTGCGTCCCGCGTTAACCGTCGCGATGATTCCGTAACTTAGGAGGTCTGCACCAAGCATCGCCATAATAAAAACGTTTTTGATATGGGAATAGTTTTCAAGATCCAGCGGAAAAAAACAGCATGGTTTACTCTGGGGGAGATACGCATGGGAGCTAGAAGATATGTGAAAGTGACAGAAATAACTATACGTGTACTTCTAAGAGTAGCTAAGATGCCATAACTTCCCAGAAGTGTGTTGCCAAAAACGTTCCCATCGTTCAGGTTGATGTGGTTCGATTGAAAACGAACACGTCATTTGGTGACGCTATGTACGGGGCTGCAGTTTGCGGGAGCCACACCCATCGCCCGACTGACTTGATTGTCCGAGTATGCGCATGGCCCAGTGGCTCGATTTTAAAAGCGGCAGCCGAGACGCTATACGCACGCGGTGCACATGTTGACTGCGGAACGGCAATCATCAGTGTGTGATGTGCGCCCGGCGCGGCAAAGGTTGATGGCAAGTGCGGCGGCCGTGAGCACCTTGTTTGTGCTGAGAGCATAACCATCGGACGTTCTTTTTCTTTGTTTTTTCGACAAATCAATATTCAATCTTAAAGCGGCGCCTTCAGGTAGTTCTTCGGACAGACAAAAAATAATTCCGCATCTGGCGTCCAGCGTGCGAATATACAATCTGCTGCAAGCAAACATGGAGGTCAATCTGCAGTCTCCTGAGAGTCTGAGACCATGCACTCGAAGTCGTCTCGAGGATGTACGGCGCGCCAGGAGGCGTTGTGGTTCCCACGGTGCATTGTGACCCAGGTTGGGCAATGTGGCTGGATGTGGAAGCGATCGGGTTCACGGTGCATAACGAAGAGGCTGAGAAAGATAGACGGACATTGCAAACAGCAAAACTCCTCAAGGTGACAAGGCTGAACCTCCTCCGAGAGCCAGGAGTGTGCCCAGTAGTACCCGTCGGGTCTCCTGACAAGCGGGTCTTCTGATCGCTTCTGACAAGCAATAGCTTTTCACTAAAAGGCGTCCTGTGCACCGCGGGTCTCTCGCGCAGGATTTTCAGGAGTTCTTAAGTGCACCCGCAAAGAAATGGCCTGAATCTGGGGTGACTGTTCAGTGACCCCCGAGTGACGGCCGAGTGACGGCCGAGTGACGGCGGAGTAAATGCATCATTCGGACTCCGGAGGACTCCGGATGCACTCCAGCGAACTTTCGTCCGGATGCTGAGTTTTCAGCTGAAGCTCACGCGGCACTGTACCCAGAGGGCAGAAATTCCTCTCGGAAGCACTTAACAAATTTTACTCATGTTGTGAAAGGCAGTTCCAGCCTCCAATTCATCTTCCTGCAATTTTCTGTAAAGTCAGTGCACGGCAGCACTCAACCCTTCACGCACATATAGGCGTGCCTACGAGGGGGCAGAGTTAACGCCCCACCCATAATCACTTAAGAGGGGGTGGGGCGCAAAGTCGCTTCCACACATGGCTTAGTATGGAGGGGGCCGCTGCGAACCAAGTAAAGTAGTAGGGCGCGCGGGCATCAAGGCACAGTGGCGCCTTTTGTAAAAGAACCGTGCGCACATCAGTGATTACATATACGCTTACGGAGTGGTACGCAGCTTTGGCGTAGTCCTCGAACTCGTCGAGGAAATCAAGAACGAAGCTGCATTTTGTCCGTCTGTAGTAGAGACAATACACCGACGCGTACAGCGCTGTGAAACCATACGCGCACCAAACATTCACGACATTCGCACCAACTCGACATGCAAAACAAGGGCGAGGCCTGCGTCTACCGTGCAATTCGTACGGCCATAAGCAACGACGGGCCGGGCACTCGCTGTGGCAATTGGGCTTGTCCCCTCCGCAGTCGAAGCAATGGAGACATAGGCCTAAAAAAAAAAAAACAAGGGAACAATATTTTAACAGCGTCGAGCTGTTAACTCACGTCGAAAGCCCGTGCCAGCGTCAGCCGTGAAAAACACAGGAATATGGCCGAGAAGAAAGCAGAGTTCCCCGCAGACCATACACTCTGTGCGGAAGACGACCAGTATAGCCATCACGCAGACAGGTGCAGAAGCGTTCCAGGATTAGAGCAGCCACAATCCAAGTCCCTCGGGGCAGCTCGCAGGCTGCCCTTCGCGAATCGTGCATGGCGCCCGCGCATCGCCACTAGCGCACTTCGTGGCGCTCTGTGGGTATTCGTCTTCATTGACGTTACAAGACGTTATTTGCAGACAGCCGGCGGGTGTGGCTCCGGCGAGTATCAACCGTCTGCAGGATTCCTCACGTGATGCGCAGTCGCACTGTCCAATTATGTGTGCAAAGCTCGCTATGTCAACTAGCGTGTGCTCAAACGCACGCAAATATAGCTCAATGTTAATGTGATGCCTTATCTACAAAGACATGAACGCCCCATATTGACGACATTTTAAACAAAAGCGCTATCTCTTGTTATTCTTGTGCATAAAAATATTTCATGACATTGGACAGTCCGATGCGCACACACTAAAGGTCCACATCTAAT
This sequence comes from Rhipicephalus microplus, assembly GCF_013339725.1. Lineage (NCBI taxonomy): Eukaryota > Metazoa > Arthropoda > Arachnida > Ixodida > Ixodidae > Rhipicephalus > Rhipicephalus microplus. The sequence goes on from NC_051171.1 coordinate 81,147,462, forward strand.
CGAAGAGAAAGTACCACACTAGATACACACAATACGTCGAAGAAGTAAAGCAAGACACGCGGTATACATGTGATGACACATTTAAGATAAGAAAAATGTCTCTCACATTAAGAAGTTCGGCTCGAAACAAACGGAAACTGCAACTCGATCTAAGAACACGTTTGATAAATTGTTCAAAGCAATAAAAGTAAGACACGATTGACTGCTCAGTTTTTAGGCTGATGCCATGCCTTTTCGCATTCATGCCGACACAGCCAGATCGTTGGGCAGATAGATATATTCTAGCCACCATAGCAGATCTGTCGGAAGTCATCAACGTTTCGGGAAGTATACGAAATACTCAGAGGTGTTCAAATTCAGCGAAAATTGAAAAAAAAGGCTTATTAATGTGACAGCAATTATATGCACAGTCTCGGCTCGTTTTTTGCCATCGCCGTCATCATAGAGCGTATGTGTATACGTATCTGTATATGTGGGAAAAAAAAAAAAAACCATCCGCGCTCGGCGCCCAGCTCGTCACGATGCGCCGACGCGCGCTTAACTCCCACGCGTCTTTGGCCCCGGAGGGCGGAAATTCCTCTCGGAAGCACTTAACACATTTTACTATGTATAGTGAAAGGCAGTTCCAGCCTCCGATTCATCTTCCTGGATATTTTGTAAAGTCCGTGCACGGCAGCACTCAAGCCATCACGCACATATAGGCGTGCACACGTGGTGGGCAGGTTTAACGCCCCAACCCTAATCACTTAAGCCTTAAGCGATTAGGGTTGCGCCCCCCCCCCTCGGAGGAGGGGGGCGCAAAATCACTGCCACACATGGCTTAGTATGGAAGGGGCCGCTGTGAACCAAGTAAATAGTAGGACGCGCGGGCATCAAGGCACCCTATAGGGTAGCGGCGCCTTTGTAAGAAAACCGTGTGCACATCAGTGATTACATATACGCTTACGGAGTGGTACGCAGCTTTGGCGTAGTCCTCGAACTCGTCGAGGAAATCAAGAACGAAGCTGCGTTCTGTCCGTCTGTAGTAGAAACAACACAACGACGCGTATAGCGCTATGAAACCATACACGCACTAAACAATCAAGACATGCGCACCAACTCGACATGCAAAACAAGGGCGAAGCCTGCGTCTACCGTGCAATTCGTACGGCCATAAGCAACCACAGGCCGGGCACTCGCTGTGGTAATTGGGCTTCTCCCCTCCGCAGTCGAAGCAATGGAGACATAGGCCTAAAAAAACAAGGGAACAATATTTTAACAGCGTCGAGCTGTTTACTCACGTCGAAAGCCCGTGCCATGGTGCAGCGTCAGCCGTGAAAAACACAGGAATATGGCCGAGAAGGAAGCAGAGTTTCCCGCAGACCATAAACTCTGTGCGGCAGACGACCAGTATAGCCATCCCGCAGACAGGTGCAGAAGCGTCCCAGGATTAGAGCAGCCACAATCCAAGTCCCCCGGGGCAGCTCGCAGGCTGCCGTTCGCGAATCGTGCTTGGCGCCCGCGCATCGCCACTAGCGCTTTTTCGTGGCACTCTGTAGGTATTCGTCTTCATTGACGTTACAAGGCGTTATTTGCAGACAGCCGGCACGTGTGGCTCCGGCGAGTATCAACCGTCTGCAGGATTCCTCACGTGATGCGCAGTCGCACTGTCCAGTTATGTGTGCAAAGCTCGCTATGTCAACTAGCGTGTGCTCAAATGCACGCAAATAAAGCTGAATGTTAACGTGATGCCTTATCTACAAAGACATGAACGCCCCATAGTGACGACATTTTAAACAAAAGCGGTATCTCTTGTTATTCTTGTGCATAAAAATATTTCATGACATTAAACGGTCCGATGCGCACACACTAAAGGTCCACATCTCCTAATTGAAGAGAGTACCACGCTATTCACAAACAATACGTCAAAGAATTGGAGTAATACACGCGGTATACATGTGATCACACATTTGAGATAAGAACAATGTCTTTCGCATTAAGAAGTTCGGCTCGAAACAAACGCAAACAGCAACTCAATCTAAGAACACGTTTAGCAAATTGTTCAAAGCAATAAAAGTAAGACACGATTGACTGCTCAGTTTTTAGGCTGATGCCATGCCTTTTCGCATTCACGCCGACACAGGCAGATCGTTGGGCAGATAGATATATTCTAGCCACCATAGCCGATCGGTCGCAAGTCATCAACGTTTCGGGAAGTATACGAAATACTCGGAGGTGTTCAAATTCAGCGAAAATTTAAAAAAAGGCTTATTAATGTGACAGCAATTATATGCACAGTCTCGGCTCGTTTTTTGCCATCGCCATCGTCATACAGCGTATGTGTATACATGTCTATATATGTGAAAAAAAAAAAAAAAAAAACGCCCGCGCTCGGCGCCCAGCTCGTCACGATGCGCCGACGCGCCTTAACTCCCACGCGTACACTGCCCGCGAATGAGGGGCTTTGCGCGCACGCTTCTCCTTCGGTGGGGAGAATCGTGTACTTTCACCGGGACGATTGCGTTAGTTGCCGGGCCCACAAAGGTCACTTGTATTCGCTATCGGCACGGGCCCCGTTTGCGAAAGGAGCACGCTTTTCATACACAGCGAAGTATGACAACTGGGACACTTGTTAGTTTGTACTCATATGTAGTTGTGACTACATTTCGTGCGCCGGTCTTGTTTAATTGATTGAGTGATATGTGGGGTTTTCCGTCCCAAAACCACCATATGAACATGAGAGGCGCCGTAGTGGAGGGCACCGGAAATTTCGACCACCTGGGGTGATTTAATGTGCACCCAAATCTGAGCACACGTGCCTCAGCATTCTCACCATTACAAATGCAACCGCCACAGCCGGGATGATCCCGCGGCCTGTGGGTCAGCAGCCGAGTACCTTAGCCCCTATGTCACCGCGGCGGGGCGCCGTTTTTGTTTAAACAACACGTTAATTGTCGAGCGGTGAACGCGGTTAGTTCGCTTTCGTCCTGTGTATGTTGTTTTCGTGCGATATATATATATATATATATATATATATATATATATATATATATATATATATATATATATATATATATATATATATATATATATATATATATATATATATATATATATATACTGACCGTATCGTATTTACATAGTTCTTGGTAGCACCTGTGATGTATGTTTCTGTGTGTCTGTTTTATGTTTTCGAGCTACCATGCAACGGCGCACGAAAGAACGTCTAGCCTCACCGCATCCGAAGCTGGGAGCAGCAGAAGACTTCAAATGCACGTACACCTGCCCAAACTTGGAGAAGGCCCACCATATGAATTCCACATTATATGGCAGCACTTGTCCATGGTGTGGTACACGGCCGTCACTGTCGCATGTGACGTGGGAATGTGCAGCAAGACCACATGAGGCAAACTCTCCAGGGTTACGAGCTTACTCGAGGGAGCCGTGGGAGTCTCTCCTCGCTCGGCCAGCGCTGGAGGTGCAAAGATGCCTTTTGGACCAGCCGGAACGTGTATTGAGGATCACTGCAGTCCTGGAACGGGGACCCACCTACTCGCGCTTTCCCTTTCTACTCTTTCCGCAAAAAAACCAATAAAGTTCTTCCACCACCGCCACCGAGCTACAACATGATTATTAGCAAGCACCAACTAACTCAAGCACAAGTCCTGCCGAACATTTTTTAAACGGGCCCTTACGCCACACCAAGCTCAGAGGTGAAACAATTTTCGTTCGGCTTGACAACCCTTCGTACAAGTGCTGTTTCATACTCGCCACTTATTTTTCTTCGTAAAACACCTGGAATGTGAGTACACAGCGTTGAGCCAGCTCGAATTTCGCGCTTTTCGACCACGCGATCTCTGCTTGCGCAGTCGCAAACGCAGAAAACAAAGTGAAATTAGTTTATCGATCACGATAGTCATGCAAAGCGAGCCAGAAGAGGCCCGACATGTGACGATATTGTAAAACAGAGTAGGAAACAATTCACGTCCACCTCTCGCATATGGACTATTCGAGGGCTTATTTTATCCTGACGTCACGTGAATAAGCTGCTGACGTTACAAATTGTGCCGCGACGATGGAAGACACCGGGATTGAGCAAAGCACTCGTTTATTTTTTAATTTTAATAGGTTTTTAGGGGTCCTTTGACGGTGTTCCGTTTGAATAACCTACGACACGCTCTCGCCGTTCCTGGGCGATATAAAATGTGACATGCGACTAAAATAAAGGGTTTAATTACGCACATAGCAGGATTTTTATAAGTTATTCATGTCTTCCAATTCTCAAAGGCCACAAATCGCCTTAGAACATTTCTTCCTCGCCCTCGAGAGCTGTGAGTTAAAGGTCACGGAGGTAACTATTCTAACACGTTTCGAAATGGTACTTAAAGTTTTACAGCGAAAGTTCTTATGAGATCACAACTCGGGTCACGCGCAGTTGTCCGCCGCCGCCGGTGTCCATAACCACATCGCGCGACATCAGAAAAAAAAATACCAAGCACCAAGGCACGGTGAGGCTCGAAACCCAGGTCTGCTGGGTGTCAGCCGAGTATTCCAACACTGAGCTACGCCGGTGCTTCTGATTTAATTGGTAAACCTAGCACCAAAGGCAGTGAAGCTCGAACCCGGGTCCACTGGGTGCCAGCCCAGTCAGTATTCTACCACTGAGTACTTCTACCGTCATGCAAGTATTTGGGCGTCACTCTTTGTAGCGATCTTTCATGGAACATACACGTCACTAATACCATTTCATCTGCAAAACGCCATTTACGACTCGCTCCACAACACGTAAAATTACAAGCATGTTCTAGAATGCGCAGAAAACTAGAATACGCATCGCCAATTTGGGACTCTCGACAATCTTATCTTACACATGCCATCGAATCGCTTCAAAACCGGGCTGCTAGATTTATTCACTGTTCATACTCTTCCACTGTCCGCGTATCTGGATTGAAAGCAGAATCTGGTTTACCAGATCTAGAACTTCGCCGTCGTATTGCCAGCCTGTCATTGTTCCACAAACTTTTTCATAGTCCCTTGCATGCCCCACTTTATATCGTTCCCGCAACACGCATATCTCACCGCACGAGCCATTTGCTTCAAGTTGCTCGGCCACATTGCCGGACTTCTACTGTTTCTGCCTCGTTATTCCCACGTACCGCACCAGACTGGAACGGCCTTCCCAGTGAAATCGCAACCATTCCCTGCCCATCATCGTTCATAGAAAATATCAATAAGCACTTTTATGTTGAATCTTTGGCTTCTAGCTATGTTTTGTCTTTATAATTACCCACAGCTTATGTAATACCCCCTCGCGGGTCTTTAAGGAAATAAAATGAAATGAGCTACGCTGGTGCTTGCAACTTGTTGGCAAACTTTCCTTAGGCAGGCCCTTAGGCAGGCTTGATGTCGGGAAAGCAATCGCGTTAATACGACTTATAAAGCGTTTTACAACAGCGAAAGAACAATCAATCGTCGAACAATGCGAATAGCGTAACGAGTGGGCCGTCTCATGCTCCAATTAACCCATTCCAGAAGCTTGTTCCCCTATAAACTGCGGCGCATATCCACTTCAGCCATAATTCCTCGTCGTCGTCAGCCACTGCATGAAGAAATGGCACGAACTTCCTTGCAAGTGTTTAGCGGATACCACGCTTCTCAGAAGAATGAGGAAAAATAGCATAGCGAATGCTGGCCTACTACCCAAAATTTTATTTGGTTATCAAGCCAGTGCCCGTGCAGTAGTTACCCAAAGAGTGTTTTGAGAAGGTTCTGAAAGGCCTATAGCTTTCGCAGTGATGGTGCTGCGCCAAGTTCCGCGCAGGCCTGGCGTTTTTTACAAAGATATCCAGGTGTCATGGCCAGCTTCAGATGAGGCCGCCCATCAATCCACAATGTGGAAGACTTTGTGACATAAGTCAAACATTAAAAGCCTGTAAACAGTTATACACCTGCTCTGTTTCTTGACGTTAAAGGGGCTTTGCCAATGTCACCTACGATGTCACCTACAAAGTCATCGTGAACGTGTCATAATGCCAGTAGGACTTGGTGACAGTATACATGTATATACACCGTTACTTACAGGTAAACTAGTGGTATCTTATTTACCGCTCTGCCTACGGACGGCTCAAACCATAGCCATTGCTCAGGACCACGTAATCATGACACACATCACCACTGAAACGATGCGTACTTATCATATCCTAATATAGGAAGCCTTTCCACCACTGGGTGAGCCTCGCTGCTGAAAGGCCCCGTACGATCTTTAGGGCAGTTGTCTGTGCGCATCATGCATCAATTGAAGCCGGTTTATCCTCGGTGGCATGTGGCGTAGCCAAGGGGTGGCAAAGCAGACACGCGCTCCCCTTGGCGCGGCAGAGGGCGCAGGTGATTTAGCGTGTTTCCATAAGGTGTTTCATCGAAGCGGAAGCGCCTGCGGCGTGCGCGTTCTACAGCACGGTGTATGCTACAAACGGCCGTGTTCTGCAGTCAGTGCGGAGAACTTCGGCACCGTGCCGTCATCTTGGCGCGCTAAAACAAGACGCTCGCTGTGCAAAGTTGCCTTTCTGCGATAGAAGGATTAAGCAGCCCCACGGAAGCGTCGGCGAGGTACGAAGTATTGTTGTAGCTGCTGGGCTTCCACAACAATGCAGACGACACCAAAAGACGCTCTCCTCGTGTAAAGCTGTATAGGTTCCCGGCACTTGGTATGCCGGGGAACCGAACATAGCCGCGTTCGCGAAAGATAGAGCAAGCATGCCGAAAAAAAAAAAAAAACGAGTCAAGCACTTCAACTTAATTGACTCGCAATGGTTAAAGCTCAGCTTGCTGCCTCGTGGCGAAATCATCGGGTCATGCTCCCACGGCATGGAGGACACGACTCAAACTTTGACATTTTAATGCGATGACCATATAAGTTTAGTTTTCATTTATTTTTTAGCGCGTCACAAACATTTGCACATGACAGTACACGGCCAGATACCACATCAAAACAACACTTATATGGTTTTTCATAAATGTCAACACAGTACATCGGCAGAGTACGGGCTTCATGCCGACAATATGAGACTTACCTCGTGGCATACGACGTACAAGGTATTGTCACGGACCTGAAAAATGCATTTTGCAGCGATTCGAACGTCTTTAATTTCTTTCTATCGCCTGCTCCACATCATAAACGTGAATAACGCGTTTGAGTACTTTTTGGTGGGGGGGGGGGGGGGGGGAATTCGCTTTTCGTAGGTGCTTGTCCAACTGAGAGATCGTCATGGAGCCGCACTGCAGGCGACGCATCGTGAAGTGACTTGCAAACGCACCGCGCGCTCTGTTCGAGCACACCCGTTGGCGGGAAGAGAAAACGCGCGATGTACATCCCCGATTTCTACTTTTATACAAGAGACGTGGCGCCGCCGGATGGATGGATGGATGGATGTGGCTGTACCCTTTATAGCGGGCGGCGGCTAACGCCACCTAACCGTAATACTTAGTGAACTAACCATTAGATTTATCTTTTTTTTTCCTTTAAATAGCGAGGTTGAGGATTCGTACTTTGCAGTGAAGGGTTTAATTTTCACTCGTGCCTTGACTTTAGCCACCAATCAGATAACCTCCTTCTAGTTAAGTCTACTCACTTAAAGTCTATTTTGCCCTCCCTGTCCCTAAACCCCAGTGCTTTGAAAAACTCAGCGCCATCATCGTGAACTATAGGGCGAAGCCCTTTACAGAACATTATCAAGTGTTCGGCAGTTTCTTCGTCCTCTCCACACGCACTGCATACTGTGTCTACCCCTTCGTATTTGGCCCGATATGTCTTGGTTCGCAGTACTCCCGTCCTGGCCTCAAACAGTAGAGAACTACCCCGAGTATTATCATAGATTCTTTCCTTGGCAATTTTCTGCTTAAAAGCTCGATAGATCTCTAGTGCGGACTTCCTTCTCTCCACATTCTCCACATGTCAGTCTCCGTTTCCTTCACTTTCTTGTTAACCGATAGTTCTTTTTGGTTTGGCCACCTGCTGTTTTCTAAGTATTTACCAGTCAATTTCCCGGTTCGCTTCCTCCATTTTGTATCGACATTCTTCATGTACAAGCAGCCTGAAAACCTTCCTAGCCCAACGCTCCTCCACCATTTCTCTCAATCGCTTCTCAAACTTTATCTTGCTGCAAGCTTCCCTGCCCTCAAATGATGTCCATCCCATATCACGTTGTCCTCCCTGATTTGGTGTATTCCCGTGAGCTCCTAAAGCAAGCCTACCCATTCCACGTTGCTTAATTTCTAATCTTGCTTGAACTTCTGATCTCATGCACAAGACCGCATTGCTGAACGTCAGCCCAGGAACCATGACCCCTTTCCTTATTCCTTTCACAACATCATACCTATTGTAATTCCACAGTGCCCTATTTTTTATCACCACTGCATTCCCGTTACCTTTAGTTGTTACGTATATTTCCCTCAGGTACTCGGTCCCATTGCTTATCTATACGCCCAGATATTTGTATTTATCTATTATCTCTAGCGTGACCTCCTGTATTCTAAGCTCACTACCTTCGTTATCATTGAAAATCATGACTGCTGATTTTTCTTTACTGAATCTAAAATCTAACCTATCTCCTTCATTACCGCAGATGTCCATCAATCTCTGCAAATCTTCCTTGTTGTCAGCCATTAGCATTATATCATCTGTGTACATTAATGCTGGTAGTACCTGATTAATGAGTTTTCCTTGTTTGACTAAAAAGAGGTCGAAGCCCAGTCCAGTTCCTTCTAATTTGGCCTCTAATCCTTGTAGGTACATCATGAATAATAAGGGAGACAGGAAACACCCCTGCCTAAGCCCCCGTTTTACCTCTGCAGGCTTGGATACCTGTTTTTCCCACTTTATAACTACCTTGTTACCTTTATAGATACCCTTTAAAAGATTAGTGACTACATGTTCCACGCCTAGTGTGTCCAGTATTCCCCACAATTCCTCTTGAACCACGCTATCGTACGCTCCCTTGATATCCAAAAATGCTAGCCACAGGGGCCTGTGTTCCTTTTCTGCTATTTCAATGCACTGCCTCAGTGAGAACAGATTGTCTTCCAACCTCCCGTGTTTCCGAAACCCATTCTGCAGTTCCCTCAGCACCCCCTCATCCTCTATCCATGCCTGCAGTCTTTCCTTTATAATCTGCATCGCCAGCCTGTAGACCACTGATGTCACTGTTATAGGACGGTAGTTGTTTATGTCAGCTTTGTCCCCCTTTCCTTTATAGATCAGGCTCATCCTGCTAAGTTTCCATCCATCGGGAACTTCTCCATCGATTATTAGTTTGCTCACTGCCTCTCTCAAAGCCTGCTTAGACTTCGGACCTAATGTCTTTATCAGCATAACTGGAATGCCATCTGGGCCTGTTGATGTACTACTAGGAACCCTTTTCTCAGCCCTTTCCCACTCTCGTTCTGAAAATAGAGCCATTGCACCACTTGATTCATCCTTGTCTATTGTGGTGCATAAAGCACTTCTTTGTTGAAATTTTTCTGTCACCCTTGTTCTTATATACTCAATAGCTTCGTCCCCTTCTAGCCTAGCACATTGGGCTGTAGTTATAAACCTCTGCTCTAGGCTCGTCTCATTTCTTAGGGAGTTTAGATGGTTCCAAAATTTCGCAGCTGCCTTTCTATCTTTTTTATGTACTTCTGCCAGCCACTGAGCTCCCTTTCTTCTAATCTTTTCATTGATCAGAAGGGATGCATCCCTTCTACAGCTTAGAAAGGTTTCCCATTTTCTTTCAACATCATCTGTCGGTTCACGCCGCTGCTTAGCATGTCTGTGTTCCCTAGAGGCTTCCTGACGTTTTGCTATGGCTCTCTTAACTTCCTCATCCCACCAACTTTTGGGTTTGTGTCTTCTTTTCCGGGGTGACTTGTCACGCGTCTTAGCAAGCTCTAGCTCAAACAGCCTAATTTGATTCGTGTATGTCCACACTGTTTTATCATCCTCCGTATTAACTTTCTCAATTTGTTTAGTGGCTATTTCAATTTGTCTTTCTGGATAAAAATTTTCCTGTAGTTGCTCATCTTGTCTTCTTCCCACTTTCACTGCTCTTCCAAAACTTAGCTTGATACGTTTGTGATCACTACCCAGACTTCTGGAGCCACCTTCATCTATGTGCATTCCCCTGAGCTTATCATACATCCTATGTGACATCAGTGCATAATCTATCGTCGACTGCAGCCTTCCTACCTCCCATGCTATTTGCCCTTCACACTTCTCGGTACTGTTGCAAATGATCAAATCAAGCCTTTCGCACATATCCATGATCATTTTGCCTGTCAGGTTGGTAAACCCATCTATATCTTCTATGTGCGCATTCATATCTCCTAGTATAATTATCTCGCATTCTCTTCCTAACTCCTGAATGTACTTTGATATACACTCTACCATTGCCTGGTTTTCCTCTCTGGCCTTTGCTCTTGTCCACAAGGTACACGAAACCAAGGAGTGTCATTTGACCTGCCACTTTCCCTTTTAGCCATAAATGTTCCTTGCACTCCTGCTTGACCTTAATTTTGCCAGTCTGTACATTTATGAATGAATGCCCCGATACCACCCCCCTTTCTGCTGCCTTCTGTTCTATTACAATATTCTCACGTGTAGTCCGGATTGTTCGGAGGCTGTTCCATGTCCCTGAGATATGTTTCTACAAAACCGTATACCGCCTGTCCAGAACTGCAGCGACACCATGCATTGCAAAAATGGCCCTCGACAGGTGCCTGCTCGGCCGCCATGTTTGACCAAGGTGGAGCACACTCCCTCCCCCCACCCCGAAAAATTTGTTGCACGAGGCTCTGCTCTGTAGTGCATGACCCTCCCACAAGTACAAATTCACACACACCTGCACTAAAACAATTGAGCCTATTACTCTTGCACAAAATTTGCAGTAAGCACATACACATCTACACCAATGGTTCAACCACAGTGTCCAGTGGTGGCAGTGCAATGGCGATACAAACCCAAGAAATAACCCTGGCAGGCGTATCAAACTCTCACATGTACTCCGGCAGAACTTGTCGCTCAGCGCGATGCCCTATAGAGCTCCTTGCGATGTGCTTCCAGTTTCAGAAACAGTAGAAAGTAATATTTCATTCATGACATATGAGAGAATATGGCATCCTGCCAATGACTATGTTAACCTGTTACACACCTTGGGTTGCTGCTTTGCCACGACTAAAAAATCTGCAAATGGAATATCTTACAACAGAGTAGCCAGACATTTTTCTCGAGGGCGGTGTGTTCAACCGTAATTTATGTCAGATCGTACGTGTGTCAGTGTCTGTGCATGTATATATATCCAACCAAAATTCAAAAATTTGGGGAGGCTTTAACACCAACGCCTCCCCCCAACCCCAGCTACGCCCATGCTATACAATGTTCTGATAGTATCACAAATACTGTTTCCGCTAGATAGAGGGCGATTAAAACTAGTAAAAATGTGAGCAACTTTGTGCTTACTTGGGCCAGTTGGTGCTGCAAAGTAGATGAGAAAAAACACCTGCAATTAACAGGGTCTCACTCAAGACGGGCCTCATAAGCCAGACAGCCAATGACCCCGCCTGAAGAAGAGATTATAGAGCGTGCAGGCAGGGCAATTCCTTTAGCAGGAGAAGTAATTAGGTTGCCACATTTTAATTAATATTGCTGGGTGAATTCAATAATGTAATGAGGTAAAGATTTCCAGGCATTTACTGCTGTAGCAGCACACTGAATTTCAGAGACAGAGCGAAAAAATTTAATGACGAGCTCGAGATGCTAGCCTGCCTTCTTGCTTGACATGCTGCGATTTCAGTAAACATCAGCACCATATTGAACTGAAGTTCTCACACTATGTTGACTCTTTATTGCCAATGCAATGTGACAAGATCGTGCATGGCCAGCACGCTTACATTTCACATATGCAAAAAGAATGCAATGTCTCACTTCAACTAGATTTATTTTGGCAATCCCTTTAGGCTTCTAGCTGCTTAGCCCATAGAAAAGAAAATGCAAAGGCATCACATGAATGCAATCATTCAATTTTATTTCAAAGAAAGGTTCATGTATGAAGCTTCTAAGTACAAGAATGCACAGCTAAACGATAAGTATAACAACCACAAACAAAGATAAAAACAACACAGTTGAATGCTACTAAGCAACACAGAGCGTGCTTCCGTCCACTGAAGCACATTTCAATAAGTGGTGGGTGAGACCAGGTGTATTCAAAGCACAGTGCATAGTTTACAGCAAATTGTGACAAGCCTTGTATCCAAGCACAATAGCGCCAACTGAAGGTGCAAGACGTTGCCAAAGAACACATTCTTTTAAGCATTTGCACATGGGGCACAACTATTTTTTGCATAGGCACGCACATGCCCAGGCTCGAGTCGAATGCGTAGGCCGCAAAGGCTTCGCCTGCAACGGTGCACATCAAGGAAAGCATTTGCGCTGACATGTGCACACCGCTGCTTCCAAAACATCACACATGTGTGAAGTAGCTTTTTGTAAATAACACCACAATGGAATATGTATTCATAATGAAGTTTAACTTATGCATGCATTACATTTAAGCAGCGACAAACAGGCTCTGTGAGTAGCATCCAGGGAACGTTCAAGCACACCGGTGATGAAATATCTAGAGATTATGAACGAGGAAGATGCATGGAGAAAGAAACGATAAGTCACCCATTTTCATGAGCATCAAGCGAGAACGATACTGTCTCTTGAGACTTACACCCCTGCTCTTTTTTGCCTATTTAGGTATTTCACTAAAGCAATTTGTGTCGACTAAAGCAATTGTTGTGGCATGTGCTTTATGCCACTGCAAATAACTGTAGTGTCGAACTGATTCCTATACTTCAAGCTGCACATCATGTAAGTGTTTATTGTGGTAGCTGGTAGTTTTAAGTTAGGTGTCACCACAAAGTGGGTACTATCCAAATTTGTCCAGGACAGATATAAAAAAAAAAGTGGAGGAAAAAAAGAAAAAAGGCCTTGACATTCCTTCACGCTTGGCAAAAGCAAAGGAAAGAACAAAAGCTACAATATATTGATGAAAATTGCTAGTCCCCGAACAGGGTGCTAATGATACTCCACATGCTTGCAACTTTGATTCATCGCCAAGCTTCTGAGTGTCATGACAAGGAACTGGAAAACACAGTTCAATTTGTGCGGGGCCAGGATTTCCAAGCAGTGCCTTGTCCAATGCAATCCCTTTCTTCCCTTTGTCAGGGACTGGCATCTGCATGCTAGTTTACAAAGCCATATGTAAGAAAAAGAGGGTCACATCTGCGAAATTTGAGATTGAGTGATTCTCTACAAGGCATCATGGGTTACTTGCTGAATGCAGCAGAATAAAAGCTGACCAACCCATTCACAATACCACTGCCACTATGATGTGAAAACTTTCTATTGTTCAAAAAATGTTGCTGGGCCACTCTCAGTTTCGATTTCTGCCAACAATCAAGTCAATGTGTACTTGAATGTTAATATATTTTTCTAGAGTTAATACATTTTTCACAAGAATCTTTCTCAAAGCCCTTTGACTGCTAGATGTTTGACATTTGCACTTTCAAAGCAACACAATGCAAAGCCAAAATTGCGTTCTCCTAGGACTACTTACAGCTCTGAAAATGATTGCAGCAGCTGAATTGAAGTAAGGCTTTAATTAATGCTTAGTGCACCACAGAAGTGTATGTCTTAAGGGGCCAGCAGCCAAAGCATATTTAACAAAAATGAAGCACAGCCACACAGAACCAAAGCAATAATGGTCTATGGCTATAGTCCTTTACTTATACGGTACTGACAGTTGAGGTTGCGGCTGCTGCTAGTCGGAAATTATTCCTGGGGCTTGGCAAGTTGCCACAGCAGGTAGGTAGTGAGGAATGTGTTGTGAAACTAATTTTGATCTGAATGGTGTGCTATGACAAATTAGGTTTAGAAAATGATCAAAACTTAGGCAAGCTGCTCAGCATAGCTATTCAATCACTGTTAAAAAGGGACTCCGCAACACTAGTACGCGTGGTAAGAAAACACTGCGGATAGGCAGCCGAGGCTCCTTAATACATGTGAGCCTCACATTACAGCACAGCACACAGCCTGTAATTACAATAAATTCTCAGTCAGCGAGAAACCACTTGCTCTTTTGTCAGCAAATGGTGTCATAAACTCTAACGCCATTGGCTGTTTTGAGCATTGTGGCTCGCATAGTTACCACGGCCAAAAGATGCTATGTGCCCGCCAGCATGTGATCGAGATCGCTATGAATGGAATTCGGCCGCACATTCAAAGAAGGAAGTCTTCAAGGTCATGGCCCGCATTGCCAAACAGCAGCAAGTTCTTGCCTCTTTGTCACCTCCTCCCCTACCTTCCCCCAGGCACCTCTCAGCACGCTCAAAGGTTCGAACAGTGAGGAAAGTGCTTAAGGTGTGTTACAAATCCCTGTAGCTTAGCACAAACTTGACGAATCGTAAAAACTTTTGCAGCAGTTGATTTGCCAGGCAATATCTTTAATGAAGCCAATCAATGATTACTAGGAAAATCTTACAGGGCTACTTTAAGCACCCAGTGACTACAAATAGAAGACACAGTAAAAACCCCTAGTTTATTTTCCACTACATAGTGTTAATTTGCATGAGTAAAGAATTATAGCAACAAGACCAACCACTGAGCACATTTGACGAAGAAAACTTTTTTATGGGTATGCAGAATGTTTGAAGAGAACAATAATTTGGTGTGCAATCTGTTTTATCTTGTTTTCTTTTCAAGGTTTGTGTTTGACAAAGTATTCCCTGCAAAAATTGTATTAGCACCCAGCCTAGACAGCCACCTTATTGCTGCAAACACAGTCCTTTATCAGCACAGAAATGTGGTCTAAAGCTTCAACATTAGCAGTTTTCCACAAAGCACATGTATCATAAATGAAACTTGTCATGGAACTGATTCAAATTATAAGCTGTAACTATGCACTCTGGCAATGAACGTGGTATCCCAACATCTTTTTGAACACATGCACAAAAAATTACAAAACACACAGCAGATTCACGCACAAACAACATTTAGGTGAAAAAGAACAAACCCAAGCAAACTTGGGTGTAACAAGTAAGAGAAACAAACAGAGCAGTAGCATATTTACAACAATAATTCAGGAACCTTGTAACTACATAAGGCAAGCAACCAATTGAACAACTAGAATTCTTGTTTCCCAAGCTTTCAGTGGTAGAAAAGTGGACAGTAAACCATGCTGCATGGGTAACCCTATAAGAAGGGCCAGGCAAACTAAAGAGTGGTGGAGGGCCTTGGTATTCGGTAGAGTAACCACTATACAAACACAGCAAATGTCCTCCCCTTCTATTCTATGCTTCAGGGGTCGCTTACTTCAATAATGTAATCACAACTGTTGGCATATACGTGCAATCATATTTACAAAGTGTTCGATAGAGTTATCGAATGACTCAATAGTGACAAAACATTACGGCGGCTGCCACGAGGTCATGGTCGATTGATTACACAGGTCTGTCGACAACTACTGCAAATAAAGTATGAATATAGGCTCCTGGATCGAAGCAGCTTGTTTCACACTAACGGAAGAAATACAGTTCTAAACTTTTAAATTTAGCATTTCTGCCATTACAAGAAGGGCTGTGCCCATAGTTTTTTTCGGCCGAGAGTGTCCTTGTGTCAACAGCTAGCTTTGGCATCTATTGGTTGATGTGAAGGCGGGTAAATACTTCAGTATTATTCAAAAAGTTGAAAAATAACAAAATTTTGGGGAGTGTAACAAATGCCTCAACATCCCCCTAGTTACAGCGATTAAGGTGCAAGGAGCTATGGGGCAAACACTTCGTTGAGTGTATGCCAACACTTGAGATAGTATTCGAAGTTGAGCAGACCTCTGTAATCAAGGCAAAGTTCAATGGACACATTCATCCGACCGGTTATGTTTCAGGTTGGCAGATGACCCTCAGTCTCCCATATAGTACTGCATTAATTGATTTCCAGGGAAATTGCACCTACAAAGGTGCATGTGACTAAACGATCTGCTCTTTGCATCATGACTAGAGCATTTACCCTGTTGCCTAAGCACTGCGCAAACTTAGGACGAATATGCATGAGCATAACAGCAAGTAATTTTCCTCACTTTTCTTACTTTTGTTCTTCTGGCTAGCTAGACTGAAGCATGGGGTCTTAGCATATGCGATACTAATTGTGGGAATCATTTCTGACTATTACTGTCCTGTTGCCGATGTACTGTCTATAATAGATATACTAAACTTGCCCTTATTCCTATAGCAAAGAGGTCTCGTAATAAATGATACATCACACAAAATTGCTCACAACGTTGCAGTAACATATACAAATAGATTAAATTGATGCATTCTATGTACAATCCATAGCTGTGAGCAACAGTCATTTCACTATAAGAACTATATTAGCACACATATGTACAAATCGTTTTGAAAGCCATCTCCCTTCTAAAACTATCCAACTACCATCTTACTTCTTGATAATTCTTGTACTTTAAATGTCGAAATCTCCATGTTATAACATGGCACATGAAAGTGACACATTATTCAAATGAACTACTTGTTACATTGCAAAAATGAACAAAACACCGGCAGAAAATGCAAAATAATCTCAACAGTTTCTAGGGTCTTTCTCAATTATTAGTTATGTCTGTCCAGCAATATTAAGGCTATTCTTTTTGATTTTAGTGTACCAGTTCACAGTAATTTCAGAGTTCCTAGAGTCTTTCTCAATTATTGGTTATGTCTGTTCAGCAATCTTAATTCGCATTTACCTCTAGCATATTCTTTTTGATTTTCAGTGGACCAGTTCATGATAATCTCAACAGTTCCCAGAGTCTTTCTCAATTATTGATTATGTCTGTCCAGCAATCTTAATTAGCATTCACCTCTGGCCTATTCTTTTTTATTTTTAGTGGACCAGTTCATGGTAATCTCAAGAGTTCCTAGAGTCTTTCTCAATATTGGTTATGTCTGTATTTACCTCTAGCCTATTCTTTTTGACTTTCAGTGGACCACTTCATGACTGTTCGTGCTACCAGGAACTGATGGAAAAATTATGGAGAAAAGGTCCATGCATGGTGATTCGTGGTGAGGAGTGCATCACCCTTTGTGCAACTCTATTCAGTTGTCGTTCGTCCAGTTGGCAGCAGGAACATTCGTGAAGTCATAGCAACTAGGCCTCACAGCAGCTCTTCTTATAGTGGCCCAGTGGTAGATAGCAGAGCTTTTGTGTGCATAGAACAGATGAATTTCAGTTTCACTTAGCCATATACAGTTTCTCTGTAATAGGAGGCACAAAGCCATGGTATTATTGTAGGTCACGTGAGAGTTCAGTTCTAGAGCTTCTGAATCTTTCATGTTTGTTTGCTTGTTAACATAGTCAGCAAGAAACTAGACAGGTCCTTGAAACCTGGTTCATCAGCATGGTGATTAGCGGTCTTTTATAAACAATCTGGAGTTGTCAAGTGTGTGCCCATACTTGACCTGGCACATTGATCTTGCTAATTTAATGTCCTGATCAAAGCCACTGCTTTCATACCTATTTAGAAAAAGCTTCAGTTGAGAGTTGAAACATGTTCATTTTGGTGTCCGTGTTACTTTGAATTCGCCATTTACCACTATCAGACAAGAAGCATTTTAGCATGAGCGTGCATTTTTTCACACATTTTACACTCTGAATATCAGCTTCCCACAGCAATAGCATGTGTATTGCTAAGTAATGTAAAATCTCCGTAACTTTTTTTAGAGCACCATGCTGAATTTCAGTTATTCACACAAAGATGATGCCATGTCATGTATAATATTTGGTGAATTTTTTGCGTTACACAGTTGGGTTGTAAGTGGTAAATCACAGGGCAAGGCAACCAAGACTGTAGAGCACAGTTGATGTGAAACCTGGCTACACTGTCTGGTTGCACAATTCAACTACATTTGGGAGCATTCCAGCAAACATAATCAAGTTTGGAGCCAGCTATTCAAGATTAGTACATTCCATGTCACATCTTGAGATGATGACTTCATTTTTGATGCACTGCATCAAACAAAATTGAAACGATAACTGTACATTTCGCATAGCTCCTTCATTGAAACTCTGTGAGCTCAGCCTGTCTAGTTGTAGTATGTGAACACAGTATTCTGTGACTCGGAAATTTTTTTTCACTAAAAGAGGTTGAGCTTACGTCACGGGTGCATTGCGCACGAAAATAAGCTCTATATCATGGCCTTTCCAAGTCTCACATAATAAATGGAAGAAAGAAAGAAGCGAAAAATAAATTGGTGATTTCACTTAACCGAAAAGCACCATCACCATCAGTAATAGTTCATTCAGCTTCACAGCAAAACAAAAGAGTTCTTTTCAGCCATTCCGGCAGTCCTTTGCTTAACTTACAGCATGCAAGCTACAGAGCTTACATCACATAACAACTGCACGTCAACTCTTATTATTCAACACGTGCATGTGAGAGAGAATAGTGTATAGAAATAACACCCAGTGCGTTTCTATACGAGATGGTTAACCACAAACTCTACGCATTTGCCATTCTGAATATAATATAACTAGCTCACAAAGAGCTAAACATTTGTTATCAACGTGCATTTGTTGTTTACAAGTGAGGTCTGATTAAGATTAACTCAGCAGTTTACACAGAACAATGCAGAATCAGATACTCAACAGAAAGCTTTCCTGTTTTCCAATATATTTATTTACAAGCAAATGGGCCTTGCAGTCCAGTGGATACTACAATGTAAAAGCTATGGCACCACATGTACTAAATAAAGCAAGTTCCAGGGTTCACACGACTGGTGTGGACTTGATTGCGCCTTCTATGTGCATGACGTAAAAGACATCAAACTATGTAGAAGCTCGACTGCTAGGGACGAACTTTTAGCAACATGCTGTCATGGTCCGACAGGCTAAAAATCAGAGGAAGCCCAACTTGTTAGAAGCACTACAATTATAAAATTTTACACATCGTATTATCGTCACGATGGTGTATGAAAAGAGAGCTTGCAGTAGGAAAGAACTGAAGCAAAAGATTTTGCGAAAGCCGTGAAGCACAACGACATTAAGTTGCTACATCACATGGCACTTGTGCGTTAACTGCCTTAGGGCAGGCATTTTACTGCTTTTTTTCAACATAAATCAGTAAGTGGTTGCTTGGATTCCAAGTTTAATCAGCCAGCGAATGACTGCTAGATTCAATAGAAACTGGTATCCAACATTTGCCGATTCTGCATCATGTTGACATGAAACGGTCCATCAGTGTTCGCATGTAATATTGAAGCCATCCTCGAAAACAGCGTGAAAAAAATTTAAACAAGGGAAAACATGATAGAAGTGTCACCTCCTTTGCCAATTTATTATAAGCAGGCTTCATAAACAACTAAGACAAAATGCGATGCCCGGTAAGACGACTTGCCCATGTAAAACGCTCAAGTCACAAACAACATAACCTTCAAATCTCAGTAGAATGCACTCGCCGATATAAAGATGGAAAAGAGTTTGCTGCGAGAGTATAATGGCGCAGAATGCTTGAGCACGACATGTGCTCCTTCTCTCAATTGATCAACGAGATTCACCACTGCGTAACCATTGCGTCCTTTCAAACTGCCAAGACGATAACAAATTATGAAACTAAAGAGGATATAGATGGCAGAAAATTGAACAAAGTATAGCTGCAGTTGTAATGAAGATTTTTCATAGAGAGAAACATTGAGGCCCAGTTTATGAAGCTAAAGTGAACAACCAATCATTAGTAAGTATATAAAGTGAACAACCAATCATTAGTAAGTATACAACCTAACAAGTAACAACTATGAGACGTGCCTTATGTACATGTCGAAAACAGGAGATAACACAAACACGAAGTGCACGTAAGTGCAGTGACATTCATCACTTGTTTAGAATCTGACAAAAGTTTATGAACCAAATGATGTGAGATAACACTTGGTTTTCCCAGCAGCCATCAAAACTGTACACAACTATGACCACAAATGTACAAGCTAGAAATTTAAGTTACTGCGTGCAGGCTGCACGCAGTAACTGCACATATACTCGGCTTGTTCTAGCTATCGCAGTCTGCAAACATTTGATGACAGCTGTACTCAAGCACTATGCAACAATGGCAAACGCACATACACATGGAGAAAATAGTGTACGTAATGTAATTTTAGCACCTGTGAAGTGGCACGCGAAGTACAAAGTAAATTGAGAAGATTCAACATTTGGCTAAAATACAGATTTGAGATCTGTTTACTGCAAACTTCCGTCATTTTAGAAATTTTGGACAACATTATATGGGCACAAACAGCACTTTGTACAGATGCATGATGGCACTCATTGAAGTGACACTTACATGAGTCACACAAACACTTGTGGATACACATTAGACGGTGATAATGACTGGCAACTTCGTTTCAGTAAAGAAGTAGTAATGAGTACTTCGCTCTACTATCTTTTTGGTCACATTATCGGTCTTTTTGTGTTTTACCCCTAACAAAAAAATGTGCTGTTGCAGAAAAACCCAGGATAATAAACACAAAACAGAGTTTGTAGAGTTCTGCTGTTTTCTTTAGCCTTTTTTCAGTATATATAGAATCTCTAACCACTTGAAGTTGGTAACTTTCACATAATTACTAGCACTTCCAAATAAAAAAATGATTATATTTTATTTTGCTTGAACACCATGCCAATAGATGGAGCTGCAATCACTGGTGGTAATCTGACATACAGTACCATGCATCTGTTGTTGATAGCTCAGTGCTCAGGCCACTCCTATTTTTGTTGTTTATCAGCAATATTTCACATGATATACTAGTAAGCATCAAGTTATAATGCTGATGGCTGCATTCTTTATTTAAAAGTGGAAAACCGGGCAGACTAAATACATTTGAATGATGCATTTCGAAAAAATATTCGTTGGTGCGATAAATAGCAGACGTCAGTTAATTTTAAAAAGACTGTTTTTATGAAAGTTTTTCACAAAGGTAGCCCTCGTCATTTCAGATATTCGGCTAATAATGTTTCTTCTGGAGGAGGTACAATGCTAAAATTACCTCGGTCTTTCGATTTCGCATGACCCCAACTGAGCGAGACATATAAAAAGTGTAATAAGCTTGCGAAATTACAAACTCTCCTGTATTACACAAGCTTTCAAGCTTTCCACTCCTGCCGTTCGTCTTACTGCATTCAAGGCAGAATATGCATCTCTAATTTAATAGCATCACACTAAAACGAATATCAACAAAATAAAAAAATTAATAAATTAGCTGTTAGACTTACTTATAAGTATGGGCCACACTTCAATAACATGTTTATAAGCAAAAGGCAACCTACCCCTCAAACACAGAGAAACAAAGTATTGCGATGGAAATTCGTTTCAGATAGCTAAAGCTTAGTTTAGCAAGACTTATCGCACATTCTTCATTTTTTGACAGGATATGTTAAAAAGCAGAGGCACGCCTTCTTATTGACTTCTTTCCCTACCCATAATAACACATTCAAATATTCATTTTCTCCTGGACAATTACCAAATGAAGTAATTTTAATAACGATGTTGTTTTGCAGTCATTTTTGAATCTTTTTTCTATGCAGCTCCAGCAGTAAGTGTGTGAACTGTATTACATGTACGAGTGCTGTTTATTTAATTCACTGCAGTGTTTATCCTATGCTAGTGTTCATCTTCAATGCATTGTTGATTTGATTTTATTATATGTCCTTATGCCTCTTTGTTGCAAATTATCATCGTTTTTTGTCTTTCTTTTTTCTATTTTCTGAAAACCTGTACACCTGTACATACTTTATCCATTTTATTTCCATTGTGTCTGCCAATTTTGAAACATGACAAACGTATAGCCACTCTGCTGAAACCCCACTTGTGGGTTGCAGTATTTATTATATATATATATATATATATATATATATATATATATATATATATATATATATATATATATATATATATATACAGCAAAGAGTGAGTGCAAGCCATGCTAAACACCCTGCTGCTTCACTAAAAATTCTTCCAAAGTTGTCTCCAAGGCTCAAACATTACTTCTCTGCAGACATGTATTGCTACAACCTAGATTACCTTGAAGCAATACTCAAGTGGCCCATCTGCGCATCTCATGATAGTGCACACTTGTGTCAAACTCGCAGCTGGAAATCAAATAATCTAACATCGCATTGTTACCTGGGACACTGCAGAGAAACACTGAATAAGTTTAAGACTGCTAAAGAATAACATGAAAGGGATAGTTTATTTCATATATTTAGGACTTGATTTCTCGAAGATTAACTGAACTTTAGACCTTCGCTACTAAAATTTTGTGGTGAAACCACGGTGCCGATATATGTTAGTATGGCGTCATGGACTTTGGCATATGGCTTTTTCTTGTATTTGGGATGTAATGGCACGTCGAAAAATTTTACTCAGGCTGCTACCCTAATTAATAGAAATACATCTGTTGAAGTGCTTGCAAAAGCAAAATTATCAGTTAAAAATTTTTAGAACAACAGCACTGCTCCTCCAGGTACAATCCCAGAGAACGCCTGGTTCTGCGAACCTAACCTTTAAGCTCAGTCAAGGTTATATGTGTGGGGCACATCAGTGCTGTGGAAAATTGCTAATACAATGCCTACAAGATGGTGCAAAGCCCTCACCTCGAGTTAGCGCTGACATTTTTCCAGCACATAGACAGATAGATTATGTGCTTCACTCCATGTTTTAAGGGTAAACATAGACAGAAATCTGTCTGGCTGGGTGAAACTATAAGAATAAAAAGAGGTCTTGTCTCCTTCTGCATCGTCAATGATGGTGGAGAGGGAGACATTCACTAAAAAGAGCTAGCTTCGGAGCCGGCTGCACAGACATCCCCTTAAAAAAAGAGAGTGAACAGTCTGGAAACATAGGGCTAGTTTTTAAAATTACAAACTGAAAAGCAAGCTTGACCGGAGAGTCATTTCACTCATATTCTTCATTCCATGTGCATTGCGTATCGTCCCAACAACAGCTGAAGGGCTGCAACGAAATGCTCGTTGCACCTGAAGAAAAAGCACACTCGCATGCGTGTTGACAAGTAGGAATGACATGGAGCTACGTATCAGACATGCTGCAGCTCAACACCAAGGGCTTGTCAGCAGAATCCTGCCATTCGGGAGCATAGAGCACAGCTACGTCACCCTAAAGCTGCTAGCCTTACTTCGTACAGTATTTCAGTGTGCTGATATCGCAATAATTGCTTTGCCATTTTGGCAAAATTGAGGATTTTTTTCGTCACATGAAATGTAAGTGCAACTTATCAACCTATCTTCACTTTATTGTACAGTTAATGCAAAACAAAAAAGAGAAGCATTTCATTTTGCTCTAAAACTGGTTTGTGTTGCAGTTCACACTGACACGAGTTTGTCAGGTACTTGATTATATGAAAACTACAATAGCAAACTTCACTCAAATTGACGTTTTTTATTGACTACTTGCTGCAAATAAGAACATCCATTTGGCTGGACGACTCAGCAATCATGTCATATGTCCTCACTGTTGCTAGCTGAAGGGCACTCATTCAAAGTCTGCCAGCTGAAATAAGTAATTCAAAGCAAACCTGACTAGAAAAACATTGGAACAACATACCCCTTGTTTCTGTGTTGAGGAAAGCTGCTAGTAATTAATCAGTTACCAGGAATTTGCACTATGATAACGGTGCATACACATATATGTATATATATATTTCGTTCGAGATCTCGAAAAAGCACACTGTGATGGCTGACTTACCCACTCTTTCACAGTCGCCGCCTATCTTTTAAGGCTCTGTATGAAGTTGCAATGTTGCTGCCACGCATTCATACATGTGTACAAACATTTTCTTGAAATGTGTGAACTGTAGAAAAAAAAGTTCCACGCTAATTTGTTGCCTGTGCGCTTTGCTTTAGACAGCGGGTGTGTTCTGCAGAATCATCAAGCAAACTTTTCTCGCTAGCTGCTTGTGCCGTAAAAACACACATTTGTGAGTGGTGTACTTAGCTCTCTTCGCAATACGCTGCTTATATTAAGCATGAGGTACACTCAGTGGCAAAAGTACACAGGATATGCATTTAGTGAGAAAGCTGCATTCACATTCGATTAATAATCACAACTGGTGTGGCAGCGCAGCACTGCGCTGGTCGTGTGCACCCCCGCCAGTTTTGTTCAGATATTTTGTGCTTTGTAAACTTCCTGCAAAGACTGTAATGCTTTTTCCAAAAGCTTCAAGACACCAATACGTGCAATCGGGCCTGTCGTGACCGATTTCTGAAGCTCCAAAGCTTTCCACAGATGACCTGGTACAATACTGCCTACTTCTGCACATAACTAAGTGCCATGACTCAACCAGGAGTAATTGTACCTCTGCGTGTCTTCTCACCTTACACAAAATCTGTGAGGCAAGAAGTGTGAGGCTCCTCGCTAGCTTGAGCCTTGGTGTTCAAGACATGCTCACAATCCTAGCGGCAAGCCTCATCAACAATAGAGTGAGCAGTTTAAAATCTTCTTACACAAACCGCACATGTGCAAACACCGAGCATAAATGCAGCCTTCTTAACCTCATACAAACATCCTAGCCTTTGCACATCCCATCAGACTCCTATACCAATACATTTACAAGCAAACAGGTGTAATCGCAAGTGCACAGTACAATGGCAAAACAACTGATGAAAAATCTGCAACAAAACTACCAGGAATGTTTCATTGCCTACAGCTTCTCTCAGACCTTAGCGTCAACCTCACAAAATGAAATCTAAATCTTGTTGCCTTCTAACTGGTTGATCTGCCTTCCAAGACAACTCCCTGGCACCACTTGCCGAAACAATTTGCAAGACCACTCGGTCCTGCCTCTAGTTAACACAAACACAGAATGGTCTAATGACAACGATAACAACTACAGAACACACAGGCCAGACATTGAACTGTTCCAGCACATCTCAAAGAGGAGGATAGCTTTATGTGAATCCTTCTGTGAAAATGTATTCACTGCTGACAACTTTCTTTGAGCAGTTGACATACACTGAGAGTTTGAAAGTTGTACATTCCGCTCAATATAGCAGCGATCCCTGGCAAAGCCTCTTGGCAAAAGATTATTTTAAACTTGCAGTCCAAAAAACAAGTGAACGAAATGTAAAAATTTTTTCAAAAATGCACGTTAGGTCAGGTTGTTTTGACATCGCCTGCGTCTAGAGGTACAGTTGTCGCCTCTTTCCCAGCCGCGGCATCCGACTTGACGTTCTTGGTAGTCGAAGGAAAAAGGGCATTTTCGTCTTCGGAGAGCTTCAGTTTCTGTAGGAGCTCCTCATTCTGCTGAGAAATATGGCAAAGCAAGATAAGGGTAAGAAAGGACGTGTGGCCAAGCTCCAGTCTTACCAAGAGTGGTAAATGTCTTTAAACGAGCTATGCTATGCACAGAATTGCATGCAAATGGTCCACGATATATTTTAACTTCATTTTATTTGGAACATACTGTTGATCCCCATGGGCCCAGAAAGGAGGGGCAAAACTACATAACAAAACACAGAGAGTGCAAAGGCAAAGAAAACACATAAAAACATATACTTCAACTTCCACATTACATATTAAAAATCAATTAGGTCAATCAATTCAGTTGAATTAATCAATGACAACGGCAGTGCATTCCATTAGTCAATAGAGCGATTAAAAATAAGAAAACTTGAATGTGTTAGTTCTTCTTTAATACGGAGTTAAGGATTCAGGGTGATGATGCCTGGTTAGTCTTGTTGCTAATGGTCTGAGGTATGGAGAAGGTTGAAGATATAGTTTGTTATTTTTTAGGAGAAACACAAATTTAAGCCTGCATGTTTTATGTGGTAATTTCAAGGTTTGTATACCATGAGAATTTATGAGAACTGTTGGTGAGCTGGTGCTATGGACTTTAGAAAAAAATAAATTTAACAGCCTTATGCTGAACTCTTTAAAGCGCATTAGTATTGTGGCTGGTGTGAAGATCCCAGACAGTGCGAGCGTATTTCGACTTAAGCCTTATTAGTGCTCAATATCATAGAATTTGCTATATATTCACTAGAGAGAACTCTGGCAATAGTCTATGGGAGCGGCAACGCATGGTGCTCCAGCGAGCATGAGAATGACAAGTAGTACATGAATTTGTGCAATTGTGATACTTCTGGCTTCGTGTGTGTTTGTGTGACTTGGAGCTGCTTTCTCACGAAACAAAAATCGGCGAACGTTCAGCGGTTGCGCTTCACCACCTTAATTTTTTTAGGCTTACCATTTCGAATAGGGTCAAATAGTTCAAAAGGGTCATTCTTTTCTTCAAAACGAAACCGAAACACGACTATAAACAAAGCCACAAGTGTGATTCACGGCCCGTAAGTAGGAACACTAAGCGAATTCATGTACTACCCATCATTCCCATTGTCGCTGAACGATCGCAGAGCTAATTTTAGAAAACCCTATGCTTAATATGAATGCAGTTAAGCTTCTGAGCGCGCCTGTTTTAGCTTGTGTCGCAGAATACAAAGTTTATGAAAAGAAGAAGCACAAGTGTCAGCGATATGAGAATTCGAGCTGAGACTATTAGTTATGGTCACTCAAAATTTCATTCACGTCAAGAAGTGATTAGCTGGAAGACTGTAAGAAAACAACTCTTTGTGTATTATAATTATATCGATACGGGACTTTCGTTGAAGTGGGGTAGAGGAAAAAGAAGTGAATGTGTTCTGTGCCAGGCCTTACTCCTGCAACCACCTATCATCCCACCTGTACAATAAATATCTCTCATCCATAACAATATGTATGTAACTGTTTTTGTTTCATTTAGCTTCGCGTCCCAAACATACAGTCAACATCAAATAAATAATAGCCCTTTCAAATCTTCACATGCTTCACCCCATCACACTTTCGTATTGCGGCAAAACTGCCTTTAAGGCTCCGCCACAGTTGCATGAGTGTTGATGCGAGAAAATGCTGGTTTCAACATGAAGACGACTTATGAGGAAAAGGCGGGGAGGGGGGGGGGACTCTGTTGTTTTCTTTTTTTTACCTGAAATTCTGGCAAGAAGTCAAAAATTATCGGACGCCAAAGATTTTTAGCATCCAAAATTTCATATGTTCTTGTATATACTTCCACAAGACAGATTTGAAACTTCAGACTTGAAGAGAGCACACCTTTGTCCGTCACAACAGTTGGACTTCCACAGAAATTATAAGAAGAGAGGCTGATGAAATAGAATCTTTGCTGATCACGTGTAGTGTTATCAGCAATACTTCGGCTGCAGGGAATCATGTAGATAAATACAATTCAGCTTCTGCATTGCCTCATTCTTCATAAAAGAACTATGAAGCCCACTCCGCCAGTGCTTCATCAATCTAGCCAGAACAGACAGACAGACAGACAAGTAACTTTATTTGATCCTGAGGAGCTTTCGCGGGAACCCCTATCGGGAATCCGCGGAAGCCGCTGGCCGCGTCCAAGTCGGGGCTGGGACACCGTGATGTTCCGCCCTTTCTTGGGCCCTCTGGATTGCCTGGATTTGTGCTTGAAGCGATGGGCTCCGGAGTGCTTCTTCCCAGTCAGCTTCGCTGGATAGAGGGCCATTAGGTTGTTGGATAGAGGGCCAAAGCATGTGCGCTAAGGAACAATAAATTTAATTACATTCCGGACAACTTGAATCAACGTCTGTGGACATACGACTAAGAAGGCCCCGCGAGGGGAACGAGCCCTTCTGGAGCATTTTAAGTGTAATTGACTGAGACCTATCTAACTTCGAGTGAGGAAGAGGATAGGCTCTTCTACTTAGCCGATAGTGAGATGTGATTTCATTAAACGTAAGGAGTGGATCGTTATGCCTGGATTTCATCCTGACCCCATAAGGCCTCCATGCCGCCGCGGAGCGTTAGATCTCACGCACGTTCATGGGCAAGCTCGTTGAGGTCAGGTACGTGCTGATGAACGTCCGCACCCATATGGGCGGGAAACCAAGAGATTAAGTGAATGCCAGGGTCTGTTCTTTTTTCCAGAATGGAGGCAGCCTCCCGCGCTATGTTACCCGAACTCAAAAGCTTTGATGGCCGCTCGTGAATCTGTTAACACGGTGGTGTGTGAGCGGTCGGTCATGGCCAGGGCTATGGCGACCTGTTCTGCAACTGCGCTCGTAGCTAACCTGACCGAGGCTGAGGAGCGTAATTCCCCGTTGCTGTCAATGACTGCCAGCGCGAATGTGCTAGACTTGCCGTACTGAGCCGCGTTGACAAAGACAGTCGATTCTCGATTCTCGGCGGCGTTCTGTAATATCGCCCGTGCTCGGGCTTTTCGGCTCCCTACATTGTATTGCGGGTGCATATTCCGAGGAATGGACTGACCAACAGAGGTTTCCTGGACCTCCCGGGATAAGGTAATTTCCCGTTCAGCAAGCATTCTGGGAGCCATGCAAGCCTCGTCCAGGATGCGTCTTCCTGTCTTGGTTGACGAGAGCCTGACCACCTGGGCGGTGATCTGCGCTCGATCACTTCATCAATCTCGTTGTGCATACCGAGTTGTCTTAATTTGTCAGAGCATGTGGTTACTGGTAACCCTAGCACCTTTTTGATGCTCTTACAGGATGAGAGTGTCTAGCTTATTTTTTTCCATTCTAGTCCAGCTAAGCGCCGATGCTACATAATTAATGTGGCTCATTAGGAAGGCATGATGGATCCGAAGTAGGTTGGCTTCACTTAGTCCCTTTCTGCGTCCTGATACTCTAGCAACAAGTCTCAGCATGCTTTCGGTTTTGGCCGTGATGTGCGTCAGTGTTTTAGCGTTACATCCACTCGCGTCAATCAGTAGTCCTAGGATTCTGATTGAATCTACTCGTAGAATGTGCTGTCCATTTCTTGCAAAAAGGGAGATGGGAATTTGGTCGAGGTGTGGAAGTCTCCTAACGCCTTGCCTGGCCGGCCTGTACAGTAACAGTTCTGATTTGTTTGGAGAGAGTTGGAGGCCTGTGCCTTCTAGGTAGGACTCCGTTTCGTCTAGGGCTGATTGCAGCGCGTTTCCTACTTCTGCGAGTGATCCTCCCGGGCACCAGATCGTGATATCGTCCGCGTAATGCGAGTGGCCTATATTGGGCAGGCATCTGAGCCTCTCCGATAAGCCCTTCATGACTATATTGAATAACAAGGGGGAGATGACCGCCTCTTGGGAAGTGCCTCTGGCACCTAAGGCGAACTCGTCTGACTTGTGTTGAGCGATACTTACGGTAGCCGTTCTATTCATCAGGAAAGACCTAACAAAGGCCTGAAACTTTGCTCCCAGACCTAGGCTGGCCGTGGCCTGCAAGTCAAAGCGATGAGATACGGTGTCAAAGGCCTTGGTCAGGTCAAGGGCTAAGATCCCCCTAACATCCCTAGTGCTATTATCGAAAATGTGCTTCTTAAGAAGTAGCATTACATCTTGTGTGGAAAGGCCAGGCCTGAAGCCGATATGTTGTGTGGGAATAGTTCATTGCGTTCTATGTAGTTCGAGATCCTAATCTAGCCAGAAGAAACGCTTTTGTGCTCCTATCTCAGAAGAAAACACCTAGGAATCCTCTCCAAATTTTTCGTCTGCAATTCCACTTCCAAGTATCTGAAAAATGTTTTGTAAATATTTGAAAAATATTTATTTCTATTCACACTCACCCTTCAATATATGAACTTGCTCCACACCCAAAATTTCGCTATTCGCACAGCTCTGCTAGAAAAACTTATCGTGAAAAAATTGGAATATAGGTCAGACCGAGATATAGATCGACCCCCCCCCCCCAACTTCGAATCTTCGAAAAATAAATTTTAAAAAGTCACAAAGTATCGCGGCGCACCCTAACCTTGATAAGTATGCTTGATAAATACAACCAGCTTCACTGTGGTGACATTTCTTTGTATTTCGACACTAATTTGATGTAGTTAAACGCCAGATGGCCAGAAAGTGCTGTCACTGAGACTTGTCTGAACTTCAGTCCGACGACATCTGTTTCTTACAAGTTACGTCTCAGAGGTCATCATCCTCCTAGTGCAACCTCTCTTCAGGGAGAGATTTCGAAGCTCACAACACCCAGCACAATTGGTCGCGAGTGGTTGACGTAGTAGACGGCCAACAGGGGTCTTGTGATTGTCGCCTAGCATCCACTCATTGTGGAGCTCGCGCACACGATCTTTGAAGGGTTTATTGAGCACTACACCCAGTGGCTGGAGGATTGAAGTTAGTCCCCCAGGGATCACGACAAGGTCCATCTTGCCATCGAGACAGAACTACCTTTACATCGGTCGTAAGGTGGCCTCGAAATGAATTGAGCACCAACATGCTCTGTTGCTGAAAAAGCGCACCGGGTCGCCGATTTCACAGGAGGCAAAGTCCACTCAAGCATAAAAGACTGATTCATGAATCCTTTTTCGTTCGCTGCCACGATAACATCTCGGGAGAGGTCTTCTTCTCGTGGCCCTTTTCTTTATATTAATTATATAAGGAAGCAGCTTCTTTCCATCGGCTGTGCACGCATCACTGTAAATCGCGAATGCTCGTTGCCTGTTCTCAAGCACTTCACTTGCTTGGATCCTTTAGCGGTCACAGTCCGGTTCAAGGGCATATCAAACCAAATTGGAGTTTTTGCTCATGTGCCCTATCATGTAGCAAAGCTGCCGACGAAGCCCTATGACAAAGCCATGATGCTCGACCAGCTTGTTATCGAGATCTTCGGGCAGTTTTTGGCACACGTCCTCAGCACAAACCCCTTCCACTTTATAAATTGGCACACCCCGGATGGCGAAGCCCTTGAAATGCAACCTCGGGAGCCCGGAGTGGCGCACTAGCTCGATAGCTTTTACACGGATGCACTCCGCTGTCACGTGTAGTGACCTTGCATGCAGCTTCGAATGAATTCGGCGAGTTGCGTTTCTAGTTCGGGGTGCACTGCAGTCCGTCCAAGAAACAAAAATTTTTTTTTTTCATTGCTGCAGAATCTGATGCGCTGCTTTTGACTCCTATAGTATTGGATGCTTTTCTACAATGCACCGAATTCCCAATGTAATGCCAGGTTGCTGTATGCTTCAGCATACTCGATAACTTTTAGGGGCGAAGCTTTTCTTAGTCTGAACTTGTCGTGCCTCAGGCGTAACCAGCAGTATCAGACAAACAGACAGACAGGCAGATGGACGGATGGATGCACAGGCGGATGCACAGACAAATGAACAGACACTTTGCCCCACTCATCATCTCCATGAATATGTTGCGATTTTTTTTTTCTTAAAGCCTATCGTAAACTGCAATTGATTACTACTCATTTCTGAAGGAAATAGAAAAATAAAATAGTAGACTGACAAAAACACCCAAGGCAAAATGGCATTGCTATTACGCTGTAGGCCTAGCCTTGCCTAACAGCGCCGCTGCTGATGCTCATGATGGCAATGAAGGCTTTTGAATCAGCTGCCAATTGTAGCGATAGTTCCACATTTTTTATGCTAATGACCGGTATATTAGACAAAAGTCGACTTTTGATGGCGTTTTTTTTAAATTCTACCTATATTCGGCTTTTTACGGTAATCATGCAGTTTTCAAAAGCCAGCATATTGCATTTTTTTTCGTGAAAGGGTGCCAAAGATTATGAATGTGCTGTGAGTGATGCACACACATTGAGAAAACCAGGCAGTGGAGTGGCATGCTTTACTGCGTACTAATGTAACCGGACAGCAACCTTGCTACTAGTGAACGACTAAAGGTCAAATTACAGAGTAGGGGCAAGCTAGGCAGCCATAGCAGCTTATGAACACTGCCGTGAGTGTTTTTAGGCTACAGTGCACCTCCATGGCGCATTCTGACCAGTGTATGGTGAATGCATCGTTCCGTCCTCGTGTTTGTGGCCGTGGCTTGGCTCATCACTCCAGAGTGTTGTTATACAAACTAAAGGTAGGTTGTGTGCTGGTGTGCGAACGATTATACAGTCAAGGCCGTGTTGACAGTGCGTTGTGCGCAGCCCGTGGTTTCTGCAAAACACTTGAGCATCTAGTGCACTGTAGTGCACTGTCCTGCATTCGCTACGCAGTGGGCTTTGCTGATTATCTGATTCCCTGACACAACCAGGCCCATTGAGCTCTACTGACTTTTATGGACCAAGAGGACTTGGTGACCAGTTTATAGGCTCTTTTTTTTTAATTTCTAGTTTACTTATGCTTGTCTATGTCATCATTTTGTTTACTTCTTCTCTTCTTTCCCCTTTCTCCTCTCCTATCTTTCTTTCTCTATCTCTTTCCTCTATCTCTTCCCTCCTCCCGAAAGAGTAAGCAGGCATTGTGTCCCTTCGGGTCCAGCTTGCCCCTCCTCCTTTTCTGTGTGTCTTTTGTGTGTCCGTGTGTACAAATCAAACAAATAAATAAATTCGAATGCAGGAACTTGCCTGCGTGCACAAAGTGGTTTTGTGACAGTAACGCACTACCATAAAATCCCAAGCAAGGGACACCCTCTCGTCTTCGGGATATTTCAAATATGTGGCCTCCTCTCCGTTCCCACAAGTTCGACTGTTTTTATTCACCCGATCGAAGTGCATGAAAACAGTGAATGCATGCGAATTCAATAAAGCATTTCATTAAAGTATATTCTTAGTGGCTCTTCTGCCACCATCCTGAATTATGATTGATGACCGAGCAAGATTCCTGCCTCTAAAGTTTGTCAGATTATGCTTCACTGTAGAGAAGGGGGGAGGGGGGTGCTTGCTCGGGATTTTACGGCCTTTACGTTTAGCATTGAAGCCCAAACTCCATAAGCGCGAAAATGCACGCGACAGCGACGAGCGACGCGACGTAGATCGGCTTCGCGCGATCAGTCGCTAGCGCAGGCAAACCTCATTCACGCGACGGCTTCGGCGAGCGAATTCCACTGTTGCTGGCATGAGGCCGTCAACTCGCACCAAGAAAACCACGTAGCGAGCGGTTTCCAATTAAAAAATAAGATATATTGTTGTGTAATGGAACGGAAAGTGTTTATTATTGCCTTGCAGCATTTTTTATGTGCGCGTGCGTAATAAACATTGCGTTATTTTTTGTTGCGCATACGTGACTCGGGCAGGGTCACGTGCACCTATGTAGTCTTCGTCTTTTCCGGTTTTTCGCTATTGGCTGCTTGAGCCCAGCACTCCCGGGCGATGAGCGACGGTTTCCAAATCTGGAGAACCGAGCGATCGCGCGAAAACTGCCCCGCGACACGTCGCGCGAACGCCCTGTTTCGTCGCTCATAGCGTCGCTCGTCGCTGTCGCGTGCATTTTCGCGCTTATGGAGTTTGGGCTTAACAAGTAGTGGGGAAAGAAAAGGAACAGCAAGCGTTTTAAAGATGCAATATAAGAGATCAGGGGAGCAGTATACGAAAGCTAGGAGCAGGAAGTGTGGGGAATCGCAGAAAGCTGCGGGCAGCACATTACTGTGACATACGCTGACCGTGCGAAATGTTGTGCGAGATGGGTGGTGCTCCCGTTACGTTGCGGGCCCGCTACATTGCAATGAGACTCTGCCATTTTACCTTTTCGTCTTCTTTGTCTGCCTGTTTCTCTTGTTGCTGCTGCTGCTGTTGGCCCTAACGAAAAAAGCAGGTAACAGCTAGTATAAATGAAAAAAAGCACATCATAAGCACACATATGAGAATACTAAGAGGGGATGTAGCCTTGGAAAACTAACTTTCTCAAAACATGACACATTTTAATGCGCATTAGCAGAAGTATTCAGCATGCCTTCCCTAATGTTGCCATAAAAGTTTCACAAAGATGATGTTACGAGTAACTTCTTTAATAATCTACCGTATTTACTCACGTATACTTGGACTCGCATAATTTTCGCACCCCCCACATCGCCCAAGAAAAATACGATTTTTTTTACTCGAGTATTTATCGCACCCCCGAAAACTGCCGCAATAATGTCGTCTGCTCGTTCCAGCCACTGATGATGATAGCGCACGCCATCTGGCGCCATTTTTTAAGCATCAAGGGTACCATTGCACAAAGATTCAATCCAATCCAAGCCAAGCCGAAGTGGCCAGTGCGTGTTGCGGCATGTTTTGTATGTTGTGTCGGCAATCTTGGCAAGTTATGGGGTGATACTGAAGCCAGACGGCTGCTTCAAGTTGCAAGTGATAGATCAAGCGCTAAAAAACGGCAACAGGGCCGCCGGTAGGCCCTTCGGAGCCTACGAGTTTTGTGTTCGCTACTGGTGACGGCAGCTGAAAGCCACCAACCAAGACGCGTTGGGCCTGCCGTGTGCCTAAAACTGGGATTGATGCTAAACTTTATTTCTTGAGAAGGAAACTGCGGATGATTTTGTTAAATAGCCATCAGCCCAATACTGATGTCCTACGCTTACCTTTTGAGGGCTCCTGTTGAGCGCCGACTGCTACCGCTACGCTCGCAACGCCCACAAGCTTCGCGTATGATAGTCTAATTGTCGACTATTTTCTTCCACTTTATGTGTATCAAATAAATCTTGCCTTGTGTTAAACCTCTGTTTTTATTGTTGAGGTAAGTTTTAATTAGTACTTCTTAAAGCTTGCTGTAAATTGCTGGTGTGAGAATCCCGATTTGGGACACGATTCCGATTCTTTTTCTTTTTCCCTCTCTGTGTTTTCATGGAAAGTTTACCCCGGGTAATTCTTGCACCCCCCAAATTCGCATTGGTTTTCTGGCAAAAAAAAGTGCGAGGATTATGTAAGTAAATACGGTATTTACAATGCACAGAACTCGACGAGCAAGATGGCGCCAGTCCAGCATCAAATGACAACTCACTTCGTCCTCCTCTTTCATGCAGCCGTGTTTAGCGGCTGTTATGTATCATAGCCCCTGGCAGTAGAAGCACCGTCCTGGTGCTAAATTTACGCAGATGATGTCGAAGGGGCGTAATAGGGCTTTAGCCGAGCCACGTGAACGGTGTCGCTCGGAGCTGACGATGACTTTGTTGGATCGGTTCGAACAATCTCGTACGTGACGTCTGTCACTTGGCGAACGATACAGAATGGTCCAGTGTAGGGTGACAACAGTTTTTCAGGCCGTCCCACACGCCGAGTAGGTGACCAGAGGAGCACGAGAGAACTCGGAGAAAAGTGCACGTCCCTATGGTGAGAATTGTAGAGCTGTTGTTGGTGCTCCTGTGAAGACTTTAGACAATTACGGGCGACTTGGTGCGCGTGGTCGGCGCGGGCAATGGCTTCCCCGGCTTATTCTGTGCCCGCAGGTAGCAAAGTGTCTAAAGGTAGGATTGGGTCCCGACCATATAGGAGATAGAAGGGCGAATAGCCGGCAGCGTTGTGACGGGATGAATCGTAGGCAAACGTCACATATGGCAAATGAATGTCCCAATCCTGGTGGATTTGGTGCAACATATTTGGCAAGCATATCGGTTAGGGTCCTGTTGAGGCGCTTCGTGAAGCCAATTGACTGGGGATGGTACGAAGTAGTAAATTTGTGCTTAGTATGGCAAGACCTCAGGATTTCAAGAACGACAGCTGATAAAAAAGTGCAGCCACGGTCGGTGAGAAGTAGGCGGGGAGCACCGTGCACTAATATTATGTCGTACAGCAGAAAGTCCGCAAAGACTGTAGCACAACTGGTCAGGAGGGCTCTTGTGATTGCGTACTGTGCTGCATAGTCTGTGGCAACAGCAATTCATTTATTTCTGGCTGTGGAGAGTGGAAAAGGGTCCCAACAGGTCGAGACCAACTCGAAAGAAAGGTTCAGTGAGAACAGTCGATCAGCTCAAGGTAGCCGGCCAGGAAGGCAGAGGGCGTTTTGCGATGGTGACAGGGCTCATAAGCAGCGACATAGCGTCGAACAGAGCGGGCAAGTCCAGGCCAAAAAAACCGACGTCGTACCCAATCGTACAGTGCGAGAAACGCCCAAATGGCCCGTCATGGGAACGCCATGAAGTTGATGCAGGACAGTGGAATGCAGGTGCGCTGGGATGACAGGAAGTAAGTCTGATCCGAAGGAATCAAGGTTACAGTAGATATAGGATACTGTCTTTCACCAAAAACATTCGCAGGGACTGGTCGTGAGGCGTTGACTCTAGTTTGTCAATGATGGCTCATAAAGAAGCATCCCGACGTTGCTCTTCGCCAATGTCCAACAGCTGCGACATGGAAAAAATATCCGTGATACCGTCAGTATCGGTTGCTTCGTCAACAGGGTAGCGGGATAAACAATCTGTATTCTGATGTAATCGCCCTGTTTTATACATTACAGAGAACGTGTATTCTTGAAGGCGTAGGGCCCAACGAGCAAGACGTCCCAGTGGGGTCCTTCAGGGAGGCTAGCCAGCAAAGCACGTGATGATCCGTGACAACACGGAATAAGCGCCCGTACAGGTATGGACAAAACTTGGTGACTGTCCATACAAGGGCGATGCACTAGCGCTCCGTGATGGAATAGCTTGCGCTCGGCTGGAGATAGAAGTCGACTTGCGTAGGCTATAACACGGTCGTGTCCCCGTTGTTGCTGCAATAGCACAGCTCCTATGCCGTGTCCACTGGCGTCCGTGTGAACCTCGGTTGGGGCTAATAGATCAAAATGAGCCAAGATTGGTGGCGTTGTAAGCAGTGTCGTAAGTTGGGAAAACGATGACGCTTGGTCCATGGCCCCAGATAACTGAGGCTTCTTTCTTCAAGAGGTCTGTGAGGGGGCATGCAATGGTCGCAAAGTCCTTAACAAAGCGTCTGAAATATGAGCACAACCCAACAAAACTGCGGACATCCCTTGTGGTTCTCGGAACAGGAAAGTTCGTGACTGCGCGAATTTTCTCTGGGTCTGGACGCACGCCTTGGGCATCGAGCAAGGTGACCGAGCACGGAAATTTGACGACGAGCGAAGCGGCACTTGGAGGCGTTAAGCTGGAGTCCGGCTCGACGAAAAACGTCCAGAATAGCTGACAAACGATCGAGGTGCGAGTCGAATGTGGGCGAAAAGACATTAACATCGTTAAGGTAACACAAGCAGGTGGACCATTTCAACCCTTGGAGCAATGAGTCCATCATTCTTTCAAATGTGGCTGGTGCATTGCAGAGACCAAAGGGCATCACTTTAAACTGATAAAGACCATCAGGAGTGATGAATGCGGTCTTCTCGCGGTCCATCTCGTCGACGGCTATCTGCCAGTACCCTGACCGAAGGTCAATAGTTGAAAAATAAGTGGCACTGTACAGGCAGTCGAGGGCGTCGTCGATGCGAGGTAAAGGATAAACGTCTTTTTTGGTAATTTTGTTAAGGTCACGGTAATCGACACAAAAGCGCCATGTTCCATCTTTCTATATAACAAGGACGACTGAAGAAGCCCAGGGGCTGCATGAAGGCTCAATAATGTTTTTCGCAAGCATTTTGCAGACTTCATTTTGTAATATTGCACGCTCTGACTCAGACACACGGTAGGGGCGTCGGTGAATGGGAGTTGCACGGCCAGTATTTATGCGATGGGTGACAATGGTCGTTTGGCCTAAAGCGTTGCTGGCAAAGTTGAAAATGCTACGATAGCCCTCAAGAATGTGGCAAAGCGCTGCAGCTTGCTCAGACGTGAGGTCTGATGACACTATTCGCTCGATATCGGTGCCCCAAGAACGTGATGGAGTGGAACCACTGACTGAGCTACAGCAATCGTCCACTCTGAAGGGCTCGACATGGTCATCTTGGAGAGTGGTAATTTTGGCCAGGGAGATACCCTGTGGTAGAACTTGGGTGGTGAGTAAGAAGTTGACCAGTGGAAGGAAGGCGCGGTTTCTCGTAATTATCAGAATAATATGCGGCACAGCAACCCCATGCGTAAGCATCACGGCAGGAATCGGGGCCACCATGTAATCACCATCAGGTACTGGTGGCGTGGAGGATAAGTCGACATGTGTGACAGAGTTAGGCGGGAGGCGCGTGAAATCAATGCAGCAGAGGCTGGTTTGCGGTGGGCTGGTCGGGTCGGAAAAGAGGGGTAAATCGAGATGGAGAGAGCCAGCTGAACAATCTATGAGGGCAGAGTGCGTGGCTAGAAAATTCATACCAAGAATGAGTTCATGAGGGCAATGTTCGATAACGGCGAAAAGAACAACAGTGCTTCTCTCCTCAATAGACACTCGTGCAGACCTCATGCCGAGAATCGCGGCAGTTCCTCCATCGGTGACTCGTACAGCTCGGTTGAGGGCGGGCATGACAACTTTTTAAGTCGGCGGCGAAGGTTAGCACTCATAACGGACACATGCGCGCCAGTATCTATCAATGCACTGACATGAACACTGTCGACAGTAACGTCCAAAAGGTTCCGATTCGTCGGTAACGTTAAGCGAGGATTTCTTAAGAAGGCTATCAATGCAGCTCCACCTCCAGAAGTTGCACGGCCTAGTTTTCCGGTCGGAGGTGCTGCGAATAGGTCGAGGAGGCAGCACGGCATTGTGGGGTCGACCGGGACTGACGACGAGCAAGGGACGGTGACCGGTCGTAGCGAGGTCTGCTCAGAGGTGCTGCAGGAGCGAAAAATGTGGTCGGCGTTGATGGAGAAAGTGATGGGGACAACTGGTGGACAGAAGTGGCGTGAAACTGAGGTGCATAATGGGACGGTGGAGCCCAGCGGCTGCGGCAGTGACGAGCGATATGACCGACGCGTCGACAAATAAAGCATATGTGCCTGTCATCAAGGGTACACCATTCGGGCGAATTGGGTTGTATGCGAGGAGCAGAAGGGAGACGATAAGAAGGCTCAGCAGAGTATATGACAGGAAAAGGATGTAGGCCGACATTCGATAGCTTTTGACGAACGACGGCTTGTATCAAAGAGATCATGGTCTGGGAAGGCACAGGCGTCGGTAATGGCGTGGCTACCGGTTGTGCTGCCTCGACCTCTCGACGAATGATGCGTGTGAGGCTGTCACATCGAGGGGCCTGGTGGAAGGCGTCGTCACACGAAGAAGTGGCCGCTGTGTTCGGAAGGCACACGATGCTTTGGGCTATGCGGCAGGCTTTAGCTTGTTTGAAATGTCGGCAGTCTTTAAGGACGGTGTCGATGCTCGAGACGTTGTTAAAAACCAGCAGGTTGACAATGTCGGCAATGCCTTTCAAGACATGGTTAACCTTTTCGGCTTCCGACATGCACTGGTCGGCCTTGGAACAAAAGGCCAAGACGTCAAGAATGTAGAAGGCGTAGGATTCAGTAGAAGACTGGGCCCGTGTGGCAAGAGTCTTCTTCGCAGCGAGCTGACGACCAGATAAATCGCCAAACAGGTTGCGTATCTTTTCTTTGAAGAGATTCCAGCTCATTATGTCGGCTTCGTGGCTTTCAGACCATGTTCGGGGAGTGCCGTCCAGGTAGAAAAGCCTGTTGGCGAGCATGAGCGTGGGATCCCGGTGCTGAGTAGCACTGACGCGCTCATACCGGTTTAGCCAAGT
This sequence comes from Rhipicephalus microplus, assembly GCF_013339725.1. Taxonomy (NCBI): domain Eukaryota; kingdom Metazoa; phylum Arthropoda; class Arachnida; order Ixodida; family Ixodidae; genus Rhipicephalus; species Rhipicephalus microplus. The sequence continues at coordinate 81,186,878 of NC_051171.1, forward strand.
TTCAAGATCAATCATACCATCACCGGAGAAAGTGCCGGGATCCCGGAGGTGCGGGAGTGTGATGTAGGTGGTGGCTTGGACTGATGAGGGCAGCATGGAGGAAGTACCAGCAGTCGAAACAGTCGAAAGGTCGCCGATGGCGCGACCACTGCGCGTCTTCACTGAGGCACGAGGGTCGTCCACCTTCACCAATAATGTTACGAGTAACTTCTTTAATAATCTATTTACGATGCACAGAACTCGACGAGCAAGATGGTGCCAGTCCAGCATCAAACGACAACTCACTTCATCCTCCTCTTCCATGCAGCCGTGTTTAGAGGCTGTTATGTATCAATATCTTCAAAACCTTTTATTATTAAACGATATATTTTCTTTTTGTGATCCTTAGCACTTTATGCAATGCCTAGAAAGTTTAAAAAATGCACTAGAAGGCTAGGTGATTATTTGGTGCTCAGCTGAATGTTCGCTGAGTACATAACATTTTTGCTTCACTTATTTGTTTTATATGTATATATATATATATATATATATATATATATATTGCAACCCTAAAATTCTAAATCAAACCTTTTTTGCTACCTTTTCATTTCACACATTACAGGGATGAACTTGTCACATCATAAAATTATGGAAAGTCAAACTAAAAAAGAAAGAATGTCACGACGACATACATTGTGTCTAAGAATCATGACAAAAATAATGGTCAAAATATGCCAAAAGGTTACAAAGAAACCAGCCGCGCAAACTCAGCAGGCTTGCAAAAAGACGGTTGATAAAATGACTCAAGAAGTTTTACCTTGCCTCTACTTATTTAAAATACACCAGGATTATGGTTCATGGTGTTCTTCATGACGTGGGGAGTTTTGGGAATTTTAGCTTGCTTTGGTGCGCTTTTGATGCTTTTTTTTTTCTGTATTTCTGCAGCTCTTTTACGGTGTACAGTATAACCTCGTTACAACGGATCCGCTTCCAACAGACGTACAGTTACTACATACTAATTTGGGGTGTTATGCCGGCCTCCCTATTTGTTTCATTGATTCGTTTGCAACAGATTATGGTATAATGAACATTCGGATATAATTGACTAAAATGTGAGCCCAGCAAGGTGATCAGGATTCCTTTACAGTAGACTTTCCTACCGCGGACATCCCAAATTCAATACCTTGTGGCTTCAAACATCGCTTAGCATACTTTTGGGACAGGAATTGATAAAACTAACCCTTGGTTTACTAAACATCTTCGAACATTACGAAATAAAAAGAAGCGTTTCTATGATACCGCAAAACGCATTGGCTCTGTGTCCTACTAGGATAAATACAAGGTCTGCTTACAAGACTATTGTAAAGCCTTAGACACAGCTAAGAAGAAATATTATTTGCAGGACTTGCCGTCACTTCTTAAAAATGACCCCAAAAAGTTCTGGCAAATAGTTTCACCCTACAACAAGTCTCCTAATCACATTACAATACATGATAGTGAACTAACGCCGCTTTCTGATGAAGCTTCCGCTATTGCTTTTAATGAGTACTTCGCGTCTGTTTTTACACAGGAAGATTGTTCCAATGTGCCATTTGTTCCATATCACCCTTTCGCTTTATTGGCCCCAATCATTGTCACTGCCGAAGGTATAGCCCAACTCATCACGAATCTTAAAGTTTCTACTTCATCAGGTATTGATAACATTAACTCTAAAATACTGAAGAACACCACAGATATTTCCAGCCGCTTCCTCTGTCTCCTATTTAACCAGTCGCTATCATCAGGCGAACTGCCCAAGGATTGGAAGATTGGTAAGGTGATTCCCGTATTTAAGTCCGGTGACAGGCACTCGCCCCGTAATTATCGACCCATTTCACTTACAAGCATCTCTTGCAAACTACTGGAACATATCGTGGCTTCCCATATTTACAATCACCTTGAATCGCACAACTTCTTCTCCCATCAGCATGGCTTTAGAAAAGGCTACTCATGTGACACCCAGTTATTCGAATTCACGACTGACCTTCACTATAATATGAACGCTAACGAACAAACTGATTGCCTCTTCCTTGAATTTGCCAAGACATTCGATACTGTCCCTCATTGTCGTTTAATGTGTAAATTGGCCGCACTCCGTATTGATTCATTAATCCTGTCTTGGCTACGAAGCTTCCTCTCTTCGCGTGAGCAACTTACGGTGATCAACGACATTTCATCTAACCTTTGCGACGTCACATCCAGTGTTCCCCAAAGCAGTGTAATAGGTCCGTTACTTTTTCTAATATACATTAATGATTTGCCCGATAACCTTTCATCCACAGTTAGGTTGTTCGCTGACGATTGCGCCATATACCGCAACATTAAATGTTTTAATGATCATTCCGCTCTCGAAAATGACCTTGACCTAACCTTCCGGTGGTGCGAAACTTGGCAGATGTCCCTTAACGCCTCTAAATGCAAGTTAATCTCGTTGACTCGAAAGCATAACAATTCAGCATTTCACTATAAGATTAATAACGCTGTTGTGTCAGCTACACCATCTTACAAATATTTAGACGTTCACCTTACATCGGATCTATCCTGGACAATCGCATATAGCAGTTGTCTCATCGAAAGCATCTCAATCTCTGGGATATTTCCGCAGAAACTTGTGCAACGCTCCTTCTAACATACGCGCATTATCATATATTACTTATGTTCGCCCACAGCTAGAGTATGCATCATCCACATGGTCACCATATCAAGATTACTTGGTACGTATGTTGGAAGCCATCCAGAATAGGGCAGCGAGATTCATCTTCGGAAACTATGACTATCATTCAAGTATTACCCTAATAAAACAAGACCTTGCATTTCAGTCACTAGAAATATGCTGCAACATTGCTCTTTTATGTCTGTTTCATAGGTACATTTATAGTAACGAAATTCAATGTTTGCCACTTTATTTTCCTGCGCGCACTTCCCAGCGCATTCACAATGCCCGTAATTTTGTGCGCATTCATGGTCACACGCAGGCATTTAACTTATCATCACTACCTCGAGCCATTGCATATAGGAACGGCCTTCCGGATCATGTTGTATCCATTTGTAACCCTGAAATTTTTCGTGACAACCTTGATTTCGTTGCACTCTAGTATTGTATAACGCTGTTGCACCTTGATTTTTGTAATCTTTTATATATGTATATATTTTTTCGTCTGCTTTTCTCCTTTATTGTTATTTCGTTTGTATACTGATACCCCCCTTACTCAATGCCCTTCAGTGGGCCTGTAAGGTATTTTGAATAAATAAATAAATAAATAGGGCCGCAGATATTGACATACCAATTCAAAAACGAAGGTCGCATATCTACAGTCTGTTAGTGATGAGTTATGCTTAGCTAGGGCACCGAAAAACTGGCGTGCAGCGTAATTGATTTTGCGTGCGGGGTCGCTGACCCGCGAAATGGCTGGCCGCTGCCACCGTTGTGCCGAGCTGTTGGTGTGGCGAGCTTGACTGGAATCCGCTACCGATACGTAAAATTAGCGGTTCTAAGGAGCCAGCGGCTGATATGATTTGTTGCTTGTGACGAAACACATTATGGCTTCTTCGCTTTCACATATTCGCCAGCGTGACGGTCTTGCCCGTCAAGTTCGGGGCAGATCGATTAGGACTAGACAAGAACTCGAGAAGAAGGGGCAGCTGCGATGTGCATGGCCGTGATGCCCGATGTTTCGAAGTACACCACGCTTGATTGCGAGTACAATAATCTGTCCCGCGGCGGTCTTCCTCACAAGGTTCGAAGCACTGATAAGCAGAACCTTCTTGTCAAGGAGTCGACGCTATGACAATCGGTTTAAGATACGAGCGAGCGATGTTCCCGACGAGTACAGCGCGCGATCGTAATCTGGAGACTAACTTCTGCTAGCACCTGTCTTAACAACCCGTGAACACAGAACGAGCGCGGAAGTGTCACTAAACAGTGCGATTTTAGACGTGACCTCGAGACGCAGAATAAGCAGATGACGTTATTTCGAAGGCGTATCCGAAACGAGCATCGGACTAGCGAAGCGTACTGGAGCAATACGAAAAAAATCAGACAATTCCAAATACTACAAATTAATTTTAAACATCTGCTTTTTGAACACGGAATGCTTTTAAGAAAATACTTTTACAGGGAGCCTAAAATGTTGGTGGGCACTTGTGCCATTGCAAAGCTATAAATTTTTAAAAAATGCCGTTTTTTTTTTGTTACTTCCATGATGATTTTCATCACCTCAGAAGGTGCAAAAAACTTTTTACAGCACTTTTACCCGTAACATTTTCCGGTTATAATAGACACATTTAGTGTTTTCACAAAAGTATGTTGCAACAGTACTTGGATTTTACATACTCCTTTACAACAGACCAAAATCCTCTTCACTACGGGGGTCTGATGTAATGAGATTATACTGCACTAGCCTTTCGGTCCTAACTTCCTTATTTATAGTTTGATATTGATGAAAATTGGCATAGAGGCTAAGAATGACCCCACAAAGCTTCCACAAAAACATTAAGGCAATAGCACAATATCTTCTTGCGAGACAAGATATTTCTTTACGTAATGATAAAATGAAGCAAGAAGATGATAAATATTATATGCACAGTCACATGCATGCTGAACCACTAAAATATGTAGTTTACGTTTTCTCCAGCGACACTGCAATCAGCTCACTAGCACAACAAGAAGTCCTAAAAAAATGCTTAAACGAGAAAAAAGACATATGAGAATGTAGCCCCCTGAACGAGATGAGCATAATGTAAATAAAAAACTGTATTGAAAAAAGTGCTTTTAAAGGTTTACTTTCTTTTTACTTCTATAAAGCAACAGAAAATTGTGACCTTTGATTTTGTCTTGTCATATTTGTCTTCTTGGACATCTGGTCCTCTTTCGTCAATCCTTCAAGCTAGAGCTCAGCAACAAAATGCCATAGCTATGGAGCTGCAATGGCAAGCAATGGCCACATGCAGATGGATATTTTCTTACCATGAGGGCCTTGAGGGCAATGTTGGCAGCTACGGAGAGGGCAGTACACACCTGAAAGGAGATAAAATAAAAAATGCAGTAACCCCTGATTAACGTTGAAGTCGTGAAATCCAGAAAAAATTTTCGAGATAAGCAGTATTTCAAGTTGAGCAAAACCACCGAAAATGTTCAGCCAGGTCAGCATAAAAAAAAAAGCCAGTGCTGCTAGCAAGAGCTCCACTACAAAGGAGAGCTGTCGGAATAAAGGCGAAAGAATCATCAGGAAAAAAATTCTATCGCTGCAGAAGGAAACACTGAGTGATGCTCCCCGCTTGGCGTTTGCATTTGGTCTGAGAAAGGTGTTCTGATGTTGCTCAACACATCACATGATGGTGCACGCTGTACAAGGCATTCCACTGTGCATGTGGCGTGCATGCGCACGAACGTGATCGTTCCGCCAGTTTGCTCGGCAAGCGGACCGGAAACCTCTGCGTCGGCGGAAGTTTGTAATTTGCCTTTCACCAATACACATATAGTAAGAGATATAAGACACATATAGAGATAAGACCAGTCGTTGCTTCCCACTCTCCCTGTCAAGATATCGAGATATCTGAGATCCCCTCTGAAAAATGTTTAGAGATAAAAGGGGGCAAAAACTTAGCACCTACAGGACGTTAATGCACCGTGAAAGATAGTATCGACTTGACCGAGATTTGAAGATATGCGAGTTCGAGTTAACAAGGCTTTACTGTAATTACATATCTAGCACACTGCCACACATGTAGACCTACCAACTTAAATCTGAAAAAAAAAAGTATATATATATATTAGGAATTCTTCATTATTGAAGTAGCCAGAAAAACCTAAGCATAAAGCTGAATTGGTAATGCGCAGTACATTGGCTGTGTCATCGACCTACGAGACATTATGCAAATCTTTGCAGTATGAGACACAGATGCATCTTCAGGCTAATGGGGCCCAAGTGTTGGTGATGGTATGAAAATGCACAAAGCATTTGAGCTAGCAAGCTTTTCCGCATATATGATGCAACAGTTATGGTAATAAGCTTCTGTTCAAAATGCTCCACGCTCAAATCCTGAAAAAAACATTTAATTTTTACAACAAGGTGACCCCACTAGTGTAGATGGTCAGCTTGAAATTGTTTTTATTGTGCTTTTCCCACATATCAAGGTTCCTAACACTAGGACCTTAATGTTGCAGTTGGAAAGTGAAGTAATAAAGTCTTGTGCAAGATGATGTTCATTACAAATACAAAATTGATTACTTTAGTTATCTTATCACACACTTGCCTCCTTCTCTGCTACAGAGAGACAAGTACGAAAATTTTTTTCTCCTCCATTTCTCCCTCAGGCTTTCAGGCCACCCATTAACAGAAACACATTTATTCTAGACTTTAGTCCTTTATAAAATCTTAATAAAATTAATTAAAACATTGTGCAGTCAAATCTCATTCTAGCAAACCTCAGTGTATCGATTTTTTCCGACTAACACAATTTTTGAATATCCCCCTCCAAATATCGTTTGGTTTAATGTGAAAATATTTCACTACTACGAATTTCAGAATACCGAATGTTTTAGAACGATGTATCAAATTTCATCCCCCATTTATTCCCCAACACTTCAAAATCATAAATGCGATTTTAAAAAGTTACTCGCAGCACTAAAAATATTGTCCAGTGCCACAAATAACACCATCATCATCATCATAATGCCTACGCATTTCTCTGGATGCCTGCCTCATTCAGATGTGCGATAGCCCTATCGCCGTCAGCATCACCTGGTACTTGTTTTTCGTGTCGGGCTTTGCTGACCTTCCTCTGTTGCCTTTGTTTTTGTCAAACAGCCTGACCTGTGCGCTTGATACACAGCTATTTTCAAGCATTTTAGTTGGCAGTTGAGTATTGAAGATGAACTCCGGAAGCAGCACAAAGGGAATGCTCGGTTTATCAGCCAGGCTCGAGCTACATCACACTAGTGATGATATTTACAGATGATGAAGATGTACAGGTGATGATGATATCTAAAGAGAATGAAGGGTCATTCGCTTGTCGCGCTCACACTAATTCCCCCGCCCGGTGAAAGCGGCCGCCTGGTCGCTTGACAGTATTATGAAATGCGTCGCGCATCGGGCTTTAAACGAGATACGTGCACTATCTCTTTTCCTCTGCGACGATGATCAGGATTAGCGCTAAGAGGAGAAACGTGGTAATTGACAGGAGATGTCTGTTCGACCACCGTGTACGGCTCAATGAAGCGACTGATGAATTTGTCGCATAAGCCGGGGACGCGCAGTGGAGTCCATAGAAGAACTTCGTCACCAGGGAAAAAACTCACAACACGGCGAGACGAGTCGTAGCGAGATTTTCGAGTGTCATGAGAGAGGCCGGTGTTAACATGGGCCTGGTGACGGCAATAAGCGAGATGAGATAAAAATTCTTCAGAGAAAGGAGCCGTCAAGGGTGCAGGGGCCGAAAGGAAAGAGACATCCAGAGCGAAACTCGGCGAGCGATCATGAACGAGAAAAAATAGAGAAAAGCCGGTAGTGCGTCGAGCAGCCGTATTATAGGCGAATGTCACGAAGTGTAGAATTGCATCCCAGTTCGTGTGGTTGGGGTCAATGTACATGGCGATCATGTCCGATAGGGTCCGATGAAACCGTTCAGCCAATCCGTTGGTCTGGGGGTGGTAGCTAGAAGTGGTCTTGTGAACAGTGTTCGAGGCATGGAAAACTTGCCGAACATTGGAAGAGAGAAAGACTTTGCCGCAATCACTCAGGAGAATGCGTGGAGCTCCATGACGCAAAAAGATGTGGCAAAGAAAGAAATCGGCGATCTCAGTGGCAGTCTCAGATGGTATAGAAGCTGTTTCTGCGTAGCGGGTGAGGTGGTCGATGGCCGTGACAATCCAGCGATTCCCATTGGATGATATAAGAAGAGGGCCATACAAGTCGATTCCAACGACTTCAAAAGACGAGGCGACACAAGTAAGAGGTTGCATTAAGCCAGCCAGAGCAGTTGTCGGTCGTTTTCGCCGTTGGTAATGGACACATGAGTGACTCTACTTAGCGACGCCTGAAGAGAGGCCAGGCCAAAAACAACAACTTTGTACTTTGTCATAAGTCTTGTGATAGCCTAGATGAGCGGCGGTTGGACCATCATGAAAGGCTTCCAGAACTTCACGTTGCAGAGAACGTGGGATGACGGGTACCCACTTGTTGCCATCTATGTGGTAAATGTGGCGGTATAAAGCACCACCGACAAGCTTAAATTGTTTAAGTTGTCGACGGAGTCTGGCGCTTGGAGGAGTAGTAGAGCCGGTCAAGCGATCAACAATGGTGCGACAGTATGGGTCGACACGTGTTGTGAAACAAGGACGGATAGGGTGGCAGGTGATGAACTTGGCGCTGCGATTGGAGAGGTGCTGTCGTTTTGGAGTATCGAAGGTGAGTGGCTTCCACTGGGCAAAGGACAGTGCGGTAGAGCATCAGCATCTTGATGCTTCTTCCCAGATCTGTAGGCGGCATCGAAATCATACTCCTGCAAGCAAAGCGCCCAGCGACCGAGGCGACCCGGTGAGTTTTTCAGTGATGAAAGCCAGCATCGGGCGTTACGGTCGGTAACGACGGTAAAATGACAGCCATGAAGATATGGTCGGAATTTTGCACTGCCCAAACAACAGCAAGGACACTCCTGCTCGATGATAGTGTAGTTCTTTTCTGGAGCGGTAAGAGCACGACTTGCGGAAGCAACGACGCGTTCACGTGAGTTTTTGTCACGCTGCGAAAGTACCGCACCTAGACCATGACTACTTGCGGCGGTGTGAAGGATGGTGGGTGCGGTGGAATCGAAGTGGCACAGTACCGGATCCAACGTGAGGGCTTGCTTCAATGCCATGAAAGCGTTTTCGCAGTCTTCGGACTAAATGAAGGGGACGTTCCTTGCGAGGAGTTAATGGAGCGGAGACGCAAGTTCCGCGAAGCCACGTAAGAAGCGCCGGAAGTAAGAAGATAACCCAAGAAATCGTACTTGAATTGGTATAGCGCATTACGGGAAAGAAGAAACGGCCGAGCAGACCGACACAAGAGGACAGAGCGCTCTGTCCTCTTGTGTCGGTCTGCTCGGCCGTTTCTTCTTCTCCGTAATGCGCTATACCAGTTCAAGTACGACGAACCAACTCGCCGCCCAATCTTCAACACTCGGGGAACCCAAGAAAGCTGCGCATGTCCTTTTGACTTAGTGGACGAAGAAAATCGAAAACGGCGGCAAGCTTCTCGGGGTCCGGCCGAATTGCTTCTTTGCTAACGAGGTGGCCGAGAACCTTGATTGTCTTGCTAGCAAAGGTATATTTCTTGGTGTTAAGCTGTAGACCGGCTTTTGCAAGGCATGTGAAGACTTTGTCAAGATGTTGTAGATGCTGTGAGAACGTGGATGAAAACACTACTATGGCATTGAGATAGCACAGACACGTTTTCCATTTCAAACCACGCAACACGCTGTCTATCATGCGTTCGAAGGTGGCGGGCGCATTAGAGAGCACAAAAAACATCACATTAATCTCGTACAACCCATCTGGCGTTGAAAAGGCGGTGTTCTCTTTATCAGACTCCGACATTGGTATCTGCCAGTAGCCTGACCTAAGGTCGAGGCTAGAAAAATACTTTGCACCCTGTAATTAGTCCAGAGCATCGTCGATTCGAGGGAGAAGATAAACCTCGCGTGTTATTTTGTTTAGCGCACGGTAATTGACGCAGAAACGCACTGTCCCATCTTTCTTTTGAACAAGAACATCTGGGGATGACCAGGGACTCGAGAACGGACGTATGATGTTGCGTCGAAGCATGTCTGCGACGATTTCCTCGATGATTATGCGTTCTGCCTGAGACACGCGATATGGACGCCGATGTACAATACGAGAGCCGTCAGTCTTGATGCTGTGAGTACCGGTGGTAGTCATATCGAGGGTGGGCGAGTTCACGTCAAACAGAGAACGGTGTCTATTCAATAGGGCGAGCAAATCTTCAGTTTGATCAGGTGTTAAGTCAATGCTTATGATTGCCGACACAGGTGTGAAAGAGGCATTGAATGGCAGTGATTGTGACTTTGGGACATCGTTGTGGTAGTTGTTCGGAAGAGTAACAATCGCAACAGGCCGACTGTCGACCACGCAAGATACTGTTGAGCCACAGGGGAGCAGTACACACTCGGGTGTTTTATTTATGGCGGTTAGGTAGGTAGACCCATCGAAGAAGCGAATAAGCCCTGGTGTGATCACAATGCCCCTATGTAGGGTATGGCCGTAAGGGAGAATTAGTACGTCACCATCCACAATGTCGGTGCAATTAACACTTATAATTTCTTCAATGTATGGCCGAAGTACATAATCTGACGTGGTGACAAGGCGGATGCGTTCAACGCGTTTAAGAGGAGAAGAGTCAGTGGCATTTAGATGCAGGAGGCGCTGATGACAAGATATGAAAGCGGATGCAGAAGACAAGAAATCCTACCCCAGAATGACAGCGTGGGTGCACTCACGAAATACCGCGAAAACGATGTGATGACGAATGCCTTCGATGCAGACACGAACGGTACACTATACAAGTGGACGAATAAGAGCGTTGGTCGTTGCACGGAGAGGTGAGCCACCATAAGGCGTGGTGACTTTTTGAAGGCGGGAACAAAAATCAGCACTAATAATCGAAACGGCAGCGCCAGTGTCTACAAAAGCCTCAACGCGTACACCTTCTACAAACACTACTGTCGAATTCGATGGCCGCTCTGGAGGAATTGTTAGCTGTCCGGTGGATGCAGTATCCCCTCCTAAAGCTGCATTGGGGAGTTTTCCGCGTGGGCATTCGTGGAATGGGAGGCGGGCCACGGAGGCGACACTGCACGGCGACCTGCGGCGAGACGTACGGGAATTTCCAGGCATGTCAGTATGGTAGGTAGGAGACGGTTAACGGTAATAGGACGATCGGGAGAGTGGTTGTAGTTAGTTCATGGTCAAACGGAAGCTTCGATGTTCTTCAAGAGCGTAGCCGCGTTGCTCGTCATGTTGGCGCCTTCGACAAAACAGAGCAATATGTCCTCGATAGCCGCAGGAGTAACAGATTGGTTGAGGTGGGCACTGAGGTGCGCAGTAAGGCTGTGCACGCACTGGCGGTGACAACGAAGCCACGGGTTTATGGTGTGCTGGTGTAGGCACAAAAACAGTGGGTGTGGCAGAGAGCGCGGCAACTTCGGCGTACGTGCGCGTCTGGCGCGCGCAGGGACCGTTGGAACACGTCGGACGCGATGCGGGCGCGATCTCTTGTTTAATCAGGCCTCGCAAGCTTTTTCAGAAGGGAGAGTAACTTCCGCAGTGCAGGAAGAGCAGCGCCCGTGAAGATCTTCACGAACGATGTAGAGAATAAGTGCACGCAAGTCGAGGGGTGCAGGCAAACGAATGTCGGTGGCATCATAGCAGAGGTGAAGAGACTGAAGCTCATCAAGTCCCTGACAGATGGTTATCACGTCCTGGGTGGTGGCAGGATTTTGCGTGGCGAGGGCGTTAAAGGCGACGGTGTTAATGCCTTTAATAATGTGGCATATTTGGTCGTTCTAAGACATGCCGGTGTTAACGCACTTGCATAGTGCAAAGACATCTTGAATATAAGAGGTGTAAGATTCATCCGGCAGCACGTGCATTCAGCGAAGTTCTTTGCTGCCTCGGTGCGAACTGTAGGAGCACCAAATAGTTGACGAAGTTGCAGCCCGAAAGTGTCCCAGTCGGGAAGATCCGGGTGGTGGTTCCAGAACCAAGTTTTCGCAACATCGGACAAGTAAAATAGGACGCTACGCAACTTCTGTAGATTGTCCCACCTGTTAAAATCGATGACAAGGTCGTAGTTCTTGATCCAGTCTTCGACATCATCGCCTCGGAGACCGGAAAACACACGTGAATCTCGCAGGCGAATGTTGTTGGGCGAAGCGGGTGGCAATGGCTGCAGTAGGACAGCGATGTTGGATGGGCTAGGGTTTTCTTGGGCCGCCATGGCTGGGGGTTGTATGCGACGACCCGAGCGGAGCTCCAGCGAGAACGGGCGAGAGGACTTGAGGGAACGAAAAGCACCTCCACCACTTGTGGGGAACCGGTTTATTCAGCCAGGCTTGAGCTAAATCACACTGGTGATGATATTTACCGATGATGAAGATGTATAGGTGATGATGGTATCTAAAGAGAATGAAGAGTCATTCACTTGGCGCGCTCACAATATGAACAACCACCTCTAGGGGCCAGCCAACCGGTTCCAAAACCGGAACCGAAACCCCGATACCACATCATCCCACCCTTTAAATGAAGAGCATACGGGGTCGTACCACTTAACAGGATGCAAAACAATCATAGAATGAAAATGTACAGCATGCACACTAAAACAAGAAGTAAAGCACCCTGACAATTGTACACGTAACACAGTGCATAATGTAATGCAGTGGACGTAGCACAACGAATTATGAAGAATTAAAACATGTACAACATGCAGATCAACAATACAACAGCAAGGCACATTGCCAAATCGCCACCACGTCATCCCCTTCCCTGAGAGAGGATGTCTGCATAGTCATTGTTGTGTTTGAGTCTACGGCGTCGACGCCTGTAGTGATGTCATTTCCACGACAGGCACTGTCGCCGACCAAAGCAGTCCAGTGGTACGTAAGAATTGGCCCATGTGCTGTCCTTCCAGTGTACTTCTGGCAGAGTAGGGGTACGAACAAGCATGCCATGAAGCTCCTGATGGGGCATGGCTTGGCGCCAAGAATGCAGGCACCTTGCAGAGAACCAAAACGGGCACGGCCGGCGCAGACGTGACCGGCGGAAGCACCTCCACCGTAAGGCAGAACAGTAACCGCCGTCTAGAATTCCAGCTGGCACGCTCGGTGGATGCATCTCCGGCGGACCGAGAACTGAAACAGCACCCGAAGACCACCGCCAGCCGAAGGAAGCAGCAGCAGGCAAGACAGGAGCAGCAGGCACAATGAAGGATGGACAGCTGATGCAGGTAAAGTATGGTCAGCATCAGCAGACCCGACTGAGACAGCCATCCTCACACCAGCACTCCCAGTCGAAACGTGTGTAGCCAGGGTATGCTCAACTGCAGGACACAAGGCCGGAGCAGGCGCCTCAGGAGCACGGCCAGCTGGGACGTTGACAGATGCAGCACAAGCGAGCACGCTCTCAGTGCGAGCAGGGATCGTCACTGCATGTGAAGATGAAGTATGGCCTGGTAGAATTTGCGAAATTTCCGCAGAACTCAGGGGGCCGATGGCACAGCAGGGTTGGTAGCATAACGTTGTAGCAGCATGGGTCGAGGAGGAGGAACGCTGCAGCATTGATGCTCGCGTTGCGTAATCCAGTCTGCCTGCACAGCAGCCAGCTGCTGCAACGTGCAGCCGACACTGCTCCTTTCCCTGGCATGTGTTAACCTTGCCTGGACTGGGAAAGTGTCTCCCATTTGAACGATGAACGAATGAGCTAAGCAGGTCGGGGTCACGCAGGCCAGTGCAAAATCTCGTCCTGTACCATTTTCTCTGCTGTGGTTCTGAAATTGCAGTTGTTCGCCAACCGCCGCAGCGCTAGAATGAATTAAATGGGAGTCTCGTCCGCTTCTTGACCTCTTCGCTGGAATCGAGCCCGTACGCAGAAAGCGTCTTCAGGCGGCGCGAAGTATGCGTCCAGAACAGCCAAGGTCTGCTAGTGCGTGTCGCATGTTGCGCCATCTCCTGAAGCCTGGACGCCGTTGAGCAGCGTCTGCTCGTCAGCAGCCCTGTAGTAGGCTTGTAATCCATCCACTCCGAGCGCGTTGAGCAGCGACGCCTTTTTCGCGTCTGGCGTAGCGTACTGAGGCCGCCGCGTCAACGCACGCTTGCACGACGCGACGCCAAGTTTTCCACAGACGCCAAGTCTTCCAAGTCGGAGGCACACCAGGGCATTGCAGGAACAGAGGTTGTGGAATTGTGGGGAACATGCTGCTGCCGATACAGATCCGATGCTAAATAAATATAGAGCCGCCCCACGCGTAAAAGTCCGCAGTCCCGTCAATCTGCCGAAATATCCTTAGGTAGCATCATGAATGTGAGCCGCACAGCAGAAGAAAGTAGAACGAAGAATGGCTCACTATTCAGCAGGATAGATGCGAAGCAATGCAAGTATGGTCTCAGTGTGTCACAAGCAGGTAAGTTTTCAGGAAATACCGCATCGGTGGGGTAGCTTACACGGGTTCTGAGTCGACAGCACGAGGAAGAAGACTGGAAGCGCACCTTGACGCCTGATGCACGTGGATTTAAGAACCTCATCGCCAAAGTGTAGTATTGTGTGGCGGTACGCGCCGCACGGAGAGCACAGGGCACGGCGCCGGAGCGCCGGCCGACAAGAAGTACGCAGCAGCCAGTACACAAGCAGGAACTCCTTTTATGTATGTACACAAGCATGCTAATATATAGATATGTACAACCCCTAGGGGCTAGCCAAGTGGTTTTAAAACCGGAACCGAAACCCCGATATCCACACATACCATTTGTCATGATAAGGAAATAGTGACCAGAGAGAAAGCAGTGTTGAAACAGCGCGTGAAACAGCGCGTGAACCAGCGCGAAAAATTTACCCTGATGCTTCACAGTGTGTAAGAAGGATTTGCATGCTTGAGAGTTCGTTTTTCAGCAGTCGAGTTGTGCACATCAAGATAGATCACTAATGCGGTAAATCGTATTATTTTGTGTTTGTTTTCATGCTTATTGAGCATAGAAAGGTCACATATGTATACACAGCACAGGTAGGTGACTCACATGTCTGTGTTTACAATTTTTGCACAAATTTTTAGTACTTGCACTAGAATAACTTTTCAAAATAATCTACATTCGTCTCCTTTTGGAATATGCCTGCGTGGTCTGGGACCCATGCACAAAGAAAAATAGTAATACACTAGAAAACCTACAAATAAAATTTGCTCGATTTATTTTTCGCTCGTACAATCACTTTACGTCAGTCAGTGATTAGCTTCAGACAACCAACTTGGAAGCCTTACATCTGCAGCGATATCACGAAAGATTAAAATATACGTACCGCTCTATCACGATAAGCTTGGCATTGATTCGAGTGCGTATATTGAAGAAGTCATGTGATGACCCACGCAGGCAGATCATTAAAAAAAATTACTGGAATTTTCTTGGAGAACCAACACGTACATGGGCTCTTTTTTCCCACGAACTGTATCCGAGTGGAGTCGCTTCCTTGGTGGGGTTGTGCAGGCAATGACAGTGACATCATTCTTAGCAAAGCTATAGAACTTATGACACGTCTACCTGCCATATTTTTACTCTTTGTTTTGTGACGTCACAATTCTTTTTTGCTTGCTTTCATGCGTTGTTAGTACACATGTGAGGTTAGTATGCATTTATGTAGGTATTAAGCTGTGAGCAATTACATGCCATGCACTGTATATTTTTCTTTTTCTACTGCTTTTGAAACTGTGTTTGCGGCATTTTCTGTGCGAATATACTGTGAAAATGCTCAGTGTGCCATATTTATACGCTACCCACTCCTGCTTATGGCTTCATTTTAAAGCCCTGTAAGTGAATAAAATAAAATAAAAATAAAAATATATATTTTAGCGGTTCCTTGAGACTCGTTGTATCAAGAACTGTAGTTTGAGTAGAAAGGAGGAGGTACCACAGTCAAGCGGTATTGCTAGACAATGACAATTTTCTAATGTCGAAAGCCATTTACAGCAAGCCACAGTCCCCTGGAATAAATTCCTAGGCACACTGAGACTGAGCAAAATGTGAGACTAACACAGCAATGACGGAAACCAATGAACACTAGAAAGAGTTCATTTTGGTTAAACTATGCGGAGGAGCAAGACACAAAAAAGAAGCGAGAAAAACAAGCGCAGACTAACAGCTGGTTTTATTTGTCTTGTTTGTATCGCTTCCCTCTCCGTGTCTCGTCCCACCAAGCAGTTTGACCAAAATGAACTCTTACCAGCTAGCCCAACTTTCCATGCTGCTTACTGCAAAGTGTAGTTGGCACCAACACTCACCTCTTCAGCACTTGTGTTCACTTCAAAGACGTGGCACCTGTACGTGGGCGGGCCTTCGCCAGGGTTAATTGTGATGAAGCCCAACAACCTGCAAAAATCCATGAAGTGTAAATGAATTCCAGTCCCCGTTTTGTGACTGACTTTTATGACTGACGGGCAGAACAAACAAGGGAAATCTCAGCATCAGGCTAATGTTGTAATGTCAATAGGCTTGTGCAAATATGCAGGCAATTCAGATACTCAAAACCGACAGTACAGTATGTACTTGAATTCGCCTCGAAACAAATTTAAATTACGAAAAATTTCGAATGATTAAGTGTACGTTAGTTCGCATGTAAACACCCTGTAAAGGTGGTTACATGCAAAGGTGTTTACATGTAAAGATGGTTACATGTAAAGGTGGTTAAAGGTTTCGCTGCAATCTACAAGTGCTACACCGCGAATACACCTACACAGAAAAAATCCGCACTGCCATGAAGCATCACTTCGAGAATAAATGAACATACCATTACCCTCACATTTATTGATCATTTTCTAAGTTTAAAAGCTTGTTATACTAGCTTAAACGCTCCAAAGACAAAAAATTTTAAAATGTAACGTATTTCACAGGTCACCACTTGTATTCTACTGAAAGCCAAATCATCCTACTATACAAAGTTGCATCCGGTTCCTTTGAACTAAAAAGAATCCCATTTGCACATACCTTGTTTCAATTAAAAAAATCATATTGTGGAGGTTAGCTGGGCCACAACAAATACCCTAATTACTCGACTTTAACGCGCACCTTTTTTCCGGTTAAGCGAGTTCATAAATCGCATGCGCGTTAGAATCAACTTTAAAAAAAAAAATGAATACGGTCATTCTATTGCCATCGGCATTTCCAAAATAACCGCCCCCTATGTGCGCCGGCATGCCGCGTCGGCCATTTCTGCCTATTTGTTTCTCATGTGCGGCACTGTTTGGGACGTTAAACTCCACAAATCAATCAATCATATGCGGCACTTCGTACGTGTGCTGAGGAGTTCGTCATCTGGCAGTGCATTAGCATTGACGGCATGAAAGGGCCGACTCCAAAAACTCGACGAGTGCACCACAATGCCGCTTTTAAAAGAAAAGTCATCGCGTGTGCCGAAATGGACAGATATCGGGCCACATCGCGGTCGTTCGGAGTTCCCGAAATGTGCGTGCTGGACTGGCGGAAACAAAAGAAAATTTTGTCGACAGAAAAGATTCACACAAAGGCTTCAGTAGACCACAGCAGGGTCGGTTTCTGCAAATTGAAGAGCTGCTCGGCGAGTATGAGATTGAGCAGTGAGCGGCACAGTGGCCCGTGACGACAGAACTGGTCCAAGTGCAGGCTATGCAGTTAGCCTTAGAAAAAGGGCTAATGCCAAGCCAGTTTAAAGTGAGCAGGTGCTGGCTAACTAACTTTATGAAGAGAAAATGCTTTTCCCTTGGAAGGCGAATGGGCATATGCCAAAAGTTGCCGGAGGAGTACGAAGAAAAGCTTCACAGTTTTCAGAGGTTCGTCCTAAAGTTGCGGCACAACAGCGGCTACCTGCTTGGGCAAATCGGGAATGCCGATCAGACGCTTCTTTACTTCGACATGCCTGGCACCACAACTGGCGAAAAGAAGGGGGCGAAGCAAGTTCGCGTGCTGACATTAGACCACGGTAAAACTAGAGTGACGGCAATGCTCCGTTGCACTTCAAATAGGCACAAGCTTCCCCCGTACCTCATATTTAAACGGAAGACGCTCCTGAAAGGAGTCGTTTTCCCGAGTGGTGTGGTCGTGCAAGCCAACGAGAAAAATGGATGCGCGTTACAATCGATGTCTTACTTTTTTTTTTTTCGTCGTGGAAACCGGGTGCGCGTTACAATTGAGGGCGCAGTAGAATCGAGTAAATGCGGTATGCTTATTTTTTTTAATATGTGATATATACTATTCAAATTCAATTCCATATTATTTAAAGAAAACACTATTCGCTACGAATTCACTTTGAGCCTAAAATTTACTATTTGCACAAGCATAGCTTCCTCACAACAGCTTCATGCAATTTAGTAGCTCCTCACAACAGAAATAACTTGATTTAACCAGCTGCCAGCTTGTAAAAAGATCATGTGCTACATGACACCAGCGGGCAGAAAAATAGAGTTCCGTACTCGCCGTCATGGCTACTAGCGTTGCTGACTAGCACTCCCACTTTAAATGCATTTGTACATCCCGTAAAGCAGATGGGGGATGACAGCCGCTATTGCTCCGCTAATAAGCATTCGATGCGTTATCTTTTCGTGCACTTCACTTTATTCATACTTCATCATAAATTGCTACGTACAAACTTCCCTATACTTTCCTTGACTTTCTTGTCTGCTATTTTTAATAATTGTTGCGCCTAACAAAAAAAAATATACGAGCCCTTAAAACTTCTTTCTTTCATTGAGTTAACCTGGTATGACGCAATCAGGCACGATCGTAATATGCAACCTTTCTTGAATGACACAAGGCACTCACCGGTTGTTCTCCTTGTGAACTGTCCAAAAGGACACGTCAGCCAATGGGAAGCAGGCACGCACAGCCTGATGTGAAGGGTCCAAAATCCTGCACAGTGCAAAATACAAAAAAAAATACCTCATAAGAACACACAACACACGACAACTCTCAACTATTTTGTTACTATGCCCACACCGATTAACCATTAATCAGAGAGGGTGATAACTCTTCATTTTTTTTAATCTCTCCCAGAGAAAATGCCTAATCGTAGATATGTAGGCACTTTCTTCCTGATGCACTTCTAGACAAAACATACGTGCTGCAGCGAACTTGGCGCAGTGAAGGCTGACAAGCAACCGACTTCCACGTAGATCACAGTAGATTTTTAAGCCATTTAATTGTACCACATTTTCACTACTTAGAACATTTTATTCGTGACAAACCCTGTCACACTCTTTCACTACTAGGAACATATTAAAGGAAGGCTTTCAGGCCCGGTGAGCGAGGAAAACATTTTTTTGAACTGAAATTAATTGTTACAGTAATAAACAAAAGCTTTAGCTTAGACTAATAGAATTTAAACACAGCTAGAGGAAAACTGAACGGTGTGCACTGTTTCTATATTCCCGTGAACAATGTGAATGAATGAACAGGAATACACAGAGAGGCTTTTTCTTTTCTGACACATAAATTCAACAGGAGATGAAGCTGAAAAAGTGTACAGTGTGATTCTTATGATGTAACCAATGTACAGCATTCAGAGATGACAAAATTCTACCAGACAAGTTTCCGCCAGTGGGGTTTAATCCCATAATTTTTGCATCATGTGCAAAATACCCTGCCGCCTGCGTTGCAACAGCTGCCGTTCCCCCGTACACTTTCTTGAGCCCCCCCCTTTTTTTTTTCATCAGTGCGGCCACACATCTGTTTTGCATCATAGGCAATGCATATCCACAGCCATAACTCACGCAAAGTGCTCGACTAGCCTTGACGAAACCTGGTCATGCTGTTCCGCGACCGATGGTGGTGACTGACCTGAGTTCCTTCTGGCTGACCACCATGTGTGACTCGGCCATCTTGAAGACATTGTGTGCCATGCGGGCAGCCAGGATCAGGCGCATGGTCTCGCAGACCAGCTGGTCTCCTGCGAGAAGTTGGCACCATCCTAATACATCAGCTGCCGCGTCAATCAAAGTTGGACGCAGTTAAAAGAAACTGTGCTGGACTGCACGGCAAGACATATCTTACGATTCTTTGCTTTCTTCCAAAATTAAATGGCTCATACTAAACTATCAAACAGGAAAATCACACAAAAACGAGGTGAGTGTCTGGCACACTACAAGTAGTCCCGATGGATAAAAAGAATCTCGCATGTTTATGTGCCGTAACCGCAATGTGATTACGAGTCAAGCTGTTGTGGGGAGTTCCAGATCAGTTTTGATCAACCATGAACATTCGCTGCCCCTAACTAAAAGAGCAAAGCCAGTTTTGCACCTCACCCCCCGTCGAAATGAGGCTGCCATAGCTAAGATAGCTAAGAGGCGAACTCGTGTTGTCATCAGTAGCCTGTATCATGAAGAGGCTAGTGGTACTTGGCTATGTATGCCATTGTAGTGACAGAATTATTTGCAAATGTGCCATGCCTGTATGGAGAAAGTAAGTCTCAGATACCAGACATACAATGAGAAGGAAGAGTGTGGGAAGTGAACCTCTTGCAACTCTCTAAGAGAGCCGTGCACCCACTGTGAGAAATGCAGCGCACCTGAGCTCGGCCACAGTTCTCCAAGTCATAGTTCCGAGACCACCAACCTTGGCAGTGGGCTAACTTCCTTCCACTGTAGGTGGGCAATACTGCGGCCCAGTAAGTACTCCTAGCTTTCATAACACATAGCTCAGTACGATCTTTGTGTGCTAGTTGATCTCGCGTGTATGTATCACTGCAGCACATAAAATCTTGACATAAATATGATAACACATGTCTGTATGGTAACAGCACCTTTTTTTTAGTGTGTACCCAACAAGTCCGTGTGCAGAAGCTCTTGTGCGCTGATCACATAGACACAGCTGAGGCCGTGGAGCACAGCAGTGTTTTTGGCAGCCATAGAGAGGGTGCCCCAGCCCACTCACCTCTGTCACAGGGCACTTGCATGGAGCCGAGGAATCGCACGGTGAAGGCCTCCCAGAAGGAGCACGACGCATCCTTGGCAGACTCCATTGTGATAGAGGAACCGCACTGGTCAAAAGGGTTGATGCGTCTGCACCACAAAAACAAAAGGGGCAAGAAAGAACGAGCTTGGGAGTGTGTCAGCAATGCAATTGCACTAAGATGAAATGACTGCAAGTATAACTAGCTTGATAAGTTATGATGTTTTCAATCCCAAAGCCTCATGGTGGGCTATGAGGGCCACATTTATGGAATGTTTTTAACTAATCTTGGCTTAGCTGGTGCCCTTGCTTGGTATGCTCTTAAGGCACAGCACCAGCTTTTGCTGCAACATGCCTTAGTACCATATCTACTCGCGTAATCCTTGCACTGACATAATTCTCGCACCCCCAACTTCGCCCAACAAAAATAACGATCCCTGAAAATGGCAGCTGCAATGTTGTTTGCACCTTCCAACTACTGATGATAACGCACGTCAGCAGGGAGCCATTTATTCAGCACTATGTGCACTTTCAACGCACAAAGCCCTAATCCAAGCCAAGCCAAAGTGGCAAGGGTGCGTTGCGACGTGTTGTGTCTGTTCCATGGTTACACTATGAGGCGATATGGAAGCTACACAGAAAACAGGGCCAGCAGTAGGCACTTTGAAGTCGACGAGCTTTGTGCTCCCTACTGGCGACAGCAGCACGGGCAGTTCAAAGCCACCAAGATGTGCTGGGCCTTGCATGTGCACTAGGAAGGATGATAAAACTTTATTTCGTCCGAGGGTAACGTGGACAATTCCATGTCAGATAGTCATCAGCCCAAGGTTGACTTCTTTTGCTAACCTTGTGTGGGCTCTGTTGAGTGACCAACGCTACCACTATGCCCGCAAGTTTTGCGTACGGTATTTCAAAACTCTAGTTTTTGCTTGTAGCTTTTTCGTCTCAAATAAATCTTGTCTTGTGTTGAACCTGTGGTGCTAATGTTCAGGTAAGTCTTGATTAGTACTTTGCAAAGTTTGTAGTTAGTTTTCACTTTCACTTTATTTTCTTAAAGTCCCCACGTAGGGGCATTAGATAAGGGGTGGAGTACAAGAAGAATTCATAACATTAGACTGATCAGGATGAGAAATGATCTTTACAGCTTCAATAAATTCTTTTCAGCTTTTACAGCTTCAATGAATGCTTCAACGAATGCAATGAACGCTAGTTTGTTGCTAGCGTCAGAATCCCAATTTGCCGCCACTTCGTTTTTTTTTTTTTTCATTTTCGTTTCTTCTCGCTTTGTACTCTTTCATCAAAAATTTTCCTCACGTAATTTCCACACTCCCCAACTTTTTATCGGTTTTCTGTGAAAAAAAAAAGTGTGAGAATTATGTGAGTGAATATGGTATATAAGTCACCGCCAACATTCTTTTATGCACACCCAAATTAACTGCATTAGTGCCTTTGTATTCTGTGCCATCAAGATAAATAATAACGCCCGGCTTAAGCGAGACTTGCAGCGCAGTCAAAACGAAAGCTGGTAGGGTCGTCTCTCTTGAGCCCTTTTTAAACACTCTTAAGGGGAGATGCTACTCGAAGACACTATTTTCTTTATTACTCACCATAGAGGAATAAACTTGAGCTGTTCATGGAACTTTTTTATGCTGATTTCAAATATATAATTAGTTTTCTTGCAACTTACACACTTTTAGCTGTGCAACATGACAAAGTGAGAACCTTAACCCTTTTGCCCCCCTCTTTTCATCCCTAAACTTCTGTAAGTTTCGACAATTCATAGTTCATAAGGCTTCAAAAGAAGTGTAGAGTGCAAATAACTAATTAGGAAGCACATACACAATATGTAATACGCGTGAAAAATAATAGACGTAAAATGTCCGTATTTCTCCTACCCTAGTAAAGGTATACATACAATTTTTTATTATACAATAAAATATTTAAATTTAAACTAGATAATTGCATTTGTCATACTTTGAAAAATTTGGGCAAACTTTCATGGAGATCCGAGCACTAGAAGTGCCCGAAAAAGGAGGTGCACATTGGAAAAAACTGCAAAATTTGTGTTTTGAGAAAAACGAGTTTTAAAGATAAAATTGAGTTTTTATTTATGAAAGATATCATTAAATCAGATGAATTTTGCACACCAAAAAGAACAACCCTTCTTGTTGCGGCCACTGCGACTAAAATACGCCAGCACCATGAGTGTGTCCCTCGCAGCTTTTTCGAGCAGACTCCTCACAGACATTTCGCTCACAGACAGGGCCATGAAACGCTTGCCAAACTTCTGCTCCATCTCGCAGAGCTTTGAGTCAATCGAAAGCCAGGAAGAAGTTCAACAGGACTGCGAAATCCAAACTAAGTCCAGTGTCATGCCATTTTGCAGCCATGTTTGTTCCGCATACCATCGTACATAATGGCAGTGTCGTTCCTGCTAAGTTCTCTCACTGCGAGCCGAGCTCTTTCGACCTTTCAAGATTGGCGCAGACTGTCATTCATTGCCGCATCACGAACTTTCCGGCTGAACAGGTGTGAATGACTTTCGATGCATTGGCTTTTTCAAGCCAACAACTGCCGCAAATCGGACCAGGTGCTCGTAGCCTATTCCTACAGAGCGCGCCGCACAAAGGCTTTCACTTGCGAGCAATGCCTTTTTTCATTCACCAAGAAGATAATTAAATGAGAAAAGCATTGTTCAGCTGCGATGCTTGACAAGACATGGACCCCGCAAATAGGTTTCACAGCACATACAGGGCGCAGTGGCCAATGGCGGTCCTCAATTCGTAACATGTGATAGGCCAGTCGTGGCGCTTGAAAAACGCACAGAAGAGTGCTTTTTTTTATAATTTCTTGCGCGGCATCAGGGAGAGAAATTGTTGTTATTTGAAGAGTGAGGCTCGACTCTTCGAATCATGCAATCAACAATGGCGAGTGGCGGCGCATTATCGGCGGCAAGGTGCTCGAAGACTGTACACTTTGGACCTTTTAACAGGCACCTTGTGCTCTTTAGATGCAATTTTAAAGCATTGCCAAGTAAACCTCGACCTGTATTATTTTTTCTATAACAGTAGAGGTACTAATCTTATCAAAACAGACGAAAAATGAAAAATCGGTAATTTTGAAAAAAAAAATCGCGTTTTTCGACTCGCATCTCCCCTTAAGGCAACTACTACAAGCACACTTGCACGGTACCAGCTACACCATAAACCATAATAATTTTCGTGTAATGAGGAAGCATCTACCATGCCCTTATTCATTATTCTTGGGAAAAGCATGGTACCCACTACCTATGATGGTGTCGTCAGATGTAATGGTTGCAGGGTAATAGGAGGACCGATCCCGGAGGCAGCCCATACGGCTGAACGTCGTTGAGCTAGTGTACGTTATCTGTACATTATTATTGTTATACAGTGCTATTTCTAGCTGTAGAGTAAAATTTAGAATAAAAAAAAGTTGTGTAGGGTAAAGTGGGGTCATTTTGACCTTGGTGTAGGGTATATTCCAAAAATTAGTTGGCAACAGTGCTGACACCTGGCTGTTACTTACCTGTCTTAAAAGTCTTTATTACGCATGTTAACATGATTGCTTACCCAACACGAAGCCTGCACAGGGTAAGTTTGCAACAAAGTTTCAAACACCGGCATAGCTCGGTGGTAGAATATTGAGCTGCCACACAGAAGGCAAAGGTGCGATTCCCATTCTGTCCTCAATACTTTTTGTTTATTTAGCTGTTTTAGGGGCGAAGTTCCTTATGACGTCACCCGTTTGTCTCTCGTTATCCTTTGTAACTTCTAGCGGCACATACCCGAAAGAGCGAGTAAGTGCCACAGGGGACAGACTTTAAGGTATGAAGTTTCTTAAGCCGTGGGTTGTGTGTCCTCGATGTATATAGTAGGTAGCTACCTCTTTAGTTTTTGGAATGTCCGCTAGATGACTGTACTTGTATATAATCAATATATGATGAAAAGATGCCAGATGGTTGTACTTGGAGTGTTCACTAGACTGATGAACATACAGACAGACAGACAGACAGACAGACAGACAGACAGACAGACAGACAGACAGACAGATGAACAGATGCACGGACGGACACATCGACCCATGGTTGAACAAACAAACGGACGGATGCTTCGCCCAACTCATCATTATTATGTTCGTAGATATACAGTGATTTTTAAAATCTCGCGCAATAGTGAGTACGGACACTGTCTGTGGTATACAACTACGATTTCAGAATCAGTTGCTTGGAATACGAGCGTGCAACACTCATATTGTCTACGTTAAACATTCGTATTTCAAGTAACCATGAATCATTAATTTGCCCAAGGAGTTGTTTTGGCCAGAGCCGGCCCTTGTTGTGATCTCATAACAGCTTTTGCTGTAAAAAAACAAACACTGCAACCACGATTTGATAACTGTGACTTAAAGGTTATTACAGCCACACCACAGCTGCCTAACTATCATCGCACATGAATTTCATTTTTCCTCAAGGGACAAATCTTCACAGTCGCAGTGTTCCTGCCCCAAATGACCGACATTAAATTGTTTCAATCAGCAGGAGGAATGCTTTTTTTTTTTTTACTGGCTATACGTACACAGCTGGTCCATCTTTTGGAGAGTGCCCAGATGAACCTTTGTCCTCTGATGGGGAGAACATGTCGAACTGGATGGGAGTGTTGGCCAGCTCTTTGAGGTCCTCTTTCGTGGCCGGCCTCGGCCGTGGCATTTTTCTGCAATGACAACAATACGATAGGCTTGTTCAAATATTACTTTCATGGCTCCAAGTACTAATTAGTACTAAATAATTAAACAATTTTTCAGTAAATTTGAAGATGAGCAGGATATGACATAGCTGGAAAAACATGTTATGTTTAGGCATGTGTGAATATTCGAGCGATTTGAATATCAGAATGAATATTACAGTATTCGAACTATTCTAAATGAACAAATGATCATATATTACACTGAGTAAATTCCCTCTGTAAAGGTTGTTTAACTGCATCTGAGAAGTGCATGCCAAGAAAACACATACCCAAAAGAAATTCTAACAGTCCCGAAGCCTCCCGTCAAGGTTAAAGGAACATATTACGCTCAGATCGAACAATTCTATTTAAAGTTTTTGTTACTATGGCTTATATGCTGGGTGTAATAAATTTTAAAGAGTAATGTATTTCACCGGTTATCACTAGCATCTTACTTGAAAAAGCACCGACCAAAAATATCCCACTTTTTTTTTTTTTTTTGCAATAGGTAGCTTATGACCCACTTATAATGGCTAGAAACCTCCTTTGAACAAGTATGTGACGGTTATTTTTTTATAGACATTTTTAGAGTGCCCAGCCATGGTTTCGGCTTTAAGGAGCACTCAGCCAGGCAGGAGCAGTTTCGATGGTTAGGTAAACACAGCTGGCAATATGACCATTGAAAGCTGTGACGTAAACAACACGCGTGACCAAGAGCTACACTGACCAGCCAACACAAACTCCCGACATAGGTTTGATTATGCGAAAACCGCATTGATGTCAGTGTTGTGAGGTGCTCCACATTTCACTCAGTTGCGTGGGATGCACTCTAAAATTGATATTAAATATGTTTTAGGCCATATTTGCCCTCGATACTTCGTAGATGTTGTGTATGTCTCCACATAAATCTATCTCATTCTCTCAGCCCTGAACATTTTGTGCCAGTCCTCTATCACATTCAGATATTGCTACTGTTTAATGTTTCTTCCCCTTTGCTTTAAACGAAAAAGAATGACATTCGAAGTTATCCCACTGAGAACTGCTGATTTAGAGCAATTTTCGGAGCAGTCTTTGGAGCAGTCAAATTTTAGTTTTGGAGCACTTTGGAGCAGTGAAACATTAGTTTCGGAGCACTTTTGGAGCAGTAAAAATTTAGTTTTGGGGCATTTTTGAACATGTAATCTTGCTATCAGAAGCATTATACAGAATTAAAATTTTAGTTTTAGAGCAGGTAACCTTACTACTAGGAGCCCTTTGGCATAGGTATATATTCATAAAAGCACTTCGGAGAAGAAAGCATCTCAAACACTTTAATATTAAATAGACACTGAGCTAGAACAAAGGATATTTTTAGATTGAAAAAGGCTTCGAGAACTTTCATGTCGATCTATTTACCATCTCAGTTTTATTAATTGGGGAAAAAATATCGGTAATACATTTATAAATTGCATATTTCTGAATTTCGCGCTGAAATCTCTCGCACGTGGTACCACGAATTTCAATGTGTATTTTTTTTTACTTTAGCAACATTTGCTGAAAGTAATTTCCTGAGACTTAGTACGTTAGGTCTAGAGCTATCTCAAAAGTCTGTTCACTTTGTTTTTAGTACTAAGAGTTATGTAGGACCTAGTAAAAAAAAAAAAAAACGTCAATATATATAAGGTCACAGCAATGGATGCAATATTGCAACTATGTCAAGCCACCCGAATTTTCTTTTCGCGCATTTTCTTGCTTACCGAGAGAGTTCTCATGGCAAGCACAAGTGATCTTGCAATTATGAAAAAGAAATTTACTAATGTCATAACTCATTAATTTGAACACGCTTAATTCAAACTTCCGGTTAATTATAACTGACGCTGTGGTCCCGTCAAAGCTATGTGTATACAATGGGCGAAAACACCCTGTAATTCGAGCGCGCAAGCACTTGCGACAATTAATTTGAACATACCGCACTACGAAACTGCTCTTAGCACCACGCCCAATCCCACGGCGGCACCTCTGACACCTCAAAGCTGTGTGCAAAGATAGAAAAAAAAAAAAAGGAAGGGCTGGGGCGGAATCTTTTCTCTCTCTCAAATCATGCCGATCTGGGACGCGCCTGTGCCACGTTTCTCCCTTTTCTGTCCCTGCCAGGCAGAGACTCTCCCTTTTCAATGCAGTGTGCAGAGAGAGAAGAAAAAAAAAAAAGGTGTCGCGAAGTGGTGGCACTGGTGATTAGAAGAGGAAAGAGGAAGAAAGGCGCCCAATTTCTGCAGCCCGGTAGGGGGCACGGCACAGCGCCTCCACCAAGTCTTGGCTCTCTCTAAAATGTTGATTTGTGACGCGCCTCACCCTTTCCCATCCCTGACATGTAGAGAACTTTCTTACAATGCAGTGCGCAAAGAGAAGAGAGAGAAAAAAGGAAAGCTGCCTGTGGAGTGTTGGTTACCTCTCAAACCACAACCGCTGGATGACTACGCACCGTGTGGTGCGTAGTCATCCAGTGGCTGTGCTCAAATGCCCATCTGCTTCTCTCCACGTGGAAACGCTCCTCCTTTCTCGTCACATGCTGGCCACGCTGTGGCTGTCGCGCAGAGGGTAGCAGCGGAGACGCAGTCGTTGTCATCTTAACACCTAGTATATTGATGTTACGAACCTGTTTGCATGAAGGTAACAAATTCTCTCATTAGACATTACCGCTGTCTCTTAATAAGATATTATTTAAGTTATTAAAGTACTGCCTGCAATGACAGTGTCTAGCGATTTTATGATTTCTGACGTCGTGCCACGAGCCGCATAAAACTGCCCAGCGAGCCGCATGCGGCCCGTGGGCCACAGTTTGCGGACCCCTGAGATGGACGGCTTGGCGCAGTTTGGCGCAATTTGCATCGATTTCATCAGGTTGGCGCAGCAAATCTTGTTTGGCACACTTTGACGCAGTTTGGCGCAGTTGGCGCAGAAGTGGGACCCCTGCATTTGCACATGCCTTCTTCCAATTTTTAAAAAATTTAGTGCAGGTTAGTTGGGTATGGGAAATACGCTAATTATTCTTAATAGTGAAGTTTAAAGGGATCCTGCAACACCTCTAGAGCATGGTCATAAACTGCTGACAATCAGTGGCCGAGGCTCTTGAGTACACCAGTGAGCCAAACATTATAGTGTGGCATGCAGCCTGGAATTCACAATTAATTCTAAATGTCAGCTAGAAATCAACTGCTCTTCACTCAACAAATGATGCCATAAACTCTAATAATGGCGTCATGAACCTCAAGTCCATGGCCCCTGGCTGCTTCGGGCTTCATGAGATGTTATCTTGTTATCTTCGTAAGATGTTATCATTGTTATCTAGGCCACCTGTACCCATGCGCACACTTGCGATCCCATTGAATGTAAGCCACACCTCCGAATAAAGAAGAGAAGAAAGTGTACAAGGTCACATGCACTGACAAACAATTGCAGTTTATTGCCCCCTTTTCATCAACCCTCTGCATCTCCTTGAGCCCACTCACTGGTACAAAAGGAGAGAGAAAGCACTTGAAGTGGGTTGGCGCATTCTTGAAACTTTGGTCATATTTAACGGATTCCCAAAATATCTGCAATTCACGAGGCAATGATCTCCTTTATTATTAAAGCATTATTCAAAGGTCACATGTTCACATTCACATTACACTTACATCATATAACATCCTCTATATTTTTTTTTCGCATAATTGTCTGTTAATTGTAATTAATGTTGCGTCTAACAAATAAAAAAAAACCCTCAATTGTACACTTCCTTGCTGCATTCATAGCAAGGGCCTCGTTCTGGCAGACTTGGTGCCTACTGGTAGTATACAAGGCAAAAAAAAAGCGTCACTCGCTGTCATGACTACAGATGGCGCTGACCAACGCTCCCAAGTTTAATTCACATATACACCCAATAAAGTGAATGGGGAAATAGCTGCCGTGGTAGCTCTGTTAGTAGAGCATCGAACGCGTTATTCAAAGGTTGTAGGCTCGGTCCCTGCCCACGGCAAGTTATCTTTTCATCCACTTTTCTTTCTTGGCATTTACATAACAATTACAACTGATAGCTTCCCTTATACTTTTCTTGGCATGATAGTGAAATCTCATCAATATTGTGTTTAACTAAGAAAACAAGCCCTTAATTGTACACTTGTTTACTCCTAGTTTTGGCACCTAAGGCAATTTACAATGCTACATTGTTTTGTTGACAAATATTTCATTTATAGAGTTGACCTCTAGCAATGGTGGGCATTGTCACTCTAGCTGTGGCATCTAACTCACTTGGTGTTTAAAAAGAAGCTAGAGATTTTGTAGAGTGATTTCTCTAGGCAACATTCATAGCTTTCAATAATAGAGGCCACTGAGGTCACTAATATATTGTCCAAACAATAACGAACCCCGCTTTCGAATAGCTCTGGCAGATGACAGCTAATACTGTACAGGCTTTGAACAATACGCACTTTTTTTCTGAACACTTACCGTTCTTGACTCGGAGCAGCAGCAGCAGCAGCAGCAGACATAGAACCGGGTGCTGCTGCATTGGGTAGTGACGGGGTTCGCTCCGCCTGCGTCGTAAGCACACGACATATGAAAATGGTAAATACATAGAGACACTGAGGAATGTCAAGCAACACAGCACCCCCTTTCTGTCCTTATATATACAGTGCCATCCACTGTTAGGGTGAACACTGCTCAGCATGGCCGCGCTTCGTGCAGTGCCAGTGTGCCAGCGCAGCCACACATCGAAGCGAAGTGACTCGTGCGCACACGGAGACATAGGAGATGCTTTACGTCGTCTGCTACATCGTTTGAATGCACTATTCCATAGTAGCCAAGCGCCAGTCTCGCTTGTCTGCAGTACTACAGCAAGAGCGGAGCACTCTAGTGTGCTACCTCAATTCGATGCGCGGCTGCACCGGCACTCTACAGAGCACTGGCACGTTGAGCCCCCAAACAGTGGACGCCACTGTACATATAAATTCCTTATGTCAACTGTGTTGGTCAAGTGTGCTGCCCATGTGCTGTGGTGCCTAAACACGCTAGCTGCTGCAAGCCTCTCCGACTTGTTCGCTTCCCTACCCCTTACTTTAAAAGAGGCTGTTATAAATCTGTAAGTCAAATATTCTGAACGATATGACCTAGAAATGCAGTAAGATATTGACAAGTGTAAGAAAAAGATCCATCGACAGCTTGCTTAGAGCTAGTTTCCTTGTACCTAGTTTCCATGCCAACAATAAAAGTTTCGTTTATTATCTGTCGCCAAGGGCAGTAGTACCAAGCCAAAAGGAAATGCCAATGTTGAAAGAAAGTGAGATGCTTTGCATGTGCACTACAATCACGTAGTGCAATTGTCACGTATCTGAGTGTGCAAGATATGCGACAGCCTTAAAGGCAAAGCTCCTGCAAATCGAGTTGCTCCACTGCTTCGCACACTGAAAAACAGGAAGAATGGAATGTGTCATTTAGTTTGCACTATTCATATTGTACGGTATTTTATGAGGTCTAAGTCGGCCCCATTTCTAAGCCGACCCACTGTGTTAGGAAGCGAGAAAAAAAAAAAAGAAAATATTGCTTTAAATGTAGGTTGTGAAAAAAAACAGACATATGCACACACACACATATACAGGCACACACAAATGACCACTACAATGCACAGAAACACACACACTAACTACACACGAAGGCAGAGTAGATGACTCATCCAGCCTTTCACTGTGCACATTCATGCATTTTCAATGCGATCTCTACTGAATGGAAAAAAAAGGAGACGTTTACACTAGCCTTGTGAAGCAAACAGCAAAGCTGGTTGATCTAAAGAGCTTAACTCGGATTTCTTGACTGATGCTAGGTTTTTCCTTGGTGAAGTTGAGTCGACCCACAGCCTGTGACAGGCCACGCAGAAACGTCAAAACTCCAGCGCCAGAACTAACATGCAAAACCGGCTGTGGAAGCCCAGCGAGGAGGACAGGCCTTTTATCACTTGTACTAAGTTGGTGCAGCGGGCAAGCTTGACATGGCGACTGCCCAGACTGTTTCCACTAATGGGCGCGTGATAAGCAATGTTGCAGAGGGTTTTTTGCACACACCTGACGTTTTAGCTCAAGCTTTGAAAGCTCACTCTTAAAACCTGGCGACGCTTCTCTTAGACATGGACCCTGCTGCTGCGTGGCAGCAGTCATCACGAGAAATTTGCGTTCAACGTGTCACCTACTCGCGCCAATGTTGTGTCTGACTAAGCTGAAGTACATGTACAGTCAGATTTATCATGAAAATGTCTATACAGAGATGTTTTCTAGTGTTAAAGCTGCTTAGTTCTGGCAGTAGATAGGCACAGCTCATATCATCTAGAGCCAACTTAGTGACGGCTATGCTCTCTTTCGCACTACAGTGTTCCTTCGGCACGAAACCTAAATTAATGGCAGAATGGCACGTTTGGGTTTAAGCGTGAAGAAGGTCTATGTTTGCTCTATGCACCACGCGCTGTCTAACATATAGTTGAAGATTCTAAGTGCAAAAGCACTGTTGGCAATAAATCCCATTCGCAGGTTCATCAGTAGCTTCTGTAGTGTTTGAAGACATCACCACAGTTGTACTGAAGTCGACTGGCTGGCTCATGTCTGTAACTAAAAAGGCGCAATATATTATGCGATAGCATGTGCCACACCTCAAGTTGCACTGTGCAGTTGACAGTTGCAGACATACAATGAGACGTGGTTCCCGCCGAGGGTAATAATACAAGGCATAAACACTCCTTGGCGGTTACTGGTGTCGTCACTAGCTGCCTCGATACTCTCATTCTAGGTAATGGTAGCAACATTTTTATAAATTTTCATCATTAAAGAGCACATATTTCTTACCCTTGAAACTAAGCTGGCTTTAGAGTTTGGTGCGTGGGAATTAAAAAAAAAAAGAAACCATGGCCTAGATCTGACTAAATACGGTACTTATGCTTGACATATTAAACGATAAAATTTTTTTCAACAAGACACATTGTTGCCATTGAAACTGACGCTCAACTACTCATAGATGCCATAAAAAATAGATGCCAATAAAGATGAAGAAAAGATTAAAAAGCAATGTCTCGGCCGGCAAACATTTTTCTTAGGCCACACAGAAGAAAAAACAGAAAAGATTCAAGGTTACTTGTTGAAGCGGCCCTGCGACACAAAGCGTGTTGTTTTCATCATTTTTTTTTATCTAACTGTGGAATGCACCGATATCAGTGCGAGAGTGGCAATGCAAAAAACAAAGCTTTTATAAATATATTTCTACAAAAAAACCACACTGTTTTCGGACCAAAACAATACAGAGCGGCTGTTTTTGTGATCGGAAGCGACGCTTCGCCATGTGAGACCGGCAAGATACGCTGTGCGTTTTGATCGTTTGGACGTGACAAATCGCGAGCAACATTCACATGGTCCCAGACAGGCCACACTATTGTGCACTAAAATTCTAAAAGCACCTTTAATACTTCCTCGGCTACAAAAAGATTTCTGCCCTCAAAATGTGGAAGTGTGAAGACAACTTAAAAACAATGCTAGGAGCTCTGCAGAACAGCCACCATGAGGCGAGTCATCTGGTAAGTCTCTGTGAGAGTCTCGCGGTGATTGGAAGCGACTTTTGATGTCAGTGGGAGAATGAAATGCAAAAAGAAACATTTTTTTCTCGTTGTCTGCTGGGGTTTTGATGTTTGAAGGCTAATAACTTCCATTACCATGTACCGATTTCAATCTTTTTTTTTTAATGAAACTTTGTATTCAGCTCTACATGAACTCCAGTGTTACAGAATGCAGTCGAAGGTGGTCGAAATTGCCAGAGCCCTCCACTACTACATCTGTCATAATCATGTGGTGGTCTTGGGTCGTTAAACCACAAGAATTATCATTATTATTATTATTATTATTATTATTATTATTATTATTATTATGCAGAAAAAAAGTGTCGCAGGGCCCCTTTAAATTGTCCATCCAAGTTGGCATCTGTTCTATGTTGTAAGCAACTTTTTCCAAGTAGATGAGATTTCGCTAGATTGTAAAGTCTGGAGCTGTACAATTTTTAACTCTGAAGCCTGCCCACATTCTTCCCCCTGATGCGATCACTGCTGACAGCCCATAAGAGGCACATAAACTCGTTACGACAAACTCACTCCTAGATTGGGAAATCAGCATAACTTTGACAGTGACAACCGAAACTCATACCTTGCCTGCAGGTGCCTCCTTGGGAACAGAGTGTGACCTGCCGCCTGGGTGGCATTCAGCAGCGACGTTCATCACCGTGGTGATCCACTCGTCCCGTTCTGGCTCACTCAATGCCTGAAGCACTACCGACCTATGGCACACAATGTGAAAGAAGCACTTGCTGTAGCGCGAGAAGGTTTGCACGGCCTGGGAGAAAGGCATACCGTACTTCACTGGGCAAACCAGACGTGGACAAAAGAAAAAGTAAAAAGAAAAATCACTGCCATATCCACAAAGAGAATTTTGTTAAGGAGCTTGCTC
The DNA here is from genome assembly GCF_013339725.1 of Rhipicephalus microplus. NCBI lineage: Eukaryota > Metazoa > Arthropoda > Arachnida > Ixodida > Ixodidae > Rhipicephalus > Rhipicephalus microplus. The sequence goes on from NC_051171.1 coordinate 81,220,794, forward strand.
GGAGGTGCACGGGGCGTTTTTCGGCCAGACCATTTCTGTAGGAAGGCTTGTTAATGAGCCGGCACATGATATGTACGTCGAAGACAGCGTTCTTGGGCACCTTCCGCGGCCGAAATTGCACAGTATTGGCCACGTTAACCCCCACATTAACCGATCGGCACATTAACCCCCTGCCCCTTTATGCCACACTGGCCACTGCCGTGAGTCAAATGCCTAACGCTTGTAAATGGCAGACGTGGAAATATCAGATGTTCTTCAACAGGGTTGAGAGCAGGCAGGTGAGAGGGCTTAGGAGGATATCGCTACCTGTGCATAACACTCATCATAGGAACTCGTGACATGCTGCCATGCCTACAAAACGACTATCCTCGCCCTGTCGGCCTGCCTGATGTTCGGCGTGTATTGGCACGGCCAGACCACACACTTCTTACACCCCTATTTTTACCTCTCTCTTTCACACACCTTTCTCTCCCACACTACCTATCTCCGTGTGGCATTGTTGAGGCGACCTCCTGAGAGAGAGAGAGTTACGACGACACACTTTTCTCTTTACTTCCCTTTTGTTGAAATCTACTTCGAGGAGGCGAGTGCCCAGACCATCGAAAACCAATGCCTTAGGTGGCTGCGTGCCATCTAGTGACCACCTGTTGGAATTACCAAAGAGGCGACCTTCAGTGCAGCCACAGAAGTGTGTACAGGCAACACTCGGTGTACATGCCACCCGCCGACAGAAGATAAGGCTATAAGCAAAAAGAGCAAGCTCCTAAAGAAAAAAAAAGCAAGGTGTGTCGTAAATTGACATTGTGTTTTTTTTTTTTGTCCACAGGCATGACCTGCCAGATTGAGGCCACATGCAGCGTTGCTATAAAATATATGCACAAACTAGTGCGAGAAATAAACTATTTTTATTTCAGTAGCAGTCATCAATATTATAGCATGTTAAAGCACATGGGTCATTTTGCCTCAATTATACAAGCCTGAGACAGCCATGAACTTCGACTGATCAAAGCAGTCTCCACCATCAGCACATTCACAACATTGCCTTACCCCAACACACAGTACCTAAGATGAACGAGGCATACCTACACGCACTGTAGATTGCTGATAAAAAATCCAGTTATGGAGTTGTTAGCTGGAAAGTTTCCTATACATACCTTACTTTTTTGTCTTCAACTCAAGTAGTGCATCCACCCTCGATTACCCAACAACATTTATATTATGCCGAAAGATGGTTTCTGTCTTTCACCGTATGGTCTGCATAAAAAACTGCATCTTTCTGCAGTTTTTTTTTGCTAGAATATCTAATGTTAAATAATTGTTCCTGCATGCATCATTTTTTTTAAACATTGCTGCACGTGTGGCTGTATGTTAAGAGCGTAAACATAAAAGTGAACTTGAGAGCTTGGGAAAGATAGCTGCACAGAGAACAATGGTGGGCAAGTTGGACATACTTTTTGCCGTTGCTGATCTGGAAGACGTTGCGGCGGTCTTCGTCCAAGGCGTGCGCGACAGTTCCCCTGTCGATCTCCATCACAGCACTGCCGACACTCTGGGAGCAGGACGAAGGAAGGCCACGTGTAAGTGCTATGCAGCAGTTCAAGTGTACGTGCTGTACATTTTGATTAGCTTGTGTTCCCTGATAAGTTGTTTTCCTCACATGTCTCTCATATCTCTTCTATACCAGCTTCTCCATGCGTGCCAGATCAATGTTGGTGTGTAACTGTGTGGTACTATACGATGGCTGTACAGCCAAATTTTGCTAAAAAATTTAAGTGATTAATGACGCTTTAAAACCATCAGCCTCTTCTTGAGAGGTGACTGTCGAGCAAGACACCAGCGATGGTGTTTTTAAAGAGTTGTGAGTTGTCCTCGTAACTATTATAGTTTTTCTGCTGCCTTTTCCAACGCTGTATTTGAAAGCCGTGCAAATAACGCCATAATGTCCCCAGTGATTGACTGAAGTTTCCCAGCTTGATCAGTATATGCCATGATTCTAAGCATTATATATTTTCACGTCATTTCCGTACTTTGAAGATGTTTACAGTGGAAGTTAAGCTATAGTACAAGACATTGCCCCACTGTTTCTGTAAAGGTGACTCCAGCACAAGAGGAACTTCGCTTTCATTTGGCTAACCTCCCTGTCCTTCCTCATTTATTCCTCCTCCTCCTCGCTTTCATTACCATGTGCAGCGTTCACTGATCCTTGAGCACTTAGGACCGCACAGTATGTATGTGCATATGTGTCTGCATAAAAAAAATTTAAACACAACTTACCTCTCCCTTTGGAATGTGCATAAGGTGGCACCCGAGGGTGTAGAAGTAAGTTCGGTCCCAGCGGCTCACCATGCCTGCTATTTTCCTGCACAGTTACACCGGCACAAACTTGAACGGAGTACATGAAGTTACAGTAGACAGATTACACTTCCATTGACTTCTATTGAAAGCGAGCAATGTGATCTGCCACATAAGCTCCATGTGTTGTCACATTGTAGCAATGTCTCACCAAGGCTAGTTAAACTATGTACAATACTTAGGGAATCAAACGCAACATCAAGATATTAAGTGTCACAACTAGTATGCTTAATTAGTTGAGATAATCACATTCTGTCACTAAGAATATTGCTACAGTCGAAACCCGCAATAACGAAATCGCCGGGGAAACCGAAAAACTTCATTTTCGTGAGAATTTCGTTGCCGCGAGTATGAGAGATAAAAACAGTGATACGGCCAGCAGAACGAAAATTTATTGCCAGAAGTCGGTCAACTTACTTTGCCGACCCTTGCCATGCAATAACTTCAAAGCTCTGCCTTCGCCACTGGAAAAAGTGGTCCATTGCTACGTCGTCGTCATGTGCGCCGAAAGAGCGAAGCGTGTCCTGCGCATCCAAAACAACCCACAGGTTGTTTCGGATGCGCTAGCTCGTCGTTCCTGCTCGCAGTCTCGGCGTCAGCGAAGTTAGGGATAAGGCCGACTCCAATGCCCGCTCGTAATAATCTGATCGTGCATCCGGTGTGGCCACTCGTAGTAATCTGACCGTGCATCCGGTGCGGCCACTCGTAGTAATCTACAGCTTACAGCTTCGCCGCCGCTTACAGCTTCGTTGTTTGCGTCGAAGCACGTTGCCACGAGTCTGCTAGCGTGTTGTTCCTGCCCGCAGTCTCGCTGTCAGCGGAGTGAGAGCTAAAGACGACTCCGATGACGCACCGCGCTCGTAGTTGCCTGATCGCGCATCCGCCTACTGCTCCTAACTAAAACGTAATTATATCTTAAGTGATCATCGAGCCGTGAACACGTCACGAAGTAGCAATTTTCTAGAGCCATGTCCTCGCGACGCACAAGCAGCAGACGACGATCTCCCGGAGCGAGCATCAAGCCAATGGCGAGGCGAGCTGAGGCAACATGGCAGCCACAGCCAATCAAGGGCCTCGAAATCACCTTCAAACATTTGTTTTTTGTGCACTTGTTTTTAAAGAGAGGAGCCAGCTGAGGCGGGAAATTTAAACATGGAGAAATGCTCTTTCCGATGAGCCTGAGAAGCTGGCTCCCGGCCCCGCCATTGCGAAGCCATAATTTTTAGAAAATCGCTGTTTTCTCGCGATTTCCAGCAAAGTTCCGCTACCTAGGTGGGTGAAATGAATTTTCCGAAGCACTTTTGTGCGGTTTTCAGTGTAAATATTCTGGAATCGGAGAGAAAAAAAGGTTTCAGAAACGGAAAACTTGATTTTCGAAAAATCGATTTTTTTGCCATTTTTCGCGATCCCAAAGCCGCGTCCTCCCTTAAGTAAACAAAAATGGTGGTACCCACGCTAGCGCGACAAAAGCAGACATTTACAAATTTTGAGTGTGCATAACACGCTATTTTACCTTCCCGACAGTTAACCTTTGGCGGGAGGGTAATATAGTAAGGTGAGCACCGTGGTAGAAAATTCGTTAATGCGGGATCGCTGTCCAAAAACATTTCGTTGCCCGGTCTAGTGGCTAAGGTACTCGGCTGCTGACCCACAGGTCGCGGGTTCGAATCTCGGCTGCGGCGGCTGCATTTCCGATGGAGGCGGAAATGTTGTAGGCCCGTGTGCTCAGATTTGGGTGCACGTTAAAGAACCCCAGGGGGTCGAAATTTCCGGAGCCCTCCACTACGGCGTCTCTCATAATAAAATGGTGGTTTTGGGACGTTAAACGCCACATATCAATCAATCAATCAAAAACATTTCGTTGCCGCGAGATACGTAATACATGGGCTTTTATGAACATTCACCGGGGATCCGGAAATATTTCATTGCCGCGGGGATTTCGTACTCGCGGGGTTTCGTTATTGTGGGTTTCGACTGTATTCAAGCTGATATTGTTTCCGATATAAACGTTCAAATTGAAATTATGCTAACATGACACAGACTTAATACATTGAGCTCTCGGTACAACCAATCTCAAGGAACCGCTAAAAATCTTTCGTTATTTTGATAAGTCGTTGTAGTGAAAGCATTAAGGATTTGCACAAAAATTGCAAACACAAACACGTGATTCGCCCACCTGTGCTGTGCATACTTTTCGACCGTGCTATGGTCGATGACCACAAAAAGCAAACGTGAGATCACACGAAATCAGTGCACGTTTATTCGAGAAAGAGAGCGATCCATCCTGACGTGGGCAACTCTACTGCTAAAAGATGAACTCTCAAGCGTGCACATCCTTCTTACAAGCTGAAAAGCATCAGCGTTACAATAGAGTCTCGATGATACGATTACAGGTTGATGCGAATTTCACGATGACACGAATTTTGAGGTTGTTTTGGATGGATTACATTATATAAAATACACCATGATTCAGTGTTATACGACTAATTTCCCCAGCCAACGTCGGCGATACGAATGATTGTGCGATTGATCGCTGCATGCCAGCGGCACAACGCGGCTTGTCCGTGGGAGGAAGGCCCGTTCACTCTTGACCTCGAAGGAAGTGAATGCAGCAGAACTCCCCAAATTATCTTCGCTTTGGTGGCCGGAAAAACACGCCGCGAAGCCGGACACGAAAAAAACGGCCCGAGACTTATTTTCCCACCACGCCATAGCATATCGCCTTTTTGCTTTACAGCTTTGACTTCACAGGCTGTTCTATCTCTCAAACCAAATGATGTCAACAACCAGCCGCAAATCAACATGGCGGCGAAGGCATCGCCGGTTGGTCGCGTTGACGCTACCGCTACACTATCGCGGACTACCAGCGCGACACGTCAAAGATCTCGGCCTTGGCAAGGACGCGGTCGTCAAAAGCCTGGTTTGGATTACGATCGCTGATAAAACCGGAAGTAGAAAAAGGTGCAGCAACAGCGAGTCGGCTTGCCCGAACGTGTCTTGCTTTTGCACTGCCGGCTGAATCAGTCGCGGTCGCTGTGTCACCTCGTGTCGTTTCGGCTTACGTGTCCTTCCGAAATAATGTTAGTAAAGGTGTAAACTGTTTCTTTTCAAAGCCTTGTATGCATAATTTGTGAGGGAGCACCCGCGCTCAGCCTCCCTTTCCCTTTTTACGGCAGGTCGAAAGCCTAGTTGCGGGAATACCCGCACGACCGGCGCTCGCGATTCCCCCTTTCCCGGCGCACGGAACGGGTTTTCCCCATTTAACGAGAAAAGGTACTATTCTCGTCAGGGAGAGGGTAACCAGGGGCAGAGGACCAAACTGGCGTGCGGACGGCCGCACGCTCTCTCTGACACCGGCCAGATACGAAGGAGGTCGAACCCGCAGCCCTCCTGCAAGCGAAGGACATCAAGGACGAAGGAGTAAGCGTCTACTCTTGTTTCTGTGCTATCATCTCGCGACATTTGCACGCTATTACCAACGCCTAGCAATAAAGTGTCGTTTTGTTGACCTAGCCTGTTGCTTTATTCGCCCGAAACCGTGTAGCTGCAGTGAGACGAGCTACGAATAGGGGACGTTAATCGTGCATGGTACGAATGCGTGTGGCTGGTGGAACATTGGTTAGGCTTCTACCTAGGACAACCCCCTACAAGTTATAACTCAGCACGAAACTTTAGTGCTCCGGAAAGGAGCAAAATGAAATGAATTCTCAAGCGGTGATGGCAGCAGTGAGAGTGGCCTGTATACGAGGGGCAGAACGAATGTGAACATTTTCAGTGGGCGCGGACGTGGTTTTCCAGTTGTGCTGGCATTTTGGCTTGAATTTTTCAATGCGAATTCTCCAGGACTCATTTTTTTTTAGTGTCAACTTCATGGCATGGTTTTTCGGCTGCTTAAGTGGGTATGAGAGTGAATTTCCAATGAGTCTGGCCGCTTTCGCTCACTCTGATGTCAACTGTGAATGAGCTCCGCCAGCAGCGTGAGTGAGGAAAGCGAGGCACTTAAGAGATGGTGAAGGCAGGAAAGTTCAAAAGAACATCACAGACTTTTCTCAGCCAAGTGTAGTTGCCAATGAAGTTCTTGTTCATCATTTTTATCAGCTTTAAGTTGTTTTTGGTTCATACCAATTCGGACTGATACGAATACTTTATGCACTCCCCTCCAATTCGTATCATCGAGATTCTACTGTAATTATTCTTCGCTTTCGTTCACACGCGCTGTTTCAAAGCAGTCTTCTCTGTCCTCGCTATTTTCTTATCACGACAAATGGTATGGATCTTGTCCGTCGTCAGCTAAGCTCATATGCGAGCTTTGTCATCGCACTGTGCGTAGTGTTCGAGCGTTAGTGAAGCATGAATGGGTACTCATTGGCGGCTCCATCCAATAGGTCACTCGCGTCGTATTTTCCACTATCGTAGCATTCCCTTCGTGCTACTTCTGGAGTTTGTCTTGAACACTCAACTGCCAACCAAAAAGCTTGAACACAGCCGTGTAACAAGCGCACAGGTCAAGCTGTTTGATGAAAACAAAGGCAACAGGCAAAGCAGGGAGAAGCCCGACATGAAAAACAAGTACCAAGCAGTGCTGACGGCGATAGGACTATCGCCTCAACAGGTCAGCGATAGTTCTAATGACTAAGACGGGCAGGCAGAGAAATATGCGAGCATTCTGATGATGATGATAGCGGCACATATGGCACTGAGTATTATTTTTACTGCCGTGAGTAACTTTTTACAAAATCGCTATTCGTTATTTTGAAGCACTGGGGGATAAATGGGGGATAAAATTTGATACGTTATTTTGAAACAATCGGTATTCTGAAATTTCTAGTAGTGAAATATTTTTACATAAAACCAATGGACATTTCAAGGAGAATTTTCAAAAATCCCTTCATATAAATAAATTGTTATACTGAAGTTCACTATAACGAGATTCGACTGTACAGAGGAAACAAATATAGGTGCACTAGTTGGTCCTAAATTGATGGCATGCAGCAGAGCCAGGCCTCACATTATACAGGGTGTTCTAGATAACTTGAGCCGAGAATTAGAAAATGAAAGACACTTCAGTAGTGAATTGAACCAAACGCGTACTACTCGCACTAGCCTGGAGGTACTCAGGCTACTTTTTATTTCTCCCAATACTAATTAATTATTAATTCTTAAGCCCCGCCGCAATAGGTCTAGTGGCTAAGGTACTCGGCTGCTGACCCGCAAGTCGCGGGATTGAATCCCGGCTGCGGCGGCTGCATTTCCGATCGAGGCGAAAATGTTGTAGGCCCGTGTACTCAGGTTAGGTGCACATTAAAGAATCCAAGGTGGTCGAAATTTCCGGAGCCCTCCACTACGGCGTCTCTCATAATGATATGGTGGTTTTGGGACGTTCAACCCCACATATCAATCAATTATTAATTATTGATTACCCATTTTTATAATTATGGGCTGGAAACCCAAATATGAACACTAAGATGAAGAGCACCTTCAGAAACCACAGACTAAATTGTTTCCTATACGATATGTCTAGCGCTTTTATTTTTTCAGCGTTGTAAATGAACAAGCAAGAGCCGTCAACTGCACACAGACACGCAAAATTTATTTACGCAAAAGCCGTAGGTGTTGCTCCTTTTCCCAATTCAGGAGTCAGAGTCGGAGAGCACACACTCATCCTCGCCTCACAAAATGTCATCCGCACTCGCATCCAGTGCATTCAAGATACCCGTCTTCTTGAAGCTTTTCCTGACTGATTTCATCGTAGATCGCCTGCCATGCTTTCATGATCTAAGGGCACAGCATTTCCACGGGCGGCCTCTTAATCTTACCACCTGGAATCAGCTGATGTTGTCCTCCAGCTATCCAGGTGGTGTACAGCCTTCAAACATTGTCCTTAAAAGGCTTATTCAAGGACACGTCCAAAGGCTGCAGTATCAATGTGAGGTCGCCCGAAATGAATGCCAGATCTGTGCGCAGCTCTTTTAGCTCCTCTCGCATGCAGTCTACTAGGTGCCAATGAAAGCTGTCCAGAACAAGCATGGACGGGAACAACAGACCACCCGGCCGCCAATGCCAGACTGTTTTCACTCAATCCACCATGAGTTCCGCGCTCATCCAGCCTTCTTTCTGGACTCGGACATAGATGCATTGAGGAAATGTGCCTTTGTGAGTGTCATACATTTAAAAATAATGTAAGACGGTAGTTAGCGCCCATCCTCTATCATCGCCAGCATTACGATGCATCACTGTTTATTAGCATAAGACGTTCTGACGATGACGCTCCATACACCTTTCTCCTCCATTGTCGTGTTCCACGACATATCAAAGCAAAGGGAGTCTGAGCAGCGTTGCCGATCTGGGACAAAATGAAGTCTTTTTGCTGTCCGAGCTTTATAACGAAACGATGGAAGTCCACCACTTTGTCCTCATATGCTGCGGGCAAGCGCTGGCACAAGATGGTCCGCCTTCACAAAGCGAGGCCATGGCGCCGCATGAAAGAAGTTGTGCATCCGGAGCTGGCTTTGAACTCTTGCTTTGATGCACTGCACTCGGGCTATTCTGCGCACCTCACTCTGTACAATATCCAATGACACAGCACAGCCGTCTTGTCGTAGCTCCTGTATATGCCGGATCAGTTGCTCTTTAACGTTCGTATACCTGCCGATCTTGGAACCGCAGAAAGCCCGTAGTGTCTTGTTCGTCGCCTTCAGCTTTCCTTCTTGATCCCTCCAGTACCGAATAACGGTTTCTCCAGCATCGAAATGCCTGCTTGTAATCCGGTTGCCGTACTCTAGCGCATACTGCACTGCCTTCAGTTTAAATCCAGAAGTGTAGCTTGCGTACTTCCCCATGGTGGAACCAACGTTGAATACATGACCACAAGATACGCACACCACTTGCAAAATGGCGTTTCTTTCTTTTTCTCTGATGGTGATGATGGCGATCGAGCCCCCGGCGTTGTACACATCACCTCCAAGGAGCGTGACGATTTGGGGGGTATCAGTAATTGATGAAACAGCCATTTTTTTTTCTCTCATGGGCACTTTATTTTTCAAGTTTTATTTCCACAAACACGTTGGTTAATTAGGTTGCTGCACTTCAAATTTTTGTATTTGCTCAACGATTTGCCTTCTTTTCTTTTTTCTTTTTTTTTTCAGGGTACGAGGACCACGTTTCAAATGTACCACTGGGGGGGGGGGGGGGGGAGTTATTACGTGCTGAATTGAAAAAATCGAATTTTCAGCGACCAAACTAGTGGTGCAACTATTATGCGAGTGCACCGATTATGCACATAAATACGGTAACCATATATACTAATGTTCTTGCATTTCACACCCTTTAAAATGTGGCCACAGTGGCCGGAAATACTAGCGCCTGCACCTTTGCGCTCTGCTGTGTGATGCTATAGCCATTAATGTATTTTGGTGGGATAATAAAAGGCTGCAGGGAACATTCAGGTACATAGAATCCACATTTCGAAACCTTGGGTCTCCATTACAACTACGTCCAATCATTAACGACAAAGCAGGTCAGTGCAAGTCAGCACGGGGCACACTCACGTCCGTTGGAACAGGTAGCCTGCCTTGTGGGACAGGCCTGTCTGTGCAGGTGCAGAGGCACCTTCAGCAAGATAGGCCGAGCTCTCCTCCCCTTGCCGTGCCAACACGCCCGCTTGGTGCGCTGCCTTCTCTGTCTGAGCCTGTAACTCTCGCTGCACCCTACAAAGTTGGAAACAGTTCAGCAACTCTCAAAGCTTGCGATATACAGTGTGCTCCTCCACACACATACAGCAATCAACATTTAAGTAGCGAAAGCAGTCAAGAGGTTCTACTTTGCAAGCTTGCAGGGTCACTGCATACGAAGTGTGCCGGTAAAGTTTGAATGCATGGCGCACAGTCTTTTACAAGATTAGCCAAGCGCAGTCAAGCTGACAGTGCTCTTCAAGCATGAAGAACAACCAGCTCTGAGATAACAGTGAGAGTCAAGTTCATCGAACAATGACAGCATGGTGAGGAGGACGACAGAATAAAAGCGCTTATTGCGAGCGGCAGTTCATATTAAATAGCAAATGGTCGTGTTACTATGTACAATAATCTGAGCCCAAATCTATGCTTCAATGAGTAGTAGCAGGTACAAGCATACCCTGTTTAAAACCCACATGGTGCAACACATATAAAGAGCAGAAGAAGCACGGTTATCGCATGACTCTAGGCTGGTGTGAAATAGAAATTATAAGTTCAAGGCAAATTCAAATTGAATTTGGTCTGAATTCGGTCTAATGAAATTTCAATTTTATATATCACATATTATAAAGAAAAATAGACATACAGTTAATCTCCACTACAACGAACGCCGCTTCAATAAAATTTCTGCTACAATGAAAAATTCAGTTCCCCATCGGCAATCGAGGAGTCAATGCACAAATATTGTCGTAATATTGTAATACCGTATTTACTTGATTCTACCGCGCCCTCGATTGTAACGCGCACCCGATTTCCACCGCGAAAAAAAAAAAAAATGCAAGACATCGATTGCAACGCGCACCCATTTTTTTCACCGGCCCGCACGATCACACCACTCGAAAAAACGACTTCTTCGGGAGCGTATTCCATTTAAATATGAGGTACGGGCGAAGGTTGTGCCCATCTGACGTGTAACAGAGCTTTCCGTCACGGTAGTTTTACCGTGGACAAACTACCGTGGACCGATGTCAGCACGCGAACTTGCTTCGCCCCCTTCTTCTCGACGGTTGTGGTGCCAGGCATGTCGAAGTAAAGAGGCGTCTGATGGGCATTCCCGATTTGCCCAAGCAGGTAGCCGTTGTTGCGCCGCAAGTTTAGGACGAACCTCTGAAAACTGTGAAGCTTTTCATCCTACTCTTCCGCAAAACTTTTCGCATATGCATGTTCCCCTTCGGAGGGAAAAGCCTTTCCTCTAAATAAAGTTAGTTAGCCAGCACCTGCTCGCTTTAAACTGGCTCTGCATTGGACCTTTTTCTAGACTAATTGCGTAGCCCGCACTTGGAGCAGTTCTGTCGTCACGGACCGCTGTGCCGCTCGCTGCTCAAGCACATACTTGCCGAGCAGCTCTTTAATTTGCGAAAATCGACCCTGCTGTGGTCCACTGAAGCCTTTGCATGAAGCTTTGCTGTCGAGAATCTTCTGCTTTTGTTTCCGCCGGTCCTGCACGCACGTTTCAGGAACTCCGAACGACCGCGATGCGGCCCGATTTCCGTCCGTTTCTGCACACGCCATGACTTTTCTTTTAAAAGCGGCATCGTGGTGCACTCGAGTTTTTGGACTCGGCCCTTCTACGCCGTCGATGCTAATGCACTACTAGATGACGAACTCCTCAGCACACGTACGAAGTGCCGCACATGGGAAACACATAGGCAGAAATGGCCGACGCGCCATGCCGACGTAGAGGGCGGCCATTTTGGATTTGCCGATGGCAATAGATTGACCGTAATTTTTTTTGTTCGTACTCGATTCTAACGCGCATGCAATTTATAAACTCGCTTAACCGGAAAAAAGGTGCTCGTTAGATTCGAGTAATTACGGTATTCGTTCAATCATTCGAAGCGCTCAAGTATTTACAGAAGCCCGCATGACCATGTAAATGTGGTGTGCCTCGCCAATTGCTTTGATCACAGATGAGACCCAAGGCTTGCGAAAAGTCACGACGTTGGCACTTACTCTCCCAGGCTGGTTGCTATGTTGGTGAGGAACTCGTCCTGCTCGGCAGTGTGCATTGTCTCGTGGGCGACACCAAACAGCGACTTCATAGAGTGCACATAGCCCAGAAGTGGCTCGATCAGTGCCATTTTGCGCCGGTACTGCAGTGCATTCAGCTGTGCATAGAACTGCAGAGACACCTGCACAGTGCAAAAAAAAGAGAGGTTATTTATTCAACATGCGAGGCAGTGTGGCTTCAAAGTCTTGCTTGACGAATAGCACAGGATGGGAACACTAAAGGCAACTATTAAGTCGACGTTGATTGTTGAAATAGCGGTCCAGAAACCTTGTAGTGTTACTTTTGTGCCAAGGAAGGCCGTATTTTGAATTAAAATCATGCTTTAGTTGTCCGCAACAGGTTAGCACACTTAAAATTACTCGCCTCAAGAAGCGGACTGACCGGACCGACTCACGTCACTGTTGCGGTGCACATCGTTGCCCGCTTTTACTGCGCTAGTAGCAGCAGAGCGAAAGCAGCCGAGAGCCACAGCAGCAACAACGGCCATTGATCAATTTCTCACCATTGGCTCCGAAATTGCAGACGTTGTTTGGTTCAACTGCACTCCGCTAGAAAGAACCACCTGTTCAGTGCAACTACGCGGAAATTGTATTTTTGAACTACTCGCGCCATTCCCCACAGTAGCGAGCAGCATTTTATTGCGTCTCTTAATGCACGGAAGTTTATTTATTTAGTGCAGCTAGATTGTTTACTAGTGATTAAATGTAGGCAGTCCGTATGATGTCATCGGGAACATTTCGAGAATGTTCCACCTTGGCGCATGTGTTCTTGTGCATTTACCTTAATTTTTCGCTACTAAGTAGGAAACTGTTGTTGATAATATTGTCGCTTTAGATGTTGTCATACATTGAGCTTTCATAAAACTCTGACGTAAATTGTTATTTGAATTTAGTGTCCCTTTAAAGATGCAGCCCGTATACCTCTCACTAGCGTTTTGGCCCGCACATGACTGTCACCATGCTATATATATTTTTTTTCATATGAAGTAATTCGATGACCTACACAAATATGACAGTCTCTAGCACTTCTCTCGCGAGGTCCCCCGATCTGGTCATCATGTATAAAAACAAAACCATAAAGCTAAAGCTCTGAATCAGCATAAACATTTCTAGACTTCTGTCATTCCAGATCAGTATCAACAAGTTTCTTGAAACCTGACATCGAATACCTTTCAAAAATGATTATACTTGTGCAAATAGCGAACTTTAGGTTCAAAGCAAATTTGTAGTGAATTGTAATTTTGATCGAATAGTTTAGAATCGAGTCCGGATATTATATATAGTGCATATTACAAAAAAAAATGGGCATATTTGTCATGGCCTAACTAATCTACACAGTATTAAAAAAAATTAAAATGAGGCTTGTGCAAATGCCATTTCTTCGCACCAGAGAAAAAAAAAAACTTAGAATAGAAGCAAGATTTTAAGTTTGCTTAATTGAAAGTGATAGCCTGTAAAAAAAATTATGTTACCTTTAAAATTTGCTATACTTACAACATATAAGCCGGTATGACAAGCTTTTAAACTTGAAGAATCAATCGATGTGAGGGTAATATCTTTATTTAACCTTGCAGTGGGTCTTTGCGGCAGTGGGGATTTCCTCTGAATGAGTTTTCATGGCTAAGCACCATTTCACTGCAGTGAAAACACTTTGCCAAAAGGTTGCATATGAACCAATATACACCTAGATAAGTGCTTTCACGGCTTAGCACCCCACCAATGCAGTGAAACCATCAGTACAAAACGTTACATGCGGAACAACATGCTTTTATTTGTTCATTATATAATTCAAAATTTTCAATGATTTCAATTCAATTCAAAGCAAACTTGAATACCCCATTATACAGTTAGAATACTTAAATCATTCGAATATTCACGCAAGCCTAGAAATGACCCTTGCATGAGTACAGGAGATGCCTTCTTCAAATCGCAAGGTTACCTGACATTTCTTTTCCTCTTTTTGGAGTCTAAATATTGTGACTACAGCACTCTCGCTCAACTGTGTTTGAGACTCCTGGTCCTTAAAATGTACGAGTTATTCTTCAAAGGGGCCTTGCCACTTTTTGAGCGTGGTTAGAAAATACCGCCAATACGTTGTAAAGGCTCCCGAGAACACGCGAGTCAAATAATATAGCGCAGCACACGGCCTAGAATTAACAATAAATTCTCAAAGTCAGCTGAAATTGCCTTCTCTTCCCTAGAAAATGATGAAAACAGCTCGGAAATCACTAGTCACAGTCATTTAATCAGCCATTGGCTGATTTGAGCATGGTGCGATCAGTTGTTACAGGAATCGCCGCGAGAGGCTGCGACTCGTCCACACGTGCTCCCGCGATCGCACTGATAAGTTGCGTGCTAGATAAAAAAGAGAGAGGGAAAGTTCTCAAGGTCACAAGACGCGAGTGACGTATATGCTTCTCCTGTGCCATCCCTCTCTGCGTAGCTTCCAGCACTTTTGTTGGGACGAGAGAGTAGAGAATTCAATCACAGCGTACGACTAATCTTTGTACCTCAACTCGTACCGGATGGATTCGGAAAATGTTTGCAACAGTGAACTCGTGGGGCACTAAGCTCCTTGAGTGAATTCATCCCATGGCTACTTGAAAAAAGTGTTGCAGGGCCCCTTTAAAACTATATTTTCCATCAGTTTTGCGATCACAACTCCGTTAACAAAGAAAAATTCATAGTCAATGCTTTATTTTTTAAAATTTTGCACCCAAGCATCAGAAAGCAAAAGTTAGGGTGACGCTACCAATTTCAATGCTTTTTTTCTTAAGGCTAGAAGCATACATATGTCTCATAAGTAAAAAAAAAATCAGGCATAGTTAGCGTCAAAATCAAATTAAGTGATGAAGGTCAGTAAAAGGTCCCATGCTAATCAGGTGCATAAATGTGTACATCAATGTACCAGAAGCCACATGACTGTGACGCCATTGTGACGTCGCAAAGGCAAAGTTGGTGGTGTGCCACTAGTTGCCACTGGTGTGCCACAAAATTGGTGGTATGTCTACAGCATATTAAATGCGTTTTACAGAATCACATGCCTTGGCAACGAATTCCTCGTGCCAAGAATGACAACATGACCGTGTGAAACTGACCGTGTGGAATCGGCGGTTTGCCAAATACAGCTCTTCACTGA
The DNA here is from genome assembly GCF_013339725.1 of Rhipicephalus microplus. NCBI lineage: Eukaryota > Metazoa > Arthropoda > Arachnida > Ixodida > Ixodidae > Rhipicephalus > Rhipicephalus microplus. The sequence continues at coordinate 81,236,025 of NC_051171.1, forward strand.
GGTCCAGTCGCTGCCGATCGGTGTCCTTTTTGCGCGACATCTTGCAGTAGCGTCCCAGTGCTTGTTCCCGCTCTGCAGTTTATAAATAATGGCACATGTAATATCCCACACGGTATCTTACAACTTATGACTTCAAAGACGTTTCCAAAGGTGTGTGTGCCTCTTGTGCATAGCCTTAATCAAAGCTGAGCGTGATTCGCATAGCCGTGAGGTGCACTGCTTGCTCTTTTCATTGCCATTCTAAAAATATGAATGCAAAACTTTCATGCATGGAAAAGTACAGATGATCTGTAACTAACAGTAAACTGGGTGTTAATAGCAGTAAATAACTACATCAACAGTATTGTGATAAGCAAATCACTATTTGTAGCTCTATACATGTTTGCTAGCAATACCAATAAAGATTTTTCTATTGGTATTAGCTGAAGACCCAGCTGTTTTGTTTTTGCAAACATTTAATGACTGAACACAGAAGGAGATTGCCAGACAAACACAGATGTTTTGTGTTATTTGCAAGTTTCTAAATGTGATAAATGTGTGTTTTAACCACAACTGACAAAAAGCTGCTGTTTATTTCTCTCTCTCCGCCCTCACACACACACTACAACATATTCAAGTCAAGTTTTAACTAGCATGGTAGGCTCTCGTACAAACAAACTTTACAGTTACCGTGTAGAAAGCATTTTTACATGATTCAGTGGATAATTGCACCGGGAGCTACAATCATCACTGCTATCTGCACAATTATCCCTATTTAAAACTACAGAAAAGGCATAACTGAAGACAGCGTAAAAAAAGGACAATGATTAGATGAAAACACGACACATGCACCACACATGATGATGCAGGCTGCACGATACTGACCACTTTGTTATGCTTACCTGGTATCGTTAAGAAAGCATGATAGACTGTAACACTTATACCTGTTACACTTTTAAATGCGAAGCAGCTCTTTGACTACTCTGTGTAATGCTGCCCCTCCATCCACATCGCTCCCCTCGCTGCAGGTGTTGGAGCGGCGTTAAGTACCTCACACGCTCCTAGCAGTGTGCAGTAACGTCTCTCTCCCTCGATGCTGCGCGCTAGCCGTGTGTCAGCTCTCTCTCGCTTCACCCTCTACACCGCTAACAATGCTCGAGCTCACTCCTCACGTGGGAATCATCTCACCTTTGCCACCTTTCTCCATCTGTCCGCGTGAAGAAGCTGCGAGCCGGCAAGTGCGAGCCGGCAAGATTCTCGACGCGCTATGCGCCCCTCGAGAATCTCGCGGCGCCGACAATGTGGACAGCCGCCACTACTTGCCGCAAGATCACGGCAACACACAGGGTGTCGTCGCGGCATGCTTTCTGGTAGTGTATGCATACCTTTCTCGTCTGTTGCCAGCGTTCCAAGGGTTAGTGAAGCCAATCGCGTTCGCGAATGGCGACGTCAACACCGACAAGCGGCGAGCCAGGTAAGCCGAACACAATTGTAGCCAGTGGAAGACCAGCGACACTGACGAGGAGTCAAGAACACCGATCGCGTTCGAGAACACAGACGGCGCGCAGGTAACACCGTTGGGACGCGAGCCAAGGAAGCCGAGTGCAAGCGTCTTTAATGCGTCCTGCCTCCTGTGTCTTTGTGTTTCAAACAAATGTTTAATTGAGTAAACACTACAATGAGTTTCGATTCAAACCGTTCTTCCAGCATCCCCATTAACAAACCTTTCAACCGGGTCAGGATACACACCGCTGCTGCTTCACATCCTATCAGGGTTCCCTTTGAGGAGATGGTCCATAGTTTTTTTTAAAGGAACATATTCATTGTGACACTGAATTAAAGGTTGGCACAAATCGCAGCTCACACGCTATGCGAAAAAAATGAATACTATTGAATAAACTGCAATTAGGTAATTTATAATGGACTTGCATGGCAGTCTACACTGAAATTATGACATGATGACAAGGTAGGGCCTAACGTGAACTTATGTTGAGCAGCTAGGGATGCACTGAACAACCCCCAAAAAAGCATGGGGTAAATTCAATACTCAAACAGTTTCCATTTACCTCATGAAGAGGTGAACCAACAAGTTCTTTTGTAAGCTATAGTACTTTTATGACAGGAATACAGGAAAAAGTCACGACATTCACCAGCTTAGCATGTGATTCGTGAACATACTCACCTGCTGAGGCCTTGTTGTACTGCTCTTCAAGGGTGAAAATTTCTAAATGAAAAAATTAAATGGAAGGAAGAAAACTGATTAAGCAATAGCAACCTTATCAATGAAAAATGCATACATAACATACACAAGCCATTTTTATGAAAGGATGTAGTACTAAGTCAGCACTGCTAAGCAAGTAAACACTGGCTACACTGACTAATTACGGTATTAAGCTCATAGTTCTTAAAAAACAAGCACAGCTATTACTGCTCACAAGGCCACTAGGTAAAATGAATCATTTAGGAGTTCTTCACAATGCCTTATCGTGGTTAAAGTCTCAATAAAGAAAATCCTCCTAAAATCTTCTAAAACATCTTTTTTTCTAAGTATACATAATAAAGCCATATATTAGCACGATCAACTGTTGATTGTAACAATGTAAAGCTGAAATATTTCCTGATAGTACTGGGGTGCACTAAGCATACCGTTTTTATAAATACGAAAAATCCCATACAATAAAAGCATGTATTTTCATGTTTTTCAACCTGGAGCCGATATTTTAACATTGACATGAGTTACTCAGTCACAACTCTGGCTCCAGGCTAAGGCTTTTCTCGTTCACTGACTGTATCAAACCGAAACACCATTTTCAGTGACATTTCTGTTGTCTGTACCCATTGTCACTGTTACATGAGCCTTGAGAGATGCACGCACATGCTTCAAAAAGACAGACTTGCCTCTGAGGTCGGATTCGAGAAACCTAGAGAGAGGGTATACCATGCCGTCACCTATGTGGGCGCTGCACATTTGGTGCCAGGAACTGATCTGAAAGAGGCACACGACAGCAGTGGTTCCATGCCTCAGTCGGGCAGTATCCAGCGGCAAGTCTCAGGTCATGCCCACGTACCAAATAGCTGCGTGCAACACCACTATAGCACTGATGGCATCCTACAAAACACTGCAGCTGGTGCATATGATCGAGAAAGTGAACAGGTGTTTGGAACTGTTTCTGAATCAGGATTCGGCAACAGAAATCAACAATCGTTTATTTAGTGCTTAGTACAGTGCTACTTTGTCAACGACACTGCCATCCTGCACAAAGCGTAACAACGAAAATAAGCATGTGCCAAGAGCTATCATGCGCTATGCTGCCTAATATATTTATATGTATGTATTTGCCAAAACGATGCCTATCTAAACATGTACACATCTTACATGCCTAATTAGAAAGGCAAATCATTCCAATTTTTTTTTTTTACAAAAAAGTCTGTGCATTTGATCTCATTTTTCAGGCAAAGAGGATGCTAAACACTATAAAACCTTAGTGATATGATTAGGCTTGAAGGAATTTCAGGGTGATATGAATTTTTCTTTGGTCCTGGCAAAGGCCCATTAACCTGAATTGTGATGAAATATGACTGTAGTGAACTGATTTGCACCCTGCAATGATTGAAACGAACGTATCACTATCACGCAGGTACCAACAGATGCTGTGTGCACTGTCACTGAAGATACAACAAGCACGAGCAGGAATGCGTGCTTCACTTCTAGTTTGTTAGAATCACCAATCGGAAAAATAATTTTTTTCTCTCCGTGGCCTGAAGAAACTTTCAGTCATGCCTTGTAACCTGTGAAATTGTGGGTGCGAATCTTGGAGGCCCCAACGCACCATGGTGTGCTTTCAAGTTTAGATTACAGACTGCGATGGCACAATTCTTTTTTTAAACATATCAATGCGTGTTGTGGTCGTTGTACTGCGTTAACATATAGTGCCTGGGACGAGGATACAAGCTATGTCTTCCTGCGTGAGATATTCCATGAAAAGTGGATGTGGACGAAAAGAGGATGCAGACGATCTTGGCAAAGAAGCTTGGTTACAAATAGTCATGCCCAATGGTTTGGTATGTGCACACGTGCCAACACTGCAATTTTGAGCACACAGCTGAATCTCATGAAAAACATCCCCCACACCACCATGACAAGAAAATAACTACAACAAGAGACAGAAGTTCTAAAAATTTTTCTGGCCTTTATTTATTGCGTGCAGAGCGCTCCTTAAACCACTATTCCTGCAAAAATCTGTTGTCGTGCAAAAAAGCGTACAAAGATTAGGGAGAGGGCACTTGTTGTGGGTAACAGCGCACCTGCTTCATTGATTACACACGTGCATATGGACCGTACATTTAGGAGTGCAAGCGTAATCGCTGACGTCTAAAAACTTTACTGGCAATCATTCGGAACTGTTCATGACGTTGCTGTGGCCTTGATAAACAATAAATGAAAACATATGGCAGGTTTCGTTTGCTGCGTGCCAATTTTTTGTATATTCTGCTGATACGAATTTCGCTTGACAAAAATATTTTCTGCGAACACACGAGATTCATATCACCGAGGTTTTACTTTAGAACTATAACAGTACTATACAATTCATCCTAAAAATAAGGCAACAGAAATTTACTGCAAGCGATGCAGTGAAACACTTTGTTCCTTCACAAATCCCTTCCTTTTTCAGTGTCCTCCAAAAAATTTCCTTCAAATGCATTTCTTTTGCATTGCGCTGATTCGAATGAGAACGCACATAAGAAATGTGATTTGTTATATTTTATTTTCATTAAATTACTCAGATAGTAAAAGAATAAAGCAACTGTAAAATTTGTGGATGATTATATTGCATTGGCAAATTTATTCTACAGTGTTTTAAATATTGAACCATGACATCTTTGAGAAACATTTCAAAACTATGGTGCATTCATTATTTCTACCTTCAAGAAAATTTATAATGGTAGTACTGAAAGAATTTTTTTTTTTTTGCTGCTCTTCATGGTTTCAATGTTATGACACAGTCAGCAGCTTGGCTAAATGCACTTTTTTTTTTCTGTGATGCAAACGCACCTTCTATGTCAACTGCTCTGCAGAACTAGATGATTTACAAAATACGAATTCTCCATCTTACTGCTGCTTGATGTGTTTGCAAGACGAGAATTGGTTCAACTAGCTCAAATCACCATATTGTCAGGCAATATCTAAAGGTGACAAGAATTACATTACAGACAAAAAAAAACTAATCCCAGTCATTATTTTATATAACTGTCACGATGAGTAAGTTGTTGCTGTTACTTGTGCCACTGATTGTGTAGCCTATATAAGAAATGGAGCCTTCTTCGTTCATAAAAATCTTTTACTGTGATTTGTTTTTTTAGATACAATACATACTTTCACAATTAGAGGCACATTTGTTTGTTGACCTGCTTTAAGCTTCCATTGAGAATCATGCTCTTCTTATAGACTTCATCTTGTTCGCAGCCTCTTGGCTATCCTGAACAATTTATTCACCCTTCACTGAGAGTTCTTATAGCACATTCAGCAATTTTCCAAGCTTTGTCAGTGTTCAATACACTAGCGCTGTGCACACAGTCTTCAATATGGTGGTAAGGACATACAGTGGTAAAGAAGCAAGCAAATGCTCATCAGACAGCGTGCAACAGCACGTACTGCCATGTGTCTAAATATGATACATCGAAGAACGATGTGATAGGTTGGAAGGGTGTTGCAAAGCCCCTTTTAGAAGAGTTAAGCTAATGAAAAACATTACACTTGAAGCTATTTATACGAGGCATGCACCGGGGAGCAATTTTCGTCGTTTATATGAGAGGTGTCTCTCCTGTAAGCATCCATTACCTTATATCAACCCATAATTTACTGTAGACACAGGCGTCTGTTATACCCATTTGTATCTTATATCAGTGTCTCTTATAAAAAGGTTCGACTGTATTTAAAAATTTTTCTTCAAGTAAAGCCATTCGAAAAATTGAGTTTGTCAACTATATCTGGGGTTTTACATGCCAAACCCAAACATGCCACATGCGAAACAAATATGTCTACAGGGCACACCATAGTGACGGGCTTCGTAAATTTAGACCGCATGGTGTTTTTTACATGCTCTGTTTTCACACAGTACATGGCCCTCTACGATTTCGCCTCCAACAAAATGCGACCCCCGGGACCGTGATTAAACCCATGACCTTTGGGTGAGCAGCTGAGCACCGGTAACCACTCTTCCACAAAGGACAAAAAAAAAAGTCTGCCATTTACCACATAAATTTAAACATAGGAACAGTGTCACCTACCTCTTCTAGGCTGCTGGAAAGTTGCCTGAGTGTCGACCGGAGAATGCTATCAGGGTCTGTGTCCAGAGCGAAATCCTGCACATTAAAATTCTTGTCAATCTTGGTTGATTACATCCAACCGTTGCCGCTCTAGTAAGCTCCCTGCTACCTCTTCTAAGCTTCTTTCATGGTAGCAATATTCTCACAGTAGCAGATGAACTTCAAGCGAAACTTCGCCTCATCAACTGTTACTAGAGTCACAAAGGTGACTACTGAGTATTTATTTTTTTGGTGACCTGCTAACAAGAAAAATAGATGCTCACAATATTTTTCAGCGTCCTGGCGGTAAAATGTAAGCTCATGGAACTGTTGCGGTAAATTTTTATTCTGTATGTAAAGTCTGAAATGTTTGCTTACAGGAATGCAACAGGCATTTTGTCCTTGGCACTAATTATGTATAACCAAGTCGACAGTAGCTAACGTGGTTGCTTGGGCGAGTTGGTACGACATAATTCACATAAAAAACAGCGCCAATAACGAGGGACAAGAGAAAGAAGGAAACAGACAACGGCACTGGCAGTGCCGCTGTCTGTCTCCTTTTTTCTCTTGTCCCTCGTTATTGGCACTGTTTTTTATGTGAATCAAGTCGACAGGCCATTGATGTCTAATTTTGCCATCTGTGACTGCTGACAAAGTTATGCAGAAATTGCTTATAAGTGTCTGTGTGCTGAATAGAGCTTAATCCTTGTCAAACGTTTTTCTCAGTGAACATTTTTATGGAACTGTGGTAATGAATGGTAGTTAATGAAATAGCTTTTACCATAACTACAGAGAGAAAAAGAAAGAAGGCAATACTGCAATTGAGAAAAAGCAGCACTCGCACAACACTGTCTTCTTAGCTTCATCAATGTAGCACACTAACATTTCGCAGCTGGGCAGGTGCGAATACTTCCTCATGCTTCCTCATACACATTCAAAGAATACCTGACAGCCAAATATTTGTTTGACACTTTCATGCATTAATTATTAGCTTTGAATATGACAATCCTAACACTGAATCATAAGCTCTATAACGTATTGTACAGTAATTGTTAGTACCGTGGCTTATAATCGTTTCTGGTGTCTACTTCAAAACACCCATATACAATCTAGAAGCTAGCGTCCCACATCGTACAGCGCCACAAGATCAAGTGTGTTCAAGCTTTTGTGATGTTGACAGCGCCCTGTTTGAATCGGGGGCAAGGCAAATTAGCCTCTGTCAGGTGTCAGTCACAGCATTGCGCATGCCCTGCAAATGTCTGCAACGTCAAAACTGCTCATCTTACTTGCTTAATGCCACAGGGGGTCCTCTATCCACATCAAGTCAGTGGCTATGTCACGAGATGCTGCGGACTCTATGAGTACTCACGCTTTAAAACCCAAGTATGATGAGTATCTTAAATACACTGAACGCCACTAATCATAAATCAGAAGTGCCCACCCCCGCGTACTGCGAAACAAACACCACTTACACTTCAGGTTCACAATTTCGGTGTGTTGAGGGTCTTTTAAAAGGCGCGAATGAATGCACATGTGAACATGAGTGAGTACCTATGATGGTGAGCAGACGTGGTGAGGTAACAAGAGCAGGCACTAGTGTGATTGCGAATGAGTGTACGTCCAGTGCTTGGCTAAATCAGAAAACCTGCCATACATTTGCTGTGGAACAGACGAATGGTTTGCGCTCACCTGGGTGTCATACTGCCGCATATGGAACGCCAAGCTTGCTGTGGCATCAGCCAATTCCTTCTGCAAGTTGCAAAGCAGTTGGGAAGAGTGTGAACAAGAGCCTGCAGGCAGAGATGAGAAAAGCTTCACTGCAGGCCTGCAGAACAGGCCTGCAGATGAGAAAAGCTTCACTGACAGAAACAGGTCAACACGACCGGAACAACACAGAATTGTGAAAATCACTGATGCCTAGGGTTAATGAAAACCAGCCCATAATGAGGCCAAGGAAGGTATAGGTGACATTAATTGGGCTGTACTAATTGTATGATAGCAATTCTGATATTTATGTGAAGAAAGAAAAGTGGACAAAAAGACAACTTGCCACCGGCAAGAACCGAACCTGCAAGCTTTGCATTATACATCCACTGAATTCACTACTTGATCTAAGACAATGATCATCCTCTCGTCCAGATTGTTTGGTATTTATGTGCATGAAACCTTTAACAAACAGACAGCTGACCTGTCGGTCAGCAGCCTGCTCGTCAAAGGTCATGGCGCCACATGACGCCAACTGGAAAAATGAAAAGTGCTCCACACCCGCCGTCACAGCTATGAGCATCGCTGGCCAACACTCGCTGACCAAATGCTTTGCGCCAAGCAAACATGACGGTACCCACTAAAGTGACAGCTCTTGGCACTGACTAGAGTGACCAAGAACTGGCTGAATGTCAAAAGCGTTGCAAACCCCATTCGTGAACTCTTAGCTCTTGCTTGCCCAAAAAGCAAGCACACACACGAGACTTTGGGCCTCAAACACCCCTTATTGTATCAAAGCTACACAGGCAAACCAAAGTAGGGTACAGTAGCCAAAGAAGAGTTTTTGCGAAACGGAGCCGACACTCACCTCAGCGTTCCATATGCGATTTGCATGTTCATACATCACCCTGACATATTTGTCAAGATGGTGAGCATCTCGCTCGAAGAGATGGACCATGGACCTCGTCTGCACAAGCCAACAGTGAAATGTCATGCAGAATTGACAACACATGGGCTGGCATGCAAAAAAATGAACAAACCTTGAAAGCATAGATTCTCTACTAAAGGAACTTGTGCTACGTGAACCAACGCCAGAAAAACGCTGTGGCAGTGAAAACAACTAACACTGTGAATGTTAAACAAAATGAAAAAAGAGTTACGAGGTTCATGTTAAGGCTCTGTCACAGTCCCATTTTGTAGTATCATCATCATGCACACATCCAATGGTCACCGCAAAACAAAGGCCTTCCATGTCAAGCTCAGTATTACAGCTGTCTCGCTTCAGCTAATTCAACACTATGCCTGAAAATTTTCTAATCATCTATTTTTCTAGTTGTCTCATTATCACATGTCACATCATACTGCAGTTTTGGAAAGACAGAGCATTTTTCATTTGCTTTTCTTTTTATGTTTCTTCTTTACCCTGCAATGAGTAACACCCTGAGCAGCCAAGATTGAGGTTCTTGAAAAACCTGAGGCCCTGCGGCATCTGACGTGAAATACTGCATGAAGGCAGCTAAGCAAAGGGCAAAAGTATAATTTATGCATGCCTAGCATTCAAGTGAAGTTCATATTCAGGTTTAAGCATTCAATAAAAGGCTAAAGCCCACATATGGACAGGGGCAACAGAAGTATACAAAGGAGATAGCACTGAACCACAAGGGACATTTTATTTTCTGGTGGTGCATCCTTATTTGGTCACAACAAGCCCATGAAAGCAATCTTAGGACAAGCACACACAAAAATAAAGATAAAAATTACCAACACTCATCACTAGTGCTTTGAGTCGGGCTGTTTGGTACTCATCATTATTTTACACAATGCCTGTGGCTTATTGATGTCAAAAAGTCCATTTCCTTTTTGGAGCAAGTCCCAGAAAGAGCACTCACATTATTTTGTTTGTAATGATACATTTCATACGTTCTATCACTGTACGTGTGAGCTTATAGTTTTTTTTCCTGATTACCGAGCACTGCCCAAAAAGTGGTTCACAGACACACTGCAGTGCATTGATCAATAAGTGGCCTGATACGACTATCTTCACAACTAAATTCTTGAGCTCACTGAGACTGTCGTTCAGACTCCTACTGGATTGTTCATTGTAACTTTTCCTGCAGGTCACGGGCCACGAGTAGCCTATACCTTCTACCCAGTTAACAAACTGCTCCCTGTATTTTTTGGCGCATCCTTCTTCACATCAGTGTGAACAAGCAAACATTGTTTTACCAGTTTGTTAGAAGTGGAAAAGACTACATCCGCACCAGCGCGCATTCCTATCTTTTTTCAGATTCTGCCTGACCTTATGCCTGCATGGCAGTACAACAATCTTTTCCTTCCTTTTCATTATCAGCTAGCCCTGCCGGTCACCACGCTTCATCTCTTCTAGCCGGACACGAGCCACCGAGCCAAGCACATGACGCTGGTACCCGGCTGAAACCAGACGAGAGGTCTGAGCAAGATGTGCAAACAAAACTTCCGCAGAGAATGTCTCATACAAGACAAGATAATGCTCCTTTTAACAAGCTTAGTGTGATTGAAGGAGCACGGGAGCAATGGTTTGCTGGCTCTTGGCTCATACAACCAGAGAATATGTCCAACTATGAAATGTAACCTCACGTCAAGAAACTTAAGAGAAGTTTGCACCAGTAGGTCACGTGTGATAGCTCAATCAAGCTTAATGAAAGCTCAATCGAAAAGCTGATTTCACGCATTTTAACAAATTAGTCAGCTTCAAATTCATTTTTAACATTAGCTCCATCGCCCCACATTTAGTGGTCCTACCTAGTTCACTGAGCAAAACAAAGATTTATTTTAATTGTTTAATTAATGTTAAGGTCCTGACACTGAGTGGAATAATTATGTCCATAGATAACTTGATCAAGCAAACCTTATTAAATGGCTCATAATTTCTCCTTTAAAGGACTGTGGCCAAGATTATTGAGCATGTATGTGCTGAGCAGCACAACACTCGGCACAAACAGAGGTTGAACAAAACAATGCACACTGTTCTATATGAAATGCATTCAAACGTTGAAAGTATTCATCCTGCCAAACCAACAAGATCATGCACTTCGACTGTGAAGCTTAAAGAAGCTTAGATTAGGCAGTGTCTTGTTGTGTAACATGTTTGTTATTAACCTGACAGATACAATTCTGCACATTTAACATTAGCTTTATTTTTGATACAGATTAATTATTTGTGTTATTTCTCAAATTACCAAACAAAATTATTTTTGCCCACTGGGAACATCACAACAAACTTTTTTTGCCCTGAGCATAATTTTAGATAGCTGACAGCCTTGCATTGTATAATATAGTGAATTACTCTGTATTCTGCTAGACCTGAAGTATTATTGCACCATCAACTTCTTTACTATATTCATATTTTTGAATACTTACATCCAACTATTGCTACGTGCCAGTATATTGGGCCTCCTATTGCGATAATTTCTGTTTCACTTATGACTATGACAAGGCTGCCACACAGTATAAAATTGCTTGTACATCGAATAGAACTTCCTTTTTTTTTTTTTTAAGCCGGCCAAAGCGAATGTGTGTTCAGGACCAGAGCATGTGTGGCCAACTCAGTTGCTCGACGCTGAACATCTGCAGTGAATCGGAAGCTGTCATTTTTAGCAAAACAAAAGGGCTTCCTGCTAACGTGGCTGTCGTTGAAAAAAATATTGTTGTGTACATTGCTGTGCGTATAACGCATATCATTTATGGCTGAAGGGTTGAAACTTCACGATAGATATGCACATGGCCTCAGTCGCTCGGCATAAAAACTGTCTGCAGTTGGTTAGTCTGCACTGGCCTGTTAGCCGGCGCTCGTGACGTGAGGTCGTTTTATTGTCTGCATCTATATTTTTTAGCTGCGGTTTTGGCATTAAGTTTTCATTCACGTTACCGGAAAAAAATATCGCAAAATCAATGAAAGCCAGCAGATTTGTCAATGAACAGTGATTGTCAGACACCGCCTATAATACATTTTATAATGCGAATCTCTAGCCTTTGAACCATGAGAAACTCGTGAGCCAACAAATAGTGGATGTACATAATATTACTATGAAGGAGCCGTTTCAGAGGTCATCCCTAGAATATAGCCTTAAAATGTAAATATCATCTGGTAGTTAATGATGCACCCTGGTTTATTATTATGCACTGGCGCTCTGTTCTTGTCCAAGCGTCAATTAGGATAACGTTTTGTACATGTTTTCTGAACAAGCTAACTTATAGCGACATAGTGACTGGAACAGATAGAGAGCCGAACTGAATGGTTGCACAGTGCAAACATTAGCGCATTACTGATTTCCTATTCACACAGAAAACGTTGTGAACTGCTAGTTACCTGAACAAACAACTTTCACACTGTGCAACCGCCGGTAAGGGCTACGAATTAATAGCAATGTTCTCAAAGGTAGTCGTAGTTTACGTAGAGAACGCGGCATTTCCTGCCGTGACCCAATCGACGAAATATCGCACTAACTAGCGGGGAAGACACAAACAACATTTTTCCACAATCCTCGAGCAGCACTATCACTTTACATTTCTTCGACAGATAAAAATATTGTCAGAGCTACAGTTGATGCGCCGCCGAAACCAATCGCGTCGTCCTACTCCGCACCAGAGCGAAGGACACGATACGCAAGTAAAGGGGAGTGGGCCGATGTTACGAACCTGAATTCTTAGCGCGCGAGGCAGCAACGAAAGTAAACAGGGTGACCGAGTTAGTCTGAGCTCCCAAAACGCGCGGTAATTAAAATAATCAAACACAAATGGCGAGTATAAACACATGGACGATGCTACAGCATCGCGGGCACGCCCACAGGATACCACCGATTTATCGCGACGGCGCCGAAACATCGTTCATCAAACACCGACCTGTGGATTATCCTCCAGTGCATCTTCCAGGTGAAGAGCTTCAGGTCCCTGCATCCTGCGGTCGAAAGGATAGCGGCAGCGAGGTGGACACTGATCTTTCTCACAGAAACACCGCAATGATGCCGGCCTCCCACGAACGTTGGCTCCAAACACACAAAACACCTGCTCGCTTTTGCGAAGAGCGTCTACCGTGCTCGGTGGCCACCCATTGGTGACAGAACGAATCCCCGTTCGCACTGGTGCTGATGTCGAAGCGGCGCACGGCTGCTAGTGACGGATGGCACAGAGCAGTTGCCTCGCTCCGGCCTTTTGCAGAGCGAAACTTGTTTACAGAATCACGCGTACAGAGATTCCACGGCTTCGCCTAATGACAAACAGCAGCGCTCCTCGCAAAGCGGCCACTAACGACAAATGGCTCTTCGACTGGATTGGATTGGGCGAAAACAAATTGACTTTCGGTTTCGCCAGGCTTCAGTTTCGCTTTCAAAGGCTAACTGTGGTAGCAAGAAGTGTGGCAGCTTGGGCTAGTTGGTATGGCATGACGATAGTTATAGCGCGAGAACAAAACGACGACACAGAGACAAGAAGGACACGAAAGACACGTGTCTTTCGTGTCCTTGTTTTGTGTCGTCGTTTTGTTCTCGCGCTATAACTATCGTCATGTGGTAGCAACTTGCGTGCGTAGACGTAACACGTTCACTTGCGTAATGATCGAGTACAAGGCCTCCGTTTGCGTTACTTGGTCATCAGCGAAGGCACCTGATATAACGCTCTTTTTTAAGCATTGGCTACACACATAAAACCGTTAAATGTGTGGTTAAAGTATGTTCATCAGCAGCCTGTTTTTTTTTTTTATGTAATTGTCGGAGCCCTAGGCTTTCCACCTTTCATGAAAGTATCCTGCAGGATGAAGACCTCGCCCAGTGATAGGCACTTCACCCGATAATACGCGGGTTATTACTGTTTTAGTAGCGGGGCTCACTCGGGGGATTCAGCGCTGAACGGTTGTGTCGTCCGCGACATCCTGGCGCCAGCGTAGCTCTCACCAATCGGCCCGCCGTCCACGAACTCCTGGTGCCGTGTAGCTCTCGCCGATCAGTGCCCCATACTTGGACTCCTTCGACCATGTCCCTCATCTTTCCTATTCACTCTCTCTTAACTCTTACTGTCGCTTCGGTGCGGCGAGTGCTCTTATTCTTTATAATTCTACTATTTTTTTCTATCCCCTGCCTCCCCCCCCCCCCCCTTACTAGGAGCTTAGCCATGTCGCCAGGTTAGACAGACAAAACTTAGCCTCGTTTTCCTTTCCTTCAAGAATCGCCGCTTCTACTAGTAGCGTGGTCACAAAGAGAAAGCTATCGCCATCATGCATGAACCAGCACCTAACTCTTTGCTTCACCTCCTGCTTCGCACACTGAGTGTGCACGCGTGTGCTGCCTAATGTGCTGTGTTTATCTCTCTTCCATCTCTCCTCTCTATCTTTCATCTCTCCCATCACCCTCCAATGCGCAGGGTAGCAAACCGGCTGTCTATATGCTGGTTAACCTCCCTGCCGTTCTTTTCCTCCTATTTTCCTTACTTTTCCTTCCTGCTTCGCTCTACGAACATGCGCACCGATTTCTTCTGCTAGGGTTGCAATAACTCGGATGGGCGACACATCTTACCAAGTCAGCATGGTTTCAAGCGTGGCCTTTCATGCGAAACTCAACTATTCGAACTAATTACCGATATTCACGAAGCGATACATAATAAAACAGACGTCGATGCTCTCTTTATAGATTTCGCCAAAGCCTTCGACAAGGTCCCCCATAACCGCCTAAATATGAAACTAAGCGCCCTCAACATCAACCCTAATATCTGTAAGTGGGTTGCTAATTTCCTGTCCGATCGCTATCAGTCTGTTTTTGTTAATAATACCTTGTCTCCATTAGTAAAGGTAAAATCAGGTGTTCCGCAAGGTACCGTGCTAGGGCCAATCTTTTTCCTAATTTACGTTAATGATATAAGTAACCAATTGTCATCCCCAATCAGACTTTTTGCAGACGATTGTGTAATTTGCAGACAAATTACTATTCATATTGATACGAGTGCGCTGCAGTTTGACATTAACCAAATCACCCGATGGTGCTGCCAATGGCAAATGGAAATTAATGTTTCAAAAACAAAGTATATTTAATTTACAAAAACTACGAAACCTCAGCTGCATTCTTACATGATAAACAAGAGGCTAGTGGAAAATGTGAACACAATAAAATACTTAGGAGTACATCTTGCACACAACCTCTCATGGAATGCTCATGTTGAGGCAATAGCCAGTAAGGCTTTAAGAGCTCTAGGATTTATTAAACGAAATTTGCACTCTGCTAACCAATCCACCAAACTTCTCGCATACACAACCTTAGTTCGCTCGAAAATAGAATACGCCGCCCTTATTTGGAATCCAAACCAGCAATACCTTATTCATAAACTTGAGGCCATTCAAAACAAAGCAGCCCGCTTTATCACAGAAAAATATTCTCGGCTATATAGCATAGCAGCTATTAAAACGTCCTTGAAATTACCAACTCTCGAAATACGTAGGCTTATCGCACTGCTTTCTCATTTCCGCAAGCTCTATTTCAGTGAGTCATCTTTCTTACATTCACAGATTAAACCAGCTCATCGCATTTTTCCACGTGTGGATCATGCTTACAAAATACAGCCCAAGTTTGCCCGTACTAACTTCCTTCGTGACTCACCATTGTTTCTTGCGATTTATCATTGGAATAGACTACCAAGTGATGTTGTAACTGAGCATGATCACAACACGTTTGTCCGCAGATTAATGGAGATGCGGAATGTAGAACCATAACATTAAGTGGCTTTCTTTCGTTTGGTCTAGTGCAAATATTACATCAGTTATCGCACACATCGTATCATGCCATACTGAGTGCTACATTACTATGTCTTCTTTGGTGCGAAATTTGTTTCTGCATTTAGCTTTTTATTTTTTTCGTGTTCTGTGTAAATATTTTTGTTTTGCACATAACCCTGCTGTATTGTAACTACCCCCCCCCCCCCCCATATAATGCCCAAATGGGCCTTTAGGGTATATGAATAAATAAATAATAAATAAATATGCGTACAGAGATATGGAAAGCAAGAGATTGGTGGAGCGAAAAAAAGAAATATTAAGAGAGAAAAATTCCAAAAGAAAAACGTTTCTTGGCGAGGTGCCATTCGAACCCGTTTACCTGCGATCCGAAGGCTATCGTCGCAACCATTCGGCTATACAGCTCACACTAGCGGAGCGTAATAAAGCCCGGTATGTCATAGCAAGGTGTGGTAAAAGAAATTCAGGGTTAGAAGGCCAGTTTAGAGGGGTACGAAGAGTAAAGGAGGAGGGGAGACAGTAAAGCATAGCAGAGGGAAATATAAGAAAAGGAGGAATAAGTGATCGATGCAGAAAGAGAGAGTGACAAGGAGAAATGGAAGAAAAAGAAAGAAACAAAGACATGAAGACCCAGAAAGAGAAATAAATAGAAAAATAGAAAGACAGAGAAAGGTATACAAGAAATAAACTTAATTAGCCATAAAAATGAACGACATATGCACGAGAGACGAAGAAGAAAAAAAGAGAAAAGAAATAAATAAAATTTCACCGGCGATTTAGATACTGCCTAGTGCCAATTCTAACCACAGCTTCGTCTTGGGGCAGGGCCACTGTGTTTGAAATCACAGCTATCAGCGGTTAGCAATATGTATCATTCGTTACATACTGCCACAGAAACTGTCATCACTCGAGTGCTACGCACCACACGCACTGCAGGCATCGCGGACCAAGTGAAAAGTGGACAAGCGAAGCCCCTGGCAGTGCACGTTCCAGCCATGCATGCGCCCGAGCTCCGACCGAAGGGCCATGGCGAGGCCAGCGGTAAGACTTTTCCCCATTTAATAAGGAACCCGGCGCACGGGTATGCTTCCAGTGCTAGCGACGTTAATTTTTTATGCCCACAAATTTTATTTGGTCATCTTCACAGAAAAAACAGGAGGGCACTTTCACAATCCTCTTCTTGGAAAACGGACTTGGGAAAGTGTCTTGCTGGGTGATTTATGCAGAAAACACGGACGCAGAAAAGGAGCACAGAAGTTGATCAACTGTAATTGTTACGAGGGAATCGCTGTGTCGCTCAGGCTGAGTTATAAGAGCATTAAGCCGCAAGGCGTCTTTGAAAGGGACCGTAGCAGTTAGATTAAGATGCATTTTTGAGTCAACAGATTCGATGGAGCTTGTGACGCGAGTTTTATTTTTCTTTCTTTTTTACGGAGCGCAAACTTGGAGACTTACAAAGATGGTTCAGCTGAAATTGAGGGCGACGCAGCGAGCAAAGGAAAGAAAAATGGTAAGTGTAACCTTAAGAGACAAAAAGAGAGCAGAGTGGATTAGGGAACAGACAGGGGTTAAGGATATCTTAGTCGAAATTACGAAGAAGAAATGGACATGGGCCGGACGTGTAGCACGTAGATAGGATAACCGCTGGTCATTAAGGGTAACTAACTGGATTCCCAGAGAAGGCAAGTGGGTTAGGGGGAGACAGAAGGTTATGTGGGCAGATGAGATTAGGAAGCTTGCGGGTATAAATTGGCAGCAGCAAGCACAGGATCGAGTTAATTGGTGGAACATGGGAGAGGCCTTTGTCCTGTGATGATGATGACGGCGCGAGTGTTGCACCCTATCGTTTGATTGCCTCATTCATAGGCGTTTCCCCGGAGGGGAGGGGGGGGGGGCAAGAAAGGCAGGGAGGCACCCCCCTGAAAATAGTAAGGGGGGCTGACCCTGCTCCCAAGTTTCGGCAGTGGTCACTGTCGGCTTCCCACTGAAAAACGAACTGAAAGAAAATTTTTATTGAGTGCAGCAGTCACGTGATTATATATAATGAGATTTCGTAACGTATTTTTCCTAGTTTTCTGCTGAGAAAGCTATTTTTCGTGTCTAGCGACCATGAAGTATGTTTTCTGCATTTTGGGCCGCTTAATTATGCAGCGCTTCGGTTCCTACTCAGACATTGTAGAGGAAGCTACCACTCAGCAGGGGCACTAGAACCTTAAGACCACTCTGTCATGTTTTTCTTTGGATTTGCTTGACATAAAATTTACATCACAGGTGACGTAGGTCCAGGCAGGAACCAAATAGGAAACGCTTTATGAATCAATCACGTGCTGTTACCGTCCTAAAAGATCATTATTTTTGTTAGAAAATGAATTGAATTGCGGCTGAAGTCAACGAAGGCGTAGAAGTGTTTTCGAAAGGACCCGAGTAGGGGGAGCTATAGAAATGAATTGCACTTCAGTTTCCAATTCACCAGCGTCGCCCAACTTATATACTATGGTATGTTTAAACAATCATGGTGGCTTGTAACAATGCGATAGGTAAGGAAGTCGACTCGAACACAGAGGGAAGCCCAGCTTTGAGGCTTGCACTGCGACTTGATCTACCTTAGCAGGGACATAGTCCACGTTTTCTGGACTAAGAAGACTGCCCACCTGTGAAGGCTCTCATCTGTTTTTAATCATGGTTATTTCTCCTTATCCGCATATAGTTCACAGAGAGGTGTGCATGCGCATAAGCGGGTCAACACGGTTACACTACAATCGAATATATTTATTACAGTCACATGAATTCATGTCGCCAACTGCAGTAAAATCCTCCACCAGACTGATCGCCGAAAATCCTTCTTGAATTACGCTCTGAAGAAGAGACTGTCCGGCCATGCCGAAAAAACTTCGCTACAGTAATTGATTGATTGTTATGTGGGCTTTACCGTTTAAAAACCACCATATGATTATGAGAGACGCTGTAGTGGAGGGCTCAGAAAATTCGGACCACCTGAAATTCTTTAACGTGCACCCAAATCGGAGCACACGGGCCTACAGCATTTTTGCGTCTATCGAAAATGCAGCCGCCGCCGCCGAGATTCGATTCCGCGACCTGCGGGTCAGCAGCCGAGTACCTTCGCCACTAGACCACCGCGGCGTGGCAACTTCGCCACAGTAATGCACTGTTTATTGTGCGCACAATTTCAACTCAACAAGTTGCCGCAGATTTGCGACAATGCGCATCACGCAGACAATTTTACGAAACACGAACTATTTTTTTTGCCATTAAGAAAGAATCATATCTTAGAGAGACGGTGCTCAAAAGGACAATAACGCACGAGAAAGTAACGCAGACAATGCGCAAACTATGAACTTGGAATTTATTGAAAAAAAAACAGTAATATATGTGTGCTTAAGCGAACACGCGTTAAAAAGCCGTGATGACAAAAAAAAAAATTAGTTGAATGGCGCCGCTTCCAAGAAGTTTGAATTTGTGGCAAGTAACATGACAGAGGCTTCGGTGATGTAAGAATTACTTGTTTTGTGAACGGGATACACTTTTTCAGTTTCACGCACTACCCTATCCTTCATTCGGGTATGCAATGCCGTGTCAGCAGTTAAGCGGACACGAAATCAAATAACAATTTACGTCAAAGTGAAAGCTCAATGTATGACAACAACTAAAACGACAATATTATCAACAACAGTGCTCTACTTGCCGAGTAATAAGGTAAATGCAGAAGAACACTAGCGCCGCAGTAGGACATTTTCAAAATGATCCCGATGGCATCAGACGGACTGCGAACAATTAATACCTTGTAATCGATCGAACTGAATTAAATAAAGAACCTTCTGTGCATCAAGAGATGCAATAAACTGCTGCTTGTTCGTTTATGTTTGATTCATGAAAAAAAAAAAAAAAAACCCGCTGCAACTTTACTATGGGGAATGACACGAGTGGTTCGAAAATTCAGTTTTCGCGTGGTGACGCCACTGATCCCGCAACCCTAGTGGAGATCAGTGGGTGACACAGGACAGCTGATGCCATCTAGTGGTGTTCAGTCTAAACAAAAGCGTCTGCAATTTCAAAGCCAATGGCGAGAAATTAATCAATGGTCATTGTTTCTGCCGTGGCTCCCGCTTCTTTCGGTCTGCTGCTATTATAGCGCAGTAAAGCCGGGCAACGTGGTGCACGACAACAGTGACGTGAGTCACGTGAGTCGGTCCTGTCAGTCCACTTCTTGAGGCGGGTAACTTGAAGTGCGCTAACCCGAAGCGGAGCACTAAAACACGATTTAATTTAATATAGGCCCTTCCTTGGCACAAAAGTAACACTAAAAGGTTTCTGGACCACCATTTCGACAATCAATATCGACTTAATAGTTGACTTTAGTGTCCCTTTAAGCAAGCGCGAACCAGAGAGGGAAAGAGAGAAAGTCAGAAGAAATGAGGAGAACAAAAAGAGAAACAGAGAAGAAAAAAAATAGAAATAAATAAAAGAAAGGGACAGAAAAAAACAAAAAAAACTCAAAAACGAAAACAGGGACGAAAGAAACAAAGAATGCTGCCAAAGTCCGCACTTCCCTCAGGTTTGGCACCAGCGTACCTGCAAAGTTGTTTTTCTTGTTATTGCTGCATGAGAACACAGTAAAAGCCACAAAAATTTTTGTAATTTGCGACTTCGTTCACAATGTGAACGTGGCTTAAGACCTCTATGTTTAATCCGAAGTGACCTGTGATTCAATACCTTGTTACGTACCAACAATACGATTATGGTTGGTGACCACGGCTTCCTGAAAGACCGTGCCGATTTCGGGTGTCCGCGAAACTTGTTTTCCCACCTTCGCGTCGCATATTTGCATGCTTCACGCTCGGTGCGTTCCGAGGGACGTCCGAGTTAAACGGGCTGCGTGCAGATTTCACAAAACAAACGTTGTGCCATTCAACAATACATACGCTGACCAGGCCAGATAACACGTCCGTATGATCCGAATCTCCAAACTAACGTGTATCGAATCATAACAAGGTCTCATTTTACTAGCGGACTCTTACAGTTAAAAACTAGCACACGATTTATTTTCAAGATTTCTCTGAAATACTTAGCTAGCTACATGATTCATTTAAAAAGTGAACATTTAAGGCTTTCAAGGCAAATTGTATGTAAGACATTCTCCGCAGTCATATTTACAGCGTTGAACTCAGATTATAGTTTGCAGTCCAAAAAGAGCCTAAATGTGGCAGATCCCAGGGAAGCGCTTTTGGGAACTTTTGCCATTACAATTAGTGCAGGTGGGATCGAAGCAATGATAACAATGCTAAATTTACAATTCATGTACATGATACCAGCTTATCTTTCGTGGTAAAAGTAAATGTACTTGGTATAATTTCTGTGACTGGAAACTTCCTAAAATTACCATGCAAAAACTTATAGGTGGTTTGTGGTGAAAAATACAACTCGGACGAAAACACACACAGCGGAGACTATATCAACTGAGGGTTTATGGAGCACAACAATAGCGTGTACGCAGATGCGTTCACGGTAATGTAGTCTATACCAGATACCTCTGGTATATGGCGATATCTATATCAGACGAACTGGAAGGCGCGTCAATGTGACAATACAAAATCACCACAGAAAATAGTAGCGTAAGGACTGATTATCAAAGCTAAACCTGGCAGCACACAGCACAAAGATCATTGTAAGCTATTGTTCCCAAAATTTTCGGTAACGCAGTTTTAGAAAGTCATTGCTGAATTCTTTTGAACGATGCTTTCATGAACAACTTCCCGGGAACTACAAATGTTTATGACTGCCTGTACGACGAAGTGAGAACAAGGTTCGCTGCCCACAAGCCACATCACGATGATGTACACAAACACACACACGTGCGTGTGTGGGGGTGGGTGGGAGCATGCGTGTGTGTGTGTGTTTGTGTGTGTGCTTCGCTCGTCTTCGTGCAGTTTTTCTTATTTCATGTGCCTCGCTGCGCTTCCTCTTGCACACTGAACTTGTGAGCGTCAGACGTGATCCCAGCAAGGGAGGTGGTGCCCCAGGGCCGCACTCACCGAAGCCTCCTGAGCTTAAGCCCGGTACCACGCCAGACCAAGCACACCAGATGGAAGTGGCGGCAACCAGCATCGAGACAACCCCTGGCGCAGGGCAGCAGCTTCCAACAGCAACAGGTCAGAGTTATACTCCTTATTCTGCAAATATCTCGCTTCAATTTGGCCAAGGCCCTCCCATTGAATGCGTCTCTTGCCTAGACATAAATCTGCCTGAGGTTTCGGATGATGATTTTTCTGACATGTCAGAATTTTCTGCCACTATTATACATATATGGATGCTACCACGCCTTCTTCCAATGGCTCAGAAAAACACGTTTATGTACCACCCAATAAAGCTGCCGTGGATCGAAGAGGTCGCTCATGCCGCCTAACTCTCTGCCAGCAGAAAACATATCTAAGTCGAACTTGATCATCATATTCAAACAAACAACAAAACCCAGATCATGTTATCACAGGCTTCAATCCACAAGCATTGAAAGCAGCCTTCGAAGAAGCAGCTGCAGATGGAGTACTGCAACTACGGTCAAATGAACACGTCTGAATCTTCTGCATGTAGATACTCGTAATGCAGACGATCCCGAACGTCTACTGAAAATCTCAAGTATTGCCGGAGTACTTGTACAAGCCTACGATCCACGACCTAGCAACTGCGGAGTAGGCTCATCAAGGGAGTCCCAGCAGACCTTGATCAAGCAGACATTCTCGCTGCACTTCTTCAGTGAGCTCCCGTCAGATCTGTAGGGCAATTGGGAGCGTCAGAAAACGTCCACATTGTGTTTGTCACGGAAAGCGCTCCTGAACACGTAATATTAGGCTATACACGTTACTGAGTGTACATTGAGTACATTGAGGCTCCAAGACAGTGCACCAAGTGTCAGCGTTTTGGCCATGTTGCTGGTGACTGCATGTTACAGACACGATGTTCACGCTGCGGTGGCAACTACGATCGATCTGCATGTGGAAATGAGGAGCCAAAGTGTCTGAGCTGCAAGAAAAAAAGATAAATCTACGTCCACTCGCTGCCCCATTCTGCTCAAAGAGAAGCGCATCCACAACTATAGGGTGGAAAACAGCGTTGGGCAAAGGACGCGGTACCGCATCAACGGAAACATCGAGGGGGCGGCCATCAGCTGATCCGCCACGGGTATACGACACAACTGAGTTCCCGTCTCTACCGACACGTACGTTTATCAGCTTCACCTCAATCCACAAGAAGTGCTCAAGAGCGCACGTCTGGCCAGTCAAACGAGTCAGGGGCCTCAACTTCTTAGCTTAGTGTGGCGCTCTACAAGACTATGGAAACACATACCCTACGCTATCTGCACTTGTTAACGCTGTACGCAGCTTCCTCGCTCCAATGTCCTCCCCGGTAGCTAAGTCTATATTGACACTGCTTGATTTTCTGTCTCATGTTCTGGCACAATGGCGTTAACAGTCCAGTCACCCAGTCCGAAGAACATTACAGAAAGGGCAATCATATTTCAATGGAATGCCAGAAGTCTCCCCTGTCGTCTTTCCGACTTCAGATAAATCGTATACAAGCACCGCTTTCCGGTGATCGCCATCTCAGAGTTCCGAGTGTGCACCGTCATACGTCTTTCAGGATACATCATCACAGTCTCATTGACAGGAACGAATGTCAATAGAGTTCGTTTAGCTGTTTCCAATGATTTAACTTTCAATGTTCACTACATATCAGGTGACGCATCTAATTAATATGCTGCAGTCACAATGAAGATGGACACTTTGGTATTTACGGCAATTGCGACACACATACCACATCGAATTACATTCGATGTGAACAGACTGCCGGGCTTAATAGATGAAACACCTGGACCTCAGATAGTAACCATGAACTTCAATGTACATCACCTAGCGTGGGGCGGCAGGAGGACTTCAGTTCGCAGTAGACGCCTTTTTTGGCATCGCACATCGAAATAGCCTGGTGATTATTAATGATGGGCAGCCAACCTTCTTGAAGAATGACTGATGCAGCGCCCTGGACGTCACCATGATATCCACCTGCCCCATGTCCACGGCGACTTGGTTTGCTGACATTGAAAGTCATGGGATTGACCACGTGCCCACCTACATCTCATGGGGCTACCTGACACTGAACACAAAGCGAAGGATGGTTTGGTGCACTAAGTGGGATGTATATATAATGATGTTGAACACGCAGAGCCATCTGAAATGACGTATGAGGAATATGTGGCTGTGCTGAATCGAGCAAAACAAAGCAGCACTAAACATCTAGAACCACCTCAAACTCAATCAACGGTTGACGTGGAGTATGAGAGGCTCCGGGCTATTTATCGCCGATCTGAAAGACGTGCTCGTAGGACATTGTCCGCAGATGACATTTGTGAAGCCAGGTGGATGCAAAGGCGAATTCAACATCACCTGGACAAGATAGATAAGA
The DNA here is from genome assembly GCF_013339725.1 of Rhipicephalus microplus. Classification (NCBI taxonomy): domain Eukaryota; kingdom Metazoa; phylum Arthropoda; class Arachnida; order Ixodida; family Ixodidae; genus Rhipicephalus; species Rhipicephalus microplus. The sequence goes on from NC_051171.1 coordinate 81,260,239, forward strand.
GGCAATGGCGGCTTTTCTGTTCAAAACTAGACCCAAGAAAGCCGCTGTCAAGAATATTGTCACGTTACACCGTTGATAAGAGAATACAATGACGTCAGACCTAACTGGCTGGATCGATCAACGGCGATACGACTTCATCGTCTTTTCGCAAGCGCATCTTCGTCCTCTACAACCCTGCCAGCATCTATGGAAACAATACTTGCAGAAATTGTACTTTAGTGGTAATATCGAGTATTGTTCATAACCTGAAAACTCCACCAGCCCAACTACATCCCAGCTCAGTTGCTTTGTCTCGTAACAGCAGAAAGTTAGACATTGAGGATGCTCTCTGCTCAAAGATCATTACAGTAGGGGCTCTAGCAACTTTACCTCGTGCATCATGACAAGTTTCAGCGCCGCCAAACACCATTTAGGTAGATGAACCATTTACCATTTTGGAACTTCTTGGTGCTTTGGCACTGGTGAACAGGGCGTCATCTGCTGGACCTAACTGCGTCAGGTACGCTGAGTTAACCCCTTTAGGCGACAAGACAAAGATGCGTCTACTAGCCATATTCAATGCCAGCTGTGAAGTAGCCGTCTTGAACCTTCTTGGAAACGAGCTCGTGTTATTCCTATTCTGAAGCCAGGCCATTGGCCTCCCACGGAACTCAACTCCTATTGCCTCATTGCTCTTCTCAGCTGCGTAGGAAAGCTCATGGAGAAGATCGTGTCGATATGGCTGGAGTGGTTGCTTATGAACAGGACTGCATACCCTAAGCGAATTTCAGGGTTTAGAAAAGGTCGCAGTGGCATTAACAATGCCACTGCGACAATGCCTCTTCGAATCTCATCAACTGCGTAAAGTTGAATAAAACTACCCGCGACATCACTATAAGCGTATTGCTCGAAGTCAAAGAAGCGTTCGACAACGTGAATCATGAGTCTATCCTACATGCCCTGAAGTCTTTAGGAGTAGGAGGTCGTATGCATCGCTGGATCTTGGACTACCTCGGAGACAGGTCAGTGACATGTCCACCAGAGAAGGTGCACAGCTCCACATACAGTGCATCAAGAAGTTCACCCGCGTGGTGTTCTCAGTCCGACCTTATTCAATATCTCTCTCATTGGACTAGATAAGTGCATCCCTGCACCGGTTGAAATCTCACTATACGCAGGTGACATTTGTACACGGAGCAGTAGTCGCAACAGACGGGTTCTACGAGCTACATTGCAGAAGGCTCTCAATTCAATCAAAAATTCTTACTCGAACGAGGTCTAGCGATGTCACCAGCAAAGTGTGGCGCCGTTGCTTTTACAAGGCGTGATGCCTCACGCTACACATGAGAGGTAGCGCATTCTTCCATTCGGTACGTGACAAGACATACGTTTCTGGGAGTGACGATCGACCGGCTTATGACGTGGACTCCCCACGTTTGGATATTAAAAGAAAAAGTTGCGTGATACGCGAGCATCTTCCGCTTGTTATCGGGCAATGCTGGTGGCTGCTCCGTTGATGTCATGTTACGAATGTATACCCCTCTCTGCGAAGGTCTTCTACGTTACAGCCTTCCTCGATACATGGAATTTCTCGAACCAACATACAAGCGCTGACTGGAGCTCAAACAAAGGCCCTGAGCGTGTGCCTTGGCCTACCAAAGAACACATCAAGCATCGGAACCCTTGCTGAAAGTAGGCGTCTTTCATCTTCTGTTCTTCTGCATCAGGAGTTTCTTCGAGTCCACTTGCTAACACCACCTAAGTTGGTGTTAGCCTAACCCACTGGCTTAGTTACGCATGTATTCAGTGCTGTAAACAGAAAATGAATGAATGCTCGACAGCAGTCAGGTTCGCCTCGCACAGGTTATGTGGTGTGTGCTGAATGGTCACCTAGGAATTTTGTTGATGGTATACAGGTGCCAGACGCTACACCGAGTGAGGACTGCTGCAGTGTTTTCGCCCTCATTTCTGTCCAGATCGCAGCACTGTATGAGTGCTGGGGTTTTCCGGGCAAAAGCCCCTATAGAGTTACGAGGCACACTTGCGGGATGTACTTCAGTGGTACTTTTCAACCAATCATTGAGGCCATAGAGCTGAAGGGACGATGACAAGACAGCACTGTAAACCAGTTGGCATCCTTAAGGGGGATTTCTTCGTGTCTATAACTGTAGCACCCTACGATAAGGGTGTTTTGACAAACCAAAACACCATTTTGTGGGGTGTTATAAACACGGAAAGTAGCTTTAAGGGTACAAACTGGTTTATATAGAAAGAAGGCGTCAGAACCTCATTTGTCGCTACAGACGAGTGGAAGCGAAATGCTGGTCGACCTTGACACTGCTGGTCAGTATGCGCAACAAATTGTTTCTCTTTTCATTGCATTTTAATGAATACTCTGCTGTCCGAAAGTGGAATATCACCCGTGTTTGTCCCCTTTCTCGTACTCATTCTTGAACGCTACAATTCAAGTGACTGCATGAAACCAGCAATCTGCACATACTTGCGAAGCTCTTTCACACGCAGTTTAGGTAAACGTGAGCTCTTCTTGAGTTTCACTTGCATCGAAGTGCGGCCGCTGCAGCTCTGTATCGAACCTTTATGCACGGTTATCTCGCTGATGCATTTTTCACAGGAACCGAGAAATAAAACGTATCATGGAAAAACCGAATAAACAAAACAGGTTATATAAAATAGCAAAACATGCATACTCTGTCAGCTACTGACTTTCCTCGTGGTCCTTTAGTACTGCAACACTGCGTTTTCCGCCGTTCCAGCTTGCGTACATGGACGAACAGCCACGACCGCGTTTCGCAATGCATAGGCGCGCCCGAATGAAGGAAAGCGCGCGCCCTTTCTTCATCACAGGTGGTTTGGTGGCCAGGCACGTGTTCGATTACGCTCAACGACAGACCAGAAACTCTGTGGCGCTGCGCACAGGTGGCGCAATCTATTCTTCTCGTTGCCCTACATATATTAACTCTATGGCCCTACGGTAGGCGGTGGAGTGCAGTATGCCGGTGGCATGGATATAAACTCGATGAGCGGGATACCCCGATACGAGCCGACCTCTCGTGAGAGCTGGCTCGTGGCAGCCCTGTGTGGACTCCTCTTGTTTCGCTGCTTCTCCACGACCGGCGTTTGCGGCGTGTTCTTCCACGGCATTGAGGAAACCTGCGGCTCCACGAGGCAGAAAGCATCCTGGCCCGTCAGTTTGAACTGCGCTCTGACACTTCTGGCAGGTTTACTCCGATGGCCACTGAACTCACACGAGCTGAAGTCCAGCACTGTGAGCATTACTCACTGCAACTGTGGACCTTATTCTCAGTTACCGTTCATCACGTTTTCAGAGTAGACGCACCGCTCTTCATTGAGTGGACACCTTTGAAGGCTATGCTGCACTCTGCAAGCGTACCCGCATGGATAGCTAAAATACTCGCTTTCAAAAGCGTGGCCGTGCATCTGGGGCTACACCGTATAGATGAACAATTTGGTTTGGTTAGAGGCTTTTAGTGTCCCAATGCTATGAGCGTAAGAGACATTATGCTGACAGTTTCAGTCACTTTGAGGCTCTTTAAAGTGCCCTGAAATCACAAAGTGCGCAAGCTTCTGGCTGAATTCGCCTCCATCGAAGCACGACCGCCTCGGCAGGCATCTAACCCACCTCTTTCGGGTCAGCAGCCGATCCCCGCAACAGCTGGCTCACCGCGACGGCTGATGAAGCTCACGAAGCAAAACGGAAAGGTTTCGGAGAAGCCTCTTGAAAAAATGATTCGTAATTGATTTCCACCCTAAGCGGGAGCAGGGTTTCCCGTCATGGGGGGAAGGGGGGGGCGGAGCGAAGCTTTGTTCCCGCCTCTTCCCCGCTGTCATGTCAATGTATGTAGCTGGGTTTAAGCCCCATCCTTTCGCCCCCCCCCCCTCCATTCCCCGTGAGCACGTCTATGATGTCGACTGTCTCCGCCTAAACAAAGGTCCATGGATGAAATTTTATATGTATTTGAAGCATAATACGAGCTCGAACTCTAAGAGCGAAATCCCCTTTTTTACGCGCAAAGCGTTTGATAAAAAAAGCACACTCCCATCTGGTTTCGTGTCCTATTGGACTATTTTCCCCAAAAGTTTACGTGTAAAAAACACGAAGAGAAAAAAAAATGTATTTTTTTCTTTCTAGAATGCACTACCAACCAGCTGAAGCAGCCATGCAGCTTGTACCTCACCCCACACGTGCACACGTGCAAACATATAATTTAAAACCGCGATTTTGTATGCGTATACTGGATATGATATTCCACTACTCGCTTGTTATAGCTGAGCAGCTGCTGTGTCGTGCTGAGAAACCGGAGGGCGTGGTTTGTTGATTGGGTAGTGTGTGAAGAGCTGTGATGTTAGGTAGTTAAAGCAACCCCATTAAATACATGTTTCGGCATGAAACAAATATGTGTACTTTGAGCGAGACATACAAAACGTTCGAGATTCTAACAGACACTTCATTCAAATGAAACGAAGTTGGTCGCACCTAGAATATCTTGGACGCAAGACGTCGTTTGCCGGAAGAATAGAGAAAGGTTCATCGTTGACTTAATTTTGCATTCCCTTCCACGATGTTATGTGTGACTCACAAGCATAGAAGTGCACAAGGCTCTCTTTCAGAGGGGGGGGGGTAGCAGTGCCCCCCCCCCTCTCTAGGGGACCGGGGGGCGTTTCCCCATAGTTCTGTCCCTTACGCACGCCTATGCTCACATGTTTGCAGAAGCCTCGACGACTCGTCGTCGGTATTTTCTGACAATGTTAAAAAAGTGTTGCAGTGAAAAAACCTCTTACGTGCAGACATAATCTAGAGCTTCATCGCAATTACTTTGGTGTGTCGTTTTTTTTTTCTGGTGTATATTTCTTCATTTTCATGCTCGCGTCGCATCGTTGCGACGATGATTAATGTGAAAACAAGACGTACCCGATGATGCGCGAAATGCAACGCCCGTCTGGCAATCTGGTATCCGCGCACGTCGTTAACGACCCACGCATGATAAAAAAACCATGAGACCAAATGATGACGTCACAGTATTTGTGAAACCTGACCAGTCAGCTCTGGCCGACGCGGCAACGGACTTCTGAATTCTGCGTTGCCCCAGCCATAGAGGCAACGTTTGATCCCTATTGGGGACCTGTCCGGGCCTTCAACAGGCTCGCACTCACCTCCTACGCGGTCTTAACTACCACCCCGGTCGACCACCTGACTTAACGCGCTAGACGGTTCCCTGCATCAATCACTTCTGGTCTTCATTCTGATGACAGGGTATATTCCAGGGCATACAACTTAATGCCAGGGCATACTGGTGCCAATAAAAAAAACTAATCATCGAATGATCTTGGTATTAGAGTTTACTGCCTCATCAAATGCCGCATGTTATTTTTTGATTCCTCGAGAAGGAGTGAAATTTAATAAATTTCTCACGGACTTTAAGCCCTTTGGACGGGTACCCAGGTTGTATCTACGCCTGAGGTGGTGGCAAGCTTCTGTAACCCAGCGTCGGGAGGCGAGGTACCTCAGAAAAGAAAAAAAAGAATGAAGATCACACGACTGAACACTGGTTCACTCTGCCATGGTGTGTTACCAAGGAAGGCTAACACCATTGTTCGCTATGCGAACAGAACAGTGCCGGAATGGCTGGGAGAATGGTAAGCTCCTGTAATCTGACGACTCAAAAGCGCTGGCATTAGGAACTCATCCCTTGGAACAAGACCAGACAGACTATAGGCAGCATTGGCAGGAGGTGCTTGCATCCCTCTGTAGTCTAGCGTATGCGGATAGCTGCGGCTAAGGAGTCGGTCCTTGCACGCCAGGCAGAGAAGTTCCATAATCAAGGTGCTTGGATAGTATGGGTGGTGGCGTGCCCACGTAATCCAGCCTAGTTGAAGCTGCGACCTCGGATCATGCCCTCCCCACCTCCAAGAGGTGCGCCACGGGCAACTGTCAGAGGAGTTGTATGCTCACACGGCTAAGAGGGAGGGAACAGCGTGTAGTGCACCTCAACTCCACGGTTCTCGTGTGGAGGTTCCCACTGGCGTGGCGTTGCTACGCAGACGGTGGCACAATAGGGTCGCTTGTCTTTGTTGGCGTCAGCGCGCAGTGCACGGCGCTGGGCTTGCGACCCAAAGAGGCTTGGCTATTTTAATAATGGAACATTCATAAGAAAACCACCACCGAGTGGAGGCGGCACCAAGCCGCTGGCTTTCTTCTCTCAATTTAAAGAGCGCGCCGGAAGCAGAACAAGGAGGGGTGCGATAAAGCTTTGCCGTTGAAAAAACGCCTGCGAGCGTTTGCATGTCAGTTCTACCGAGACCGCTCTTCTTGGTCAGGTCCCAGTACTGAATGCACCACTGCATGCTCTCAGGCTACGCTGCAGGTCCATTCTCGCCGTGTCTTTAGGGTCTATTCAGCAGGTACAAGATTGGTGGCCCTGCCAACAAGAGTGACTTCGGTGTACTTCCTTGTTTTTCGTGACCTTTTTTTTGCACTTATTTTCATTTCTAGATAGCCCAATGGCCTACTAGAAGTATCTCCACATCTTGGTAGGAAGCGCAGCAACTATTACACGGAACACAAAACACAAGCGTTTATAATACTGGCTGCGCTTCCTGCCAAGATGGATTCATATACCAACTAGCCTGATACAATAGCTTATTGAGTATCTCTACAATTCCGGCCTAGATGTTGCTTTGCACAAAAAGGCGTAAGAAAGAGTGCAATATGTTACATTCTAGTGTGCTTTCAAGTTGATGCTCAAGCTTGATTTAATAAAGAGGTAAGAGCACCTATATTGTTTCTTTAAATCGGGAAATTCGTGAAAATATGAAAAGCATGTTTGTTTTCCGCAATCTGGAAGCGTAACGTAGCGGTATTCAAATTAATCCACTGCATTGTTTTCGCCACTGGCCTATGTCTGTACGCGTGAAAATCTCGTGAGGGCTGCCCAAAAGCGGCGCTTACATGGGGACTCATATGAAGCCAGAATATGGAGGGGGGGCACAACTTTGAGGTGATGTAGGCTAAGTAAATGGTCAAGTATGTTAAACTACAGATATGCGAAGACGCAGTAATTGTTCGAGGAGGCCAAGCAAGAATGTTTTGGATGCCTTATCTGTGGCGTAAACCATCAGGCATTCACAACTGCTGCTATAGCAGCATGCGGTATACGCAAGAAAGCTACCGACTGTCAAGTCCGTTGAAGAGTGCAAGGGTGTGGTGTGAAGACTCGTTGAAATAAATCAAGGACTGCACGACTAGGGCGCCTAGACCTCTATCACGAAAGAATCATCAGCGCATTCTTGACGAAAATTCCGTCTCTGTCAAATTTAGAGGAAAATTGCAGCTCTTTGCTGAACCTTTCCGAAAAAAAAAACCAACTTTGTTATATCAGGTGTGGTAGCCAAGTTCTTTCTTCTATTTGAGTTAATGAGAGCACTGAACCTCCTTTTCCGGAAAGCGAAAATTTCTTCAATACTTAAATTGGGTTTTGTTATACCAATTTTTAACAGTATTGGGATTGTAATGACGCCAGAAAAGCCCTATCAACGGACCGAATAAATATGTGCTGGTTTATAGGTTATTGAAAAGTGAAGGTTAAAACAGTCACTAACAGTGAAAACACGGTGTAAACATCTTTTACTAATTGAGAGAGAGGGAAGAAATTTTTGTAAAATAATCCTGCATGGGTCGAAGGGCCCATAAGAAAGGTCCTTCCTCAGGTCTTGAATCCTGGTGGCGTCTTCGGCTAGCCGGGCAGAGGTCTTCCAAACACGTGCCGAGCAGAATAGCCTCCCACTGTTCGGCTGGGGTGATTGTGAATGTGAGGTTCGTGTTGTGTTTCATTGTGGGATTGATTTTTCTACCATTCTTCTTCACTTCAAAGCCAGGGAAGTTACAGGTGTGGTGTGTCTGACCGATCTTCAATGTACTCATATCCCATTTTCCAAGAATTCTAAGCACCATTCAAAATTTTAACAACCTTATATCTTTACAGCGACATAATTCACCTTGTTCTTCAGAAGGAGTGACATTCGGAGCAAAAATGATTTATTTTAACCGGCACCTCTCTAGAGACAGGTCACATTTTGTGTAATATAAGGCAGTGCGCATCGAACCATTATGAAGGAAACAGTGAGAAAGCAACAAACTGGAAAAACGATTGTCTCCTGAACGCACTGACGGAATTTAGCAGTCGAATCAGTGCAGTATTGCTTAATCGCATAGCCAATATAAGATTGGTGTGGCATACCACCCTCACAAATCCCCTTCTGCGTTCTGAGTTGGACCGGCGTCACATATATAGTCGCATTGTTGTCACCAGTTGTATAGTGAGTGATTGAACCTTATTTAAAAATCCTGCATGCGTGTGGTCCAAATTCGAACGCACAGGTAGGCAGGTACCAGAAGACCTTGTCTTCATATAGCCCCCCTGGCCTGCTGGTATAGCATATTTTTGGTCTTGGACCTCCGAGCTGCGCAGCACTAGCCACAACATCTCCCCGAGGGTCTAAGGAGAACTTGTTAAGTTGGGGAATTCCCACAGTATATGTTTATAAGGAGATCTCTCTGTTGCAAATAGTTTGTATTTATTGTCCGGGTATAGGTGCGGGTAGCCCCTGCGGAGATGCACAGCGTTTGGGTAAGAGTTTGTAAGTCAGAACCTTTCTCAATTTTACTGAGCCCCAAGTGCCACGCCTTTTTTGCAGATGCGCATGACGCTCGATGATCGTACAACCCCTTCGTTTGGTATCGTTTTAGGAACTGCAGCTCTCAGGTCTCTTCGTGAACGCCAACGTTCTGGTCTCTCAGCACTTCGAAAGGCAAAGAGCGACCGCATGCGGCCTGGCGTTCACCGCCGGTGTCTTCTACACTGTCATCTTCCCTACGCTCGCTGAAATGTTCCGAAGAAACTACGGCACCCGCGGTGCCTTTCTTCTGTACGGAACTGTTCTCATGAACGCCGTTCCTGTGTCGATCATGACGAGAAGCCCAGCCCTGAAGTTGGTTCAGCTGGGCGAATCCAAAAGTACTCACTTGAAGAAGTGTAGAGGGTCGTGCTGTGCCGTTTAGGAGTGTCCCACGCATGCGAGCGGCTTAATTCTAAACAACAGAGTGGAGCAGACAGGTTTCGATGGCGAGAGCTTGGAGGCGGAATCGGGCGACGAAGGTGCGTGAAGAAGCCTAGCGCAAAAGGTTTCGAAGCACCTTCATCACGCGACAAGGGATCGGGGATCTCCAAGGAAGTCAGACGTGCCTTTTGGCCCTTCTTCACCCGCGCGTTCTGAATAATTGCTTTGTCGTTCTCGGTAATCTCGGTAACCACCTTCCTCTTCGTGGTGATTTCAACAGACCTGGCGACCGACCGAGGAGTGTCAACGATAGACCCACACACCTCTTGCAAGTCTTTTTCATGACGGACGTAGCGATAAGACATCTCATGGGTCTCGCCATAGACTTCAAGTTCATCTTCATAGAGATGGTCATCATTATCAGATTCCTGCTGCAATGTGTGGCGTTCGAGCTGCTCGCGTGGTACGAATGATTCCGCATGATGCTGATCGGGTCAGCACTGATGGGTGTCACGTCTGGGTCCAGAATTTCGCTTCAAGCTCCGTCTCTAGCCAGAGACTTCGGCGTGATGAAGCTCCCCGTCCTGATGGGAGGGTCATCGTTCTACATGGGCGTGGTATCACTGCTCCGGCCCTCCCTTCATCGGTAAAACAAATATTCGTGTAGAACGTTGGCATCTGTAGAAAATCGGTCAGTGTTTTTGCGGAATGAAAAAAACAACAACAATGATTGGATATTTTTCGAGTGGAATCATTTATTACACATGTGCTTCATGCTTACTGCTTCCTCTGCAATATCTGTAAATACAGAACCAATTCATGTGTCTGTGAGAATAGGGTCAATGTAATGTGATCACACATTCTGATGCTCCGCTTTAAGTTCCGGTGTGCATCTAGGTTGTCTGAGAAGTGCCTGAGAGAAAAATGACAAAAACAGTAAAATATATTTGATTCAAGCCCAAATAAAAAGCATAAATCTTGTCAAGGCAACTACTGCAGACTGTCCCAACGAATACTGTTCCGACTATTGGTATAAGCAACATTTCAGTGTTGCGTTACTGTGCTCAGCAATAAGAAAAAAAATAACGCTGGGTTTTTCTATGCGAAAGCCGAGAGATATGTTTACGAATTGTGCCCATCAGTCGACGGAAGCACGACTCGTGTGAGACACACAGGATTTCAACGTAAATGAAAACACAAGTAACCGAACTTTCTAAAATCGCCGCTTATTTCCTGCACTCTTTATTTTCGACTCTCCCATGGGTGGCTTATGTGTATACAGTGCCATTTTCTCAAACATTTTGCTCCTCCCACTCCAGTTCAATCGTTTGATGTCATTCTTTCGTATTTCTCGTGCAGGTTACTTTCATGACACCACAGGGTCCTACACGGGACTCCTTCACGTTGTGGCGATCGTGGACGCCATGCTCGTCGGTGTATGAACTCTCAGACTTCTTCAAACGCGAGAAAATTGGCAGTATTTCAGAGAAAAGTGATAAGAAGAAATATACAAAGAATGAGAAGGCCATAGTACAGGCACCGTGCAATAGAACCGCCTGCGTCGTCAGTGCCAGAATGCACGGCATAGTGAGAGAAAGGCGCAAAACTGAGCATACGCGATCGCATTATCCGTGGCGTTGTATTTATCTTATCAAGATACGAGAATACGTGTCTGTTATATAGAAGTTTTAAGGGAGCATGCGCTTCATGTGATAAGCGATGGACCACAAAGCTCGTTTCCCTGATTTTCCTATAATCTCGTCATACCTTTCTTTCCAGCGCTAGCGGACGATGTCGGCGAAATGGGGCTGATACATGAGAGCTAGATAAGCGCCTTACTGAACCAGTGCACTGTGTCCACATTTTCATGTTCAGCTGCAATGACATTCCTCCTTCAGCCAAGGCTTTCCACGCGCGTGTCCGACAATACTCAAGCGTACCTTCATAAAAAAAATGTGGTGTTATAGCATTAGGGATCCTGTGGGGGACGGTCACCATTGGATCCCGGCTAGATACATGTGCTACGTGGCAGTGTGTTTCACCATTTTCCAGGCCTTACCTTTGAAACTCTGGGCGTACATTTACGTAAAACGACGCTCCTTGGTTCGCTACTGACTTGTGAAATTACATAAGGGAGAAGAAAAGAAACAATACGAAAAAAAACAAAGATCGTGAATAAACATACTAGATATGAAAGTGGAAACCTCGTTCATTACTGAGCGATTGTGATGAAGGAGCTTATAAAAATGAAATGGAATGAAAAAAAAAAACTATTTCAGTCGTGCAGGACGCGCTTAGCGCGTAGCGGGCGTCTCGCACGTAGGGACCGACAGAGAGTACCTGGCGGCCACTTCGTGGGCTTGCTGGACGGCCCATTGCTGGAAGCTCACTTCTCGCCAAGCTTATAATAATCTCAACTCTGTTAATGAGAATCATAAAAATATATTTAACATGTGGTGTGATTCTTTTGTAGGACATTCACGCGGAGAAACGGTGTACGTTACTCTTGAAACCGCGGGAATCAAAAGGCTTAGCACAAGACAGATAAAGAGGAATTTTCAAAGCTATAGCTTTCTTTGAATTCTAAAGCAACTGAATTGTACGAATAGACCCAGGTTCATTGTAATATTCGCATTGAGGGAAAGATCCAAAACCAGAACTCACGTCCCAGCTGACAAAGTCGTATGATGAGCATTGCCTTCTCGTGTTCTTGGATCTGGCAGGACATTTCATAGTGTTTTTAATGACCATGCCGTAATGACCAAATGCCTGTAACTGGTCGCATGAAAGGGCACTCCTTTCGTATGAACAGAAAGTCACATAAAAATGGGTCAAGAGCTCTAAAGACAATTTAAATAAACCATTACATTTCCAACAATTCTATATTTTACCGACATGTTTCAGGTGAACGTGGATATTTGGCATTATGAGACAGGCACAGTACGAGACCGTGGGTTCGAGAGCGAGCACGCTGAAAGTGACTGGATGTACTACTCCTGTACCTTCACCTACAGGACGGCATTGAGGATAACGTTATAGCTTTTGTCGCAGCATTGAATACTACGGGGTCTATACCTATAATAAGGGACTTCAAGCTATTCGCGGAGAAGCAAGCCGTGACATACATAACTAGCTTGTCTGAATCCATAGAGATGAAGTGGCTCAGTGCCATACTGGACACAAATATAATGTCAAGCCAGCGGATGTTTGCGAACTCAGAGAAATCAGTGAACGAGCTTTCTGCTGGATGGTATATAGACAGAGTGGACTCCTGGAATAGTAGGGTATGCAGATGCGTAGCTATAAAGTCACGCAAAAGTATTGTATCTTTATCGTAACCCGTCAGCCGCGGTGATGTCGGGGTTAATGTGCTCGGCTGCTAAGCCAGAGGTTGAGGGTTCGATTCCGGCTGCGGCGGTCGCATTTCGATGAAACCGAAATGTTAGTGGCCTGCGTAAAGAGGCCCGCGTAATGAGAAAATTTCCGAGGCCCTCCACTGCAGTGCCCATCATATTATTTTAATTTTGGAATGCAAAATCCCAGAGATTACTTTTATTATTTAACGTAACTCTCTAGCCTCTGGCTGTCAAAATAGTTTCTAGAGGACATAATAAAACACGAAGCAAATATATTATTCGAATGTGTTGAATCAAGCAGTATTATCACCGATGCCATACATGTAAATCCATATATCGGCCCCGCGGGCACGAATTGATATAACACAGAAGTTAAAGAGGCAGTTAGAAACTGCACATTTTGATTCACGGCGCCCAAGAAAAAGGGAGAGAGAGAGAGAGAGAGAGAGAGAGAGAGTAAGGACATAATCTTCACTTTTCGCTTCGATCAGTGTATGTGAATGGTGGCTGCAAAATAGGAAAAAAGGACCATCCTAACCACCATATGGTTGACAGCTCTCGCCAAGTCACCCGATCTCGTCTCTCCACGTGGAGCGATGATAAGTATGCTGTATGATCATCGGCATGACGATAGTTGATGTTTGCGCCAGGTGATTGAGTGATGCCTTATTTACCGTCCGGCCTTGTTGACTTTATTTATATTACGTCAAGTTAATGATGCGGCGTACGAGATCACGGTGTTTCAGTTAAATTGGTACTTCACTTCGGCACATGTTATAGTAAATTTCCTCGTGGCTGAAACTGCAAATTCTTAGCAGTTACTCGCAGGAGTTTCGCAAAGAAGGCGCTTCAAAGCCAATGGCTGAAGAATGGAGATAATCTCACGAAGCTGCCGAGTGCGCATTTCAATTAGTAGGCCGTCTCAGCTGTTTCTACAACACATGTACCTCGCGTCTAAATACAATCTTGTATATACTTCAAATATCCCCGTAACTAATATCACTTCGTGGCTTCGCCACAGTTACCGATTTTCTAAGTGGACTTCAAGCTGCGTCCTTCAAAGACAGCCACAGGATAATTTGTCGTGATCCCATTTTCTTTTGGAAAGAATGACTACTAAAAAGCATCCGTAGTCAAGATACGCGTAGCTTAGGCATACGTATAGCTTGTCGAGCGTTACCGTCGCCACCTACAGATGCCTTACATTTACCCTGAAGCCGCCAAGACAAAGCTATCAATGCCCGTTTCACAAACACCTGCGGAGTGATTCCTATGTGACAGATTCTCGCTTCTATAATGTTCTGGCGCTAACCTGATATACAGCGATGCAAACGCCTTGATGTATACAGCAAAACGACAGCCGCAGGTGAACGCCTTGAAGGTTCTGTAATGAGATGGCAACTGCGATTATGTGCGCTGTCCACGGACTCACTATGATTTTGTCCTGGGACCTATACATACCTTTGTCTGGCAGAACGTTTAACACTTCACCAGCGATAATACGGCAAAGCACTAAACGCAAGTAGGAGAGGCACTTTGCGAAAAGGGTTCGTCAGTTTTATGGTATCCACAGAATGCTCAATCACGCCCGGCCTTGTCACCCACTGCACAGAAACGACAACCTTTATGTTTGTATCTACACATATATTTTTTGTGGACTACGTAGCCGCACCATCCCTTGGCAACACCGACATATATTGTCACAATGACGAAACAGCAGCAGTTGAATACAGGAAACTCACTTTAATTGTACCAGAACACTGGCAAACTGATCGAAAGAGAGAACCTCGTCTTCTTCTCTCTATGCGCGTGTTCTTCGTTGTTCTCTTGGTGCTGCATATTCAATGTGGCATTTGCCCCCCTCCAGAGAGCAGCGTCCCGATGCTCTTCTACAAAAGACGGTGTAGTAGATGTATGGTGTAAATCAGTCCAAAAAGTAGGGCTTCATTCGCACAACGTGCACGATTTCTGGTTTTTGGTGGCGAGTTGTCGAGGGGCTGTCATGAACGACCACGTAATTAACGTCGCTCAGGAGTTGTATAAGTGTGTAGGGGCCAAAATACTTCTTCAGCAATTTTTCAGACAGTCCCCGGCGGCGGATAGGACTCCATACCCAGACTTTGTTGCCGGCCTGATAGACGACATGCCGGTGTCGCAGATTATAACGTTGGGCGTCGTAATTTTGCTGTTGGGGGATTCGGACGCGCGCAAGCTGCCTCGCTTCTTCTGCTCGTTAGGTAAAAGATACAGCGTCCAAATCGATGTCATTGCAGTCGTGCAGTAACATGGCGTCAAGCATGGTCGTCACTTCACGGCCATGAAGGAGACTGAACGGCGTTCTTCTTGTAGTTTCTTGCTGCGCTGTATTATAGGCGAACGTGATGTACGGTAGAATGTCGTCGCAGTTCTTGTGATCCACGTCAACGTACATACTCAACATGTCGGCAATAGTCTTGTTGAGGCGTTCTGTTAAGCCGTTGGTTTGTGGATGATAGGAAGTGGTTTTCAGATGGACTGTTCCACTGAGCTCAAGCACTGTCTTCAGGAGTGCGGCCGTGAAAGCGGCACCTCGTTCCGTTATTATGATTGTCGGAGCACCGTGCCTCAGGACAATATTTTCCACGAAGAATCGTGCGGTTTCAACGGCGGTGCCACTTGACAAAGCCTTTGTTTCCGCGTAGCGCGTAAGATAATCAGTGGCGACTATTACCCACTTTTGCCAGCATGGGAAGTCAGATATGGTCCAAGGAGATCCATTCCAATTTGGGCAAAAGGTTCCGTGGGCACTTGAATTGGTTGTAATAGTTCAGCTGGTTTAACGGTGGCAATTTTCGTCGTTGGCAATAGAGGAACGTGTGCACGTAATGCTTCACAATAGCTGAAAGTCCTTGCCAATAGTATTTCTGTTGGATTCTGGCCAATCTTCGTGTGTATCCGAGATGACCAGACGTTGGCTCATCGTGGCAAGCACAAAGTATGTCCTCACGGAGTGACGTCGGAACGACGAGTAGGTGGGTTCTTCCTCTGGGGAAAAAGTTCTTATAGAGAACACCACTACGTAAGCAGAATGACGGCAGGCTCCTTGCAAATCTTCTAGGAACGGTTGTTGTCCGGCCATTCAAAAATTCAATAAGGGGAAGCAACTCACTGTCTTCTTTCTGCTTGCATGAAATCGTAGTGGTGTCGACGACTCCTACAAACGCCATGCTGTCATCTTCTGTGTCCTCGTCGCGCTTTATCGGTGACCTTGATAAGCAATCGGCGTCGGCGTGCTGCCGTCCGCAGTTATACACGACCGTCATATCCAACTCTTGAAGGCGTAAGCTCCACCATGCGAGCCGACCAGACGGGTCTTTCAAGTTGGTTAGCCGGCAGAGGGAATGATGGTCGCTGACTACATAGAAGGAACTACCATAGAGGTACGAAAGAAACTTCATAACCGCACATACGACAGCAAGACACTCTTTTTCTGTTGTAAAGTAGTTGGACTCAGCGCGGGAAAGCGTCCTACTAGCATATGCGATCACACGCTCGGCTGAGTCTTGCCACTGGACGAGTAGAGCGCCTCAACCCACGTTGCTGGCATCTGTGTGAACCATGGTAGGTGCATCCTCATCAAAGTGAGCAAGCACAGGCGGAGTCTGCAGGCGTTGTCGGAGATCGTCAAATGCCACCTGTTGATCGTCGCCCCATGTGAACGAAACGTCTTCTCTTGTGAGTCGTGTTAACGGCGAGGCTATGTGGGAGAAATAGGCAATAAACCTTCGGTAGTATGCGCATAGGCCAAGGAAACGCCTGACTGCTTTCTTGTCTTTTGGCACCGGAAGTTTTTCGACGGCCGCAATCTTATCGGGATCAGGTCGAACACCTTCATGGCTCACCACATGACCTAAAAATTGGAGCTCCTTGAAACCGAAATGACACTTCTTGGGTTTCAGTGTCAGGCCAGCAGACCTTATTGCCCTGAATACCGATAGCAGCCTGCTCAGATGTTCCTCAAGTGTTTTTGAAAAAGACAATGACATCGTTCAGATAGACCAGACATGTCTGCCACTTAAGGCCTGACAGAACGGTATCCATCAGTCTCTGAAATGTTGCGGGGGCTGAGCACAATCCGAATGGCAAGACTTTAAATTCATAAAGCCCGTCAGGCGTTACTAAAGCCGTTTTTTCTCTATCTCGCTCGTCGACCTCAATTTGCCAATACCCACTTTTGAGGTCCATTGACGAAAAGTAGCGTGCATTACTCAGCCTGTCGAGTGAATCATCGGTGCGCGGTAATTGGTATACGTCTTTCTTTGTCACACGGTTAAGCTTGCGGTAGTCGACACAAAATCGCAAGCTCCCGTCTTTCTTTTTAACCAGCACTACCGGCGATGCCCAAGGACTTTTTGACGGCTGGATGACATCATCATCGAGCATTTTCTTCACGTGTTCCTGGATTGCTTCACGCTCTTTCGGTGCTACGCGGTATGGGTTCTGTCGTATTGGCCTTGCCGTCTCCTTTGTTATTATCCGACGCTTCGTCAGTGGCGTTTGACTGACCCTCGAGGTCGATGAAAAACAGTCTTTGAACTGGTGAAGAAGATCTACTAGACGCTGTCTCTGCGCTGGTGACAAAACCGTGCTTACGTCAATAGGTGGTGGGGCTGACGTGGCTTGCGGCTCGTCCTGTTGTACTACACAGCACTCGCGGATTTCAGTGATCTCGTCGAAGTAGGCAACTGTAGTGCCTTGTGTAATGTGTCGTCGCTCGTTGGTAAAATTCGTCAACAGAACCTCTGCTTCACTGCACACAACATTGACGATACTTCTGGCAATGGCAACACCGCGAGAGAATAGAAGCGTCGATACTTGTTCAGCAATTCCTTCTTTAGTATTCTGCTCGCTGCACGTGACTGAAACAAGGCGGCACGATAACGGAGGTACGGTCACATCGTCAATGACTCGCAGGGATTTTCGGTGTAGCACTGCGCTTTGATCCGCTGAAAAGATCAGTACACCGTCCGGAATATTGATGATGACACCATATTCACGCAAGAAATCCATCCCCAAGATTGCCTGTTTGGAACACTCAGAAAGAATAACAAAAGTGGCGACGAAGGATGCATCCCCTAATTTTATTCTTGCGGTGCACTTTCCGGTAGGTGTGAGTAGCTGCCTTCCAGCTCCTCTAATCTGTGGCCCTGTCCATTCCATTCACCCACCTGAGCGTGTTTGTCAGACTCTCACTCATTATTGAGAAGTCCGCACCAGTGTCGACCAATGCCATCACGTCACGTCCGTCAATCGTAATTGTAACTTCGGCAGTAACAACCCCATCTTTCGTCAATTCATTGAAAATGTGTCTCACTTCGCTCGGCAGTATTGGGGGATTTTCAGTACTTCGACGATTCGCAACCTTCCCCCTGAAGTCGCTGCTTTTAGTGTCCCCGGCATGGACTAGGAGATCTCCCTCTTGGCATGTCAGTGGTGCTCCGTCTAGAGGATGGAGAATAACGCCCAGGAGAGGGTGAGCGTGACCGAAACCCAGGAGGAACATCCCACGGGGTCATGACACTCGTGTCGACGTCAGGTGTTCCGTTGAAAAAGCGCCGAGGAACAGTGGAAGGAAACCCTTGGTAACCTGCGGCGCGATACGGGCAATACCGAACGTTGTGGCCTGCTTCCCCACAGTTAAAGCACAGGGGCCTATTATCTGGGGTACGCCAGATGTCAGTTTTGCGAAGTGGTGGCCGCCTCGGCGTCGAAGTTTCTCTGTAGTACCAAGGCGCTGTCGCCAGATGTTGCTGGTGGTACTGATGGGGTGTCGGCACGTTCGCTGGCTGTCGGCGGACTACGTCTGCATAGTTTGCCCTGGGAGTGCTCGTGTTCGGCTCAGGAAGCGAGAGCGCTTGCCTGATCTCCAGGCGTACAACTTCCGTTACTGAGGCGATCGCGCAGTCATTTGGTTTGGCGACGAGCTTCTTGACCTCTTCTTGCACGATTTCTCGTATTAGTTGGCGCAAAGAACCTTCGTCGGGTGTTGTTGCTGTGGTCGTGGCTGCCACGCTGATCGGTGCACTGTGGGTTGGGCGGTCACACTGGCGATAACGTAGATGCAGTGCGCGTTCGTTAGATGTCGCCTCCTTGGAGAATTCATCCACACTTGTAGGCGGGTTTCGTACGAGACCAGTGAAGAGGTGCTCCTTAACGCCCCGCATAAGGTGGCCAACCTTTTTGGCTTCGGGCATATTAGGATCTGCTCAACGAAATAGCCGCGCCATGTCCTCAACAAACATCGTAATGGATTCATTTGGTTTCTGAATCTGTGACTCAAGGAGACGCTGTGCGATTTCTCGTCTTTCAGTGCTCGCGAACGTGTCGAGGAACTTCTGCCGGAACTCGTCCCAAGACGACCACACGCGATTCGTGAACCAGGTTCGGGTTCCGTCTTGAAGCGGAAAATAAACGTAGCCCAATTTCTGTGTGGTGTTCCACCCGTTAACATTCGCTGTGTGCTCGAATTCTTCGAGCCAGTCATGTGCATTCTCATATGCGTTTCCGTGGGAGCCTACCAGAGGTCGAGGGTTTGAAACAAGTCATCTTTGTCGTGCTTGGGCTGGACATGTTGGGGCCAGTGCTTCCAGGCACCGTCATGCTTTCTGGCACAGTCACGCTTTCCGGCAATGGACCAAACGCCGGGCTGAGGCCTAACAGGCGCCGGCTGCTGCGGTGAACGGGGGTGTCGATGCGCGGAAGTCTTTCTGGACTAGATGCGGGGCTGTTGTCAGGCGTCCCGAACATGTACCCAGCACCTCCACCAGTGTCACAATGCAGAAACAGCAGCAGTCGAATCCAGGGAACTCACTTTAATTGTATTAGAACACTGGTAAGCTGATCAGAAGAGAACCTCGTCTTCTTCACTCGCTGCACGTGTTCTTCGTTGTTCTCTTCGTGCTGCATATTCAATGTGGCAATATGTCGCATACTTTCTCTTGCTGTAGCCCCTAGAAACGACGAGTGTCTCGGACATGAAGGTCGCCCTAATGCTACAGCACTATAACACATAAAACTAGTTTACAGCATTAGTGCCACACCTCGGCAAGTCAGTACGACATATCAGAAGATTCAAGTATCACCACAAACGATGTACAATCAACCAGCTTCTCAGTGAACAACATTCGAAGCTTGCTCATTTGAGGAGCTGGGTGGTAGCAAGCGCGGGTTTCGCTACCGATCGGACTTGATGGCCCAAGTTTGCCTCAGCACCCAAGTTGAGGTCATAACTGGTAACAAGCAAGCAGGCTCTGGGCCAAGGCAACTGTAAGGCGTGTACGGCATCGCCGCCTTGGATAGACCCAGGATGGCAGCGGAGGCACAAGCGGTCGCTGGAGCCTGTGGTCAAGCTGCAAACTGGTTTCGTGGACGAGGAAGGGCGAGGGGAGGAACCAGTTCAGTAGCTTGGCTATGACCACACAAGACAGATCAGAGGAGGTTCAGTATTCCAGCTCCACGAAGAGGGGCCTCATTCTCACCCGTTGGTTTCACGTGCCGAGATTTGCATTTTCTAACACACCCCTCCGAAGGAAAAAAACGCCAGACCAGCGGTAAAGGCGCAGCGCAGTCATAGCAAAAACCATAGAAGCAACCTGTCATAGCCTTTTTCATATTTTCTAGACACTATACCTCTTATAAACACTCATTGGGCAACTAAGCACACTTACTTGATTCCCAGTAAGTTATTATTAATAAAAATTTTAGGGTAGAAGGCTAGCTTTTGTTATACTATTTTTTGTCATTCTCCTGAGAAGCGTGGTATCCGCTAAACTATTGCGAGAAATATTGGGCCGATTGCTCATGCAGTGGCTGACGATGATGAGGAATCATGCCTGAAGTGGGTATGCGCCACAGTTATAGCTTATGTGGCCACGGTGATAGCTCAGTCAAGTGGTGCGCTGTCGGTCGTTGGCAAGTAGCACAAGCTCGACTGTGAAGAAGCTGCCCGGGCTCAGCATCGGGCGGCAGTATCCTTATTCCTACTTGAGAGTTCGTTATTTTCGGCAACTGTATCGGTCTTTCTCAGCTGAAGCGAGCCATTCGATCTGGCTGTCATTTTTATCTCCAGGTCAAGGGCACTACTATTGGTTAGCATCCACTCCTGCCAAGGATTGGCCGATTGACTAATTGTTACGCAGTGGGGCGAGCAGTGTCCCTGTGGCTCTTGTACCTACCGATGGGGGCACTATTCCGATGAAGAACCCCAAAGGTGATTCAAGTGGAGCTTCGAAAAGCCATTTTGCACTTCCAGGAGATCACCGAGGTCCACCAGTTTTGTAGCGGAGGCATGCTGTGCTGTTCCGCAGATCAGGAATGCATTCGTGAGCTCCTGCACTGTACAGGATTCGCAGAGCATCCGGTAAGCCCGTTGATTCCAGCACACCTCACATGCTCGAAAGGATTAGTCCGTGGTGTAGAAACGACCCTGACACCTGCAGAAGTGCTCGAGTTGTTTTTGGTGGCGGGTGTGATTTCAGTGTACAGGTTCACCCGTAAAATCGACAGCAGAAACTCTCCAACGGAATCGGTGATAGTGACCTTTTTAAAAAGAGTCTGACCTTCCGACATTAATTGATTGATATGTGGGGCTTAACGTCCCAAAATCACTATTTGATTATGAGAGACGCCGTAGTGGAGGGCTCCGGAAATTTCGACCACCTGGGGCTCTTTAACGTGCACTCAAATCTGAGCACACGGGCCTACAACATTTCCGCCTCCATCGGAAATGCAGCCGCCGCAGCCGGGATTTGAACCCGCGAACTACGGGTCAGCAGCCGAGTACTTTAGCGACTAGACCACCGCGGCGGGGCCTTCCGACATTAAGGCGTGGCCACTGATCTACAAGTTATAGCCACTTTTCCACAAACCCCTGCACTGTTTGAAATGTTGGCGATATGGACGTAGCGATAGAGGGTGCCGATCAGTTCTTAGATGCCGTTGGTGTGGAGAAAAAAACATGACGGCCGCACGTGCAGCTCTGAGAAAGAGCGGTGCTGCTTATGTAATGGGGTGCACCCTGCAAACTCTGCACACTGTGCAGCAAAAGAAAGGAGCTTACTATATTGGATATTGTAGAATGCAAGGGTGCTCTTGGAGAGAAGCAGTTGCAGAAATGCAGGAGAATTCAAAGGATATGCAGGTGTTGCAGCACGTAATACCACCGCCATGAATGCATTGCTCCCGCAACATCTATCGCAGAGGCCATAGAGAAGGCTATGGAAAAGGCAATGGAATGCCTGGCAAACAACCTTTTTGAAAGCTTGGCACAATTGGTTTCAAATGAGCTGTCCCAAATTCTCGGGGTAGCATATACGAACGATCGGGATCCTCAGGCATCAGTGGTATTGCAGCGTAAGGAGATAGACAGTGCGAGAGCACGTCAGCGATCGGTTTCTCCTGGGGCAGGGACTTCCAAAACAACGGAAGAGGATAATCTAATGAATTATTGGGAAGCGTGTGCAGATATGGATACGGACTCTCCTAAGGCTCTGAAGCGAACCCAATTTCCCCCATCAAAAAGTTCTTAGCATAATTCGAAATAAAAAAAGTATCTGTCATAAAAAGAATTCTTTTAGAACATGTCTAAGAAAGACATCTTGCGAAAGGACAATTTGTACCAAGCAGTGTCTGCTACGGTTCTGTAATCAAAATAGGTTCACTGACCATATTGCAGTAGAATGACCGATCTATTGTTTCAGCAGCCACTGACCTATTATACCTCTCTTCACAACTTTCCCCGGATATTATATCACTGCAAGAAACCTGGCTTTCAACCGGCCAGAAGTTTTACCTATAAAAGTATTGGCTATTTCGATTGGAAAGACCTAGCAGAAGTTGTGGACTTGCTGTCTTTATAGCAACTAAGTTTAGTCACAAAGCTAAGATCTCTTATCGGTGTATGACTATAGATTTTGAAATTTTGATAGTAGACATAATATTACCCGACGGTTCTCACTACTCGTTTGTAAATGCATATTTCCCAGCCGGGGTGCAAGTCACACGAAGTCTAGACAATATGTTTTCTGCTTGCAAAAAGGATATATTAATTACTGGACACTTCAATTCACATCATGAGGGTTGGGGTTTGAAAACAGATTTAAGCGGAAAACGCTTGTGGGAATGGGCTATTGACAAGAATTTATCTTGTTTAAATTCCCACTCTGCTACTTATGTCCGAGGTCTCTCTAAATTTGTAATAGACTTGACATTTGCAAGCTAATCTTTAAATATATGCTAATGGCAAGCGTTAGATTGTGCTACTAACAGTGACCACTTGCCTATTAGTTTTGTCCTCAACTTTCAGAAAATACTTGTTGCCGAAGAGGTCGGCTCGTTCCTCAACTATAGAAAGTTAGAAAAAGGCTTGAGGGCTATTTTTGATCGCCGCAAGGACATGCAAGGTGACAAGAGGGCTATGAGTCTTTGTGCAGTGTTAAGAAGATCACAAAAAGACGCAACTTGTAAATTAAACTCAGCCACAAGAGCTTTTCTTAGTCCATGGTGGACTGAAGAGTGCATGAAGAGCTGTAGAAAACGTAAAGCTGCATAGAAACAACTGCTGGTCAACGAATGTTCAGAAAATTGGTGTGATTATAAATTCGCAGCAGCAGACTTCAAACGCACAATGACTACAGAAAAAGACGGCTATAATATGAAACGATATGATTATCTTTCTAGAGCTAAAACAAAAAGCACTCTTCAAATTTCAAGGTCGTAAAAGACGTTACCAACCGCTGAAAATATTGACTCTTCCGTTCTCTCCCTCCGTGAACTCTCTGATCTAGTAGAAAATATTGCGAAAGGCCTCCAGGATAGATTTATGTCAACTATACCACTGCACATTGTGAATCGAATGGCGGGCGAGGATTTTGAGGGGGTTCCTTTAGATGAGCTGGCAAGGATAATAAGACACTTATCTCCTTTAGCACCTGGACCAGACGGGGTAAACAATGCAATGATAAAAGTAATATTCGAGATTTCCTCAACTGAAGTACTTAATCTGGTGAATATTTTTTTGACGAAATCTTCCAATACTTGCGGAATGAAAGCTGTCAAAAATAATTCCACTTCTTAAAAAGCAGAAAACAGAATTTGACTTAGACAATGTCGGGCCGATATCACTCACGTCTAATCTGGTTAAGCTAATTGAAACAGTTTTGAATGCCCGGGTAATGAAATATATTGATAGTAACGCAATATTAAACCCCAGTCAAATCGGTTTTAGATCTGGTTGCTCAATATGGTGTGCACATGTTGATTTCGAGAGCCGAATACAACTGGCTAGGCGTCGGCGCCAATACTGCGCACTAGTTACTCTAGATTTGGCTAAAGCGTACGATAGGGTTGAGCATTCAATTTTATTAAAGCAGACGAAATATCACCACTTTCCCAACTACATCAATGCGTGGTTGCTAGAGTTTTTAAGAGGGAGTCAATATTACTGCTTTAAAAATGGGTACTCATCGAATAGATACAAGCAGACACGTCTCGTATACCACAAGGGGCTGTCCTGTCGTCAGTTTTATTAAACATCTTCTTAAGCTGCACTCCGCCAACTAAGGATATTCAGTTATAGGTGTACGCGGACGTTATTCCTTTCTTTGCAAGTAATACCGATGTTCAATCCCTATGCCAGAGTCTACAAAATTATCTTAATATCATAGAAGGGTGGCTCGAAAACATTCATATGACGCTGAACGTAAAGTAAAGTGCGCCTCTTGCATTCCCCTTTCTGCAGCCTATCAACATCTCGTTAATATATAGTAGTGAGCTCACTCCGCAGGGAAAGTCCCTTAAATATTTGGGCATCCTATATAATGATACATTAGGCCACGTTGATGATGTGTTCTCCAAGGCAACATGTGCCATATGGTGGCTATGTACGGAAGCTCGCAAACCGTAAAGTGGTTTAAGAAGAGATGCGCTAACAATGATATGTAATTTTTATGTGCAGCCTATCATGGCATTCGGATGTGTATTGTTTTCTGCCAGTGCAGCTTATAAAATGAGACCTCTAATACTGCTGAAAACAGAAGCGTTGCGTTTGTGTCTGGGTCTCCTAAAGTTTTTTGCAAACAACGTGTTGTATATGGAAGCTCGCCTACCTTCTCTGCTGAATAGGTTTGAAATTCTTACTGTGCAAGCATTCTTAAAGATATACAGTTCACACCAAACACGCTAATTTTACGTTTTTATTCAAGAATCAACTTCATTTTTCGAAACACATTGGTCGCGACTACACACCCCGCAAATCATATTTGCACAAGCGATGGTACAGACTGAATGTAAAAATTAAACATATTGGTCTAATAGACAACCTAAAGTTAATGCTTAGCGTACAATTTGATGATATATTTCCTGATAACGTGAAATAATTGGCACATTGGTACTTAATTGACCAGTTAATACATAATCTGGCCCACCTGGAGATAATCAATATTATTGCGACTGATGCATCTGTGTCAAAAGAAAAGGCTGGGGTTGGCATCTTCTCTCCTTCTTTTGACAGGTTCTTTTCGATTCGACTTCCAGATTATACCCCTGTATTCATTGCAGAATTATTGGCTATTGTTGTTGCCCTACGTAAATCGCCCTCAAGTGATTTATCTGAAGTGATCATTGCAGATTTGTTATTAGAATGTAATGAACTTACTGCGGCAGCAAATGCAAAGCTTATGAATACGTTTTGTCATTTAATACCAAAAACTTTAGAAAACTGCATTTGCTATGGATACCAGGCCACCGCGGATTATATTTGAATGAAATGGCGGATTTTTTAGCAGCAGTGTACCCCTGAGTGGTCCCACCATCCAAGTTTTGCCAGATACGAATTACGCGACAGCGCTAACGTTCCAAAATCCTTGTTTGCAATGGGGAATAGGCAATTTGGAAAAATTTAAGATTTCGAGCATTTAAGGTATTGCTGGAATAAACAGTGGTGTGTATCTCGCCAGTTGGAGATTACTTATACCAGATTGCGCTGTACAGTTCCTCAACTAAATTATTACCTTAACAAAGCTCGACTCTAGGCGTCACCGCTGTGCATTTTTTGCAACAAAGTAAATGTACCAGTACTTTTATCACTTAATGGCACTTCATTTAGTTACTGCCCAGGGATATATGCTCCACTGTGTTTGACTACATCAATGCAACTAAAAGATTACCGTGCTAGTGAACCCTAACCTTTTAAGATCTTTAGTTTAAAATTCCTAGCTATGTATGTCAGGAACAAGAGATGATTTGACCACTTGCTCAGCAACAATTTTACTTTATCGGCAGATTTATCTCTAAACTAATTTTTCAGATATATCCTGCCGCCCGGTTCTTGGCCGATCCTCCCCTGTGGGTGAGTGCCATCCACCTGAGGTCATCAGCATCAGCTGAACAAAAGCAAGCTTTTGTAATGGATTGGAGCATTTGACGACCCACTTGTTACGCGATTCAAATTGTGTGATGACTGCTAGTTCTTTCGCTGTTTTAGAACGCGTTATAAGTCGTATTAACGCGATTGCTTTCCCGACATCCAGCGTGCCTCAGGTAAGTTTTCCCAACAAGTCTGAAGCACCGGCGTAGCTCAGTGGTAGCATACTGGACTGGTGCCCAGCGGACTCCTGTTGGAGCCCCAGTGTGTCATTGGTACTAAGATTTTTTTTCTTTTCGCAATGTGGTTACAGGACACCGGCTGCAGTGGGCAATTACTGCGCTGCGCGAGACCC
Source organism: Rhipicephalus microplus (assembly GCF_013339725.1). Taxonomy (NCBI): domain Eukaryota; kingdom Metazoa; phylum Arthropoda; class Arachnida; order Ixodida; family Ixodidae; genus Rhipicephalus; species Rhipicephalus microplus. Next base: position 81,286,424 of record NC_051171.1, read on the forward strand.
AAGTTGTGATCTCATAACAACTTTCGCTGTAAAAACTGACTCTTGGTCAGCATTTTACGGTGTACCAGTACTTTCTTAATTAAAGGCTCCGAATCTGGGCTGTAAGTCCGGTCGAGCAATTTCGGAAATAGCCCTGGAAAGCGCTATCCTGTAGGTAACACGTGTGCACCCCTGCGTATGAGTCATTAGTGTACTTAACATTTACGACCCATTTTTTTGCCTCTCCTACGTTCACCCCTTTAAAGGTAACCAACGGCGATTTTTTGACATTCACTGATTTCTATAAAAGTTTCAGGCATGTGTACTTGTCGGTACAGTGGCGATATGTGCCTACAAATACAAGTCATTTAGTTTTTTTAGAAAAGGAATTTTTAATATCGGTAGCCACTTATAGACTCACACTTGCAAACGCGAGCAACCCTGTGTGTGTGACATGAGTGTCTACTCTCTTTCAAAACACCTAGCCAATTCTAGCCACCCTAAGGCCGCCTCGCCCACCCGACAAATGCAGCGCGCGCTTTCTTCTACGAAGCGACGACGATGCGAGGAGAGTTCGGTTTTGTCAGCTGTGTATCGTGTTAGCATCATTGACATCCGGCCATGTACAATACTGAGCGACGAGGAGATGATTTTCTGGGTACGTCAGATGTTTAACCAGCCGACGGGTTGACATCAAAAGGCGATGCTTCCACACCCAGATTGTAGCTGATATCATTTCGTAACTTGTCACTGCTAAGTTCCAAAGAGCGGGCACAGCTTGATTCCGCATATGGTGACATCACCAACTTGCTTTTCGCTCGCTTGCAAAAACTCATGTGCTATGTTTACACCCCGGCCAGCCATGGCGGCGTGCTCAGACCGAAGCTGCTGCGTGCTTAGGTTTCAACTCATTGTTTTTTGCTTACTTGAAGTTATTGACGAGTCTCTCAGCAAAATGAACAATCCTAGCTGTTACAGGACTGTTAATTCTTCTTAAAAACGGGCTTACTTCACAATGATCGAAAATGAATCAAAGTTTGTCTTTAATGAACTTCATAAAAATGTTTTTTTTTTGTTCCCGTTCTGGTAAGAGGCAGACTGTAAGCTTTCATTTATACTTTAAGGGCAGCTCAAAAACTTAATGAACTCAATTAAGCGCAGATGAATTTTTTGTTCACTCAGTTCACAGCGAAAGATAACTGCACGTCTGGGCCAATATACAATACTACCGAAGGGAAGCAGTAACTTTACTAAACTTCTTAACACTGTAGTCAAAAAAGAATGCTTCATTCAGTGAATTCAAGGCTGTGAGGGCAAGTCTTGGTAAGACCCTCAATCACGGCTTTTCCAGCTTTTGCGGCTCATTGAGCTTGAAGGAAAAGAATAGATTCACGCGGCCCTCACTGGAGAACACAACTCTTAGAAGAAGGAGACAATGTTGCGTGATCAGTCCCACGCACGTTTACACGTTATGTGGGCCAGCATGGGCTTTGTACTGCACCACAGGCAGGTGCCGGCGTTCTGTGTCAAATGCGCATTGTATAAAAAGATAGATGCCTATACTGATGCTATAGTAAGCAACACCTGTATTTGTAATGTCTTTGGTTATAGAGAAACAGGGATGGACAGGTCTGTTCTTTATGTGACCCTCTAACATATGGCTATTCCATCCTCTCTTAGATAATGCCTTAGTTGCTAACGAAATCGACCTAATATAAGACTACCGCCTAGGCACTCACAAACGAATGGACTATAGCAGGGCGCCTACACAAAATGATTGAAGACATGCTTTCAGCGCACGTATCCTTATCGCACATACGAAGAAATAGGGACGGAATCTTGATTCATATTACGTTCGCGTGCAACACGGTTAAGTAAGAAAGGGCTCTCCTGGCACCATTCATGCTTGTTTGTGGATTCATGAAAGTGAGGCGTAGACAATGATGGACGAGCTTGTGGATCCACCAACAGTAACATTGCGATGCAGGTCTATATAATACCTGCGGTTGAACAGTTATTCACGAAACCAGCGAAAGGGCGTGGGTTCAACTCCTACACAGAAGAGAACACTATCGAAAAGCTGCTGAGACGATGCTGTATCGAGTACTGCGATGACTGAGTGGCGTCACCCATAAGAAGTTCTCCCCGTCAGCCCCTATTGCACGAAGCGTCCCCAGCACCATCCTGAACTTATGCGGTGGTGGATCCAGATAGGGGGTCCGTTAGAAGCGATCGCTCCTCCCCCTAAAAAAACCGTTGTCAGCCATCCACACTCCTCCCTTCAGCGTCTGCCGTCAACCTGCTATCACCGATTAAGACAAATGAGCTGAACCACTGCAAACCACATCACATCCTTTATGCTAATTACGGGTTTCTAGTGGTGATAGTAACCATCAAAAACAAGAAAGGACAAATATCCTCAACCTCCCAGGTTTTACTTCAAGGTAGTGCCCAACTCAATGTGCCGCTAAACTTAAAGTACCCATAAGACGTGTGCCAGTGAGTGTATCTGTGAGATGTTCTTGTTTCAATGGAAGAATATTTCTGGCTTAGCATAAGGACGATGCTCTAATGCAGGGAAAAGCAAATGACACATGTGACACATGGATGAAAGTGACTATACGGAGGGGTTTACCAGATTCCTTTTGATGGGATAGCACGGATTTGAAGATGAAGAAGACGATTCCTGCTGTGGATACTTCAAAACAGGCTACGTTCTTGTCACCAGTTGGCGTTGTACCGTGACAATACGTACAAACAACGACATTACTTTAGACGTACACGCTGTAATCTCCGCCACTGCGACAACTTACCTAGACGTCTACATGATCCTCCGGCAGCTTGTCACGCCTTTTCAAATTTTTTCTCTTGCAAAGACAAAAGATAGGCGACCTGTTCTCGCAGCCGGCTTCACTACAGGTACCTGCTTTGATGAGCACGAAAACATGTTGGGCCCAGTGCAGGCTGTGTTTTTCGCCTGTACCGGTATACGTGTTTGAAGAGCGCAGTAATATCTCAGTGGTTCCCTCCAGTGAAAGGACAGAAAGTTGAGATAGCTGGTATACAGAGATTCAAGGTACGAGATTGTAAACGCGTGAAGGCGAAATCAAGTGAAGACCAGCGGACCGAAAAAAGGTAGAGACAGGAACTGGTTTGTCTTGTGTATACTTTGTCTTGCCCCATCGTGTGACCTTTTTGTTGGCAGTTGGTGTCTGCGTCGGCCTGTTTCGCTTCTCTACAATGAGCAATTACCTCAGTTTTTTTTAATGCATTGGCTTCAAGCACATAAAACTATATAGGGTCTCCTCAGATAATTCCACGAACGGCCTTCATTTTTTGTCATTGTGGTCACTGCAATATCAAGCCTGGTTACAATAACGTACAGGAATGGTGTTATGTAAAAAAAATGGCAGTGGCTTAGCTCATCTATGCCAGGATATACGTAGCGTTAGCAAAGGTTCAGCTGATTACTCTTAGCTTTCCAGATATCATGCTTACAGCTGTTCCAATGACACACACATTGTATACGAGTTATGTGGCACATGTATATTTATTTCGCCGGGCAACTACTTCGGGACTCGATGAGTTAAGCTTCTCCGCTCTACTGCTCCGTTGAGCAGCATTTGCCTTCTCCTTCTCCATGGCTATACCACAATGGCAAACACCAGTCAGAGGCACTATCAAGCGGCTCCAGCACAGTGTCAGATGGCGACTGCACAGGGAAGGCGCGCGCGTCGGCGTTCATATGTCTACCAAGGCTATGACGGCACTCCTCTGGAAAGCGCACACCGGCGGCGGCGAGTCACGCGCGGCCGCGGCCGAGTGCGAGGGAGGTGCCGGCTCTGGTGCGTGACACCACTAATCATCTGCGCAGCGCATCGAATTGCGAGCACACCGGCGGCGAGCCGCGTGCGGCGACGGAGTGTCATTGCGTATGCGCAGACCAGTGCCACGAGCATTCGGCTCCGCGAGGCCTGTGTAGCTAACGCTACGAAAAAAAAAAAAATGGTTTCCGAGGATCTCACTTTGCCAATACGTTATTTGGTGGCGCCATCATCACGCTTACGCGGCGACAACGCCCCCCATTCTTGCGTTAACAATGCGAGCTTTTAGAAAACCAAATCGTTACAGAATACAGCCCTAGGATAATATTCTTTCAGAGGGTCTCGCCCCATAATTGAGCATTCCAAAGGAGCGAGCGTGGCACGTAAAAAAGGCGATGACAATCGTCTTTGTTGAAAAGGAAAGGGCGCCACAGCGTGGAAAAATTGTAAGTGAGCATTAATTTACGCGTGCGCGCACCAAAGATTGGCATGCCACTCGTCATGCATGTCACAACATGGCCTCCGAAATAGCGGGCGCGCAGGAAAACCCGCCTCGCGGCCGTCATCTCGGAGGCCATGGTCACACAAATACGGTTCATCAGTCAGGTACATAGAGGGCCCCGCCACCGCTACAACCGGTGTGAATTGAGTAAAACAAACGGGGTGGGGGGGGGGGGGGGACCAGGGCGATCATTATGTTGCAAATCTCACAACATTGGCGACACTGCAGCATGCAAGTTTGCACCTTTCATCAACTATAGTCGGGTACAACTTTAGAAGTACGCGGGGTAGTTCTTCAAAGGCGGATGCTTATACAATCCTGCGCCCATGAGCGCGCACTGCAGAGTGACGTCATGAGCCGGATTGCCACAGACCCAACCTACTGTGAACGTTGGTCGAGTACATGAGTGTTACTACTTCTGTCGTGGCGTAGGCTACCGGCTGCCGTGCTTCAGGCATCTGGGCGGGGCCTCTAAAAAATGCGCGATCTATGGAAATGGCGAAAAGGAATAAAAATAAAACAATAAATGAAACGCAACGGTTCAGTAGAGTGCATAAAGAGTAGAGAACAGCGCCTAAATTCCACTCTTATTGTCCAGGTCTTGGAAGCGCTTGGAGTCAACATTTCATCACGAAAGTTTGCCAACCAGCTCAACTCGCCGTATTATATAACTGAATTCGAATACGGACCACTAGCAGTATCCGTTATAGCGGTTAGTATTAGCACAGTCAGTACTACTATTACGTTCGCTGTACTAGTATTAGTACAGCGAACGCTCCAGTCATGCAGGGCGTCAGTTCGGCTAAGACTGGCGACTTTTTCATATACCTCACCTGTTTCGCCTTTCTTCTTGCTTGCGAATTATACATGGCAGTTAAAATTTTAATTACCAAAATTCTTCCTTTTGTTTCACTGCTTGTTGAAAGATGTGCTTTTCAAAACTCCATTGGCAGGGAGAAGGAGCAGTTCGGATTTAGTGGGCGAACAGGTCAGATTCATGGTACCTGCACGAACCACCACCTTGTCAGTAGCAGTCTGCAGAGTCTCCTGATTGTGACCGTCAGAGCTGCCTGTCATCCAGAGGGTAATATCTGCAGAAAGTAAAATTTGAGTTCTGGTATGGATCTCAGTGTTCTAGTCAGCGGCTTCATGGCGATATTAAACAAGGAAAGGAGATAACTCTGATCCTTCAGGTGTGCCGAAACTCCCCAAGAAGTAAGAGCAAGAGTTTTCAGACCCAACGTGAATAGTGGCCGTACGGTTCGAAATGAAAGTAGATATGTAATATGTATTTTTTTACCAACGCCTATCACGCTCAGTTCACTCTATATGGTGGTGTGGCTGACGTTGTTAAAAGCCCCAATAGATATCGCGACCGAGACTGCTTGAGTATCGAGGCTAGAGTTAAGGATAATGATGTCATGCTTCAGTCAAAGCATGACATCTTGGTTGCAAAGGGATTTACGGAGGCCTACAATTTCGTGAGGGTAAAATTTGTGTTCTTCCATGAATTTGTTAAGGTGGTTGAGAGTGACGTGTTCAAGTGCTTTTCCGATGCACGAAGTAAGGGAAATCGGGCGTAGGTTGGCCGTGTTTATGGGCTTGCCAGGTTTAGGTATGAAAATAACTCTGGCATCCTTTCACGCAGCCGGCAAGGTAGAAGTGTCGAGGCAGCGCATGGTTAAAAAATTTAGTGAGCGCTATAATTGAGTCTTCATCTAAGTTGCGGAGAAGTTTATTATTGATGAGGTCTGGGGCCGGTGCATATGGGGTGCGAATGTTCGCAAGCCCGTGTCTAACCTCCGCCTCCGTTATTGGACTACTGAATCATCATTTGGTTATCCAATATATTCAGGTACATCGTATCGATACGCGCTGGGTAGGTGTTTGTCGCGGAGATCATTAAAACGAGTGTTTATGTTACCTTTGTGCGAGTGAAGTAGTTTGTATGATTATTTGCACTACATAATATGTTAGGGTATAATAAATGTCGCAGGAGCTGCCATGTTTCTTTATATATCTAGGTGGCCATCCATACTTTTGCATTTTTGGGTCCATTGTTAGCTGTATAGCATAGTCATGAATTTGCAAATCAAGCCTCGCAATTCTCAGTCAGGCGATTGTGTCGCCTCTTTTCCAGCGTTTGAGGAGAGATTGCTCAGCTTCCCACATGTGAAGAAATCGGGCGTCAGCTGTTGTAAAAGGCGTATCAGGTTTTTAACTTGGTAGTATGCGTTTTTCTGACAGTGTGCAGTTGTTGTATAGATTCGAGATATCGTCCATCTCAGTAGGCACCGAGCAGTGACAGGTCTCAGCGGAACTTGTTCAAGTTAATAAGGCTCAGGGGCTTGGGAGCGAGGGACTTCTGTCGAATGTGTATGGTGGTTTGAATAATGTAGTGGTCACTACAGACGTTAATGTTCAGATTGGTCCATGTGACACACTGAACGCGATGGCTGAGTGTCAGATCGGGAGATGTATCTTTAGCTACACCATTACCTAAAGTAGTGGGCATGTACTATGTTGTTGTGGAGGGTGAGGCGGTGGTCCTGTATGTGAACCCATAAGCCCTACCCTTGGGTGTAGAAACAGAATGGCCCTATACTTGATTTGGTGCATTAAACTCCCCAATTATTAGGAGAGGGTGATGTTTCGTGGCAGCAATGGCTCGGGCAAAGAGAGTATTGAAGCGATGGTGTTTTGCCTGTGGGCGACTATAGACATCCTGAAAATGTATGCGCAGGCGAACAAGGACAAAGAAAGGAATACAAACAGGCGCAATCTAACAACTGATTTATTAATCGAAAAACATTGACTCTTTTTAACCCTCGGAACAGCGCTCCCTGGTGACCTAAAAAAACACACAATGCACTGCGCACTTACGACAACGATAACAAAAACATAAAACATGCGCAGTGCATTGTGTGTTTTTTTAGGTCACCAGGGAGCGCTGTTCCGAGGGTTAAAAAGAGTCAATGTTTTTCGATTAATAAATCAGTTGTTAGATTGCGCCTGTTTGTATTCCTTTCTTTGTCCTTGTTCGCCTGCGCATACATTTTCAGGATGGATAGATTCCAACTAGGCCGAATCGCAGTTTTGCGACTATAGACGTTTAATAGGTTAAAGGCGACTCAAGTTTGAAGGACCTCCAAAAAATTGTGCTCCTCGCCGATGCCGTCGAAATTGGAGGTAGTTACCTTCAAGTGTTTTTGCGTTAATATTACGGTATCGGGAGAATTTAGAGATTGAGTTTGGTGTGCACTGTAATCCAAAAAAGTTATGTTTTCGTGGGTCTCTTGTAGGGCAAAGACGGCACAAGGATTGGGGCAGGAGGCCAAATATTGAAGAGTTTTTCTTTTTGCGGAACCCCCTGCAGTTCTATTGCCATACCACAAAGTTTAAGCGATTAAAGTTTGCAGCCATTGTCGGGAGGGGGTCTAAGGGAGGGGGCGCGTACGGCTATGTTTGGATTGTTGGCCGTGACGGCCGCAATGCATGCAGTGGTCTGCTTCATGTGCATTTGTAAAAAAATCTAGAAATTTGTCAAGTTTGTCATTTATGGCAGCTTGCGCCGTTCTCAAAAACCGTGAATTGGCTCTTTATGTGAGAAATCTTGCTTTCAATGACGGCGAACTACTTCTGCGTTTCATTTTCAAGGGAATTTATCCTATAATTAAGAGTTAAAACTGAGTCGATGAGAGATTGTTCCTGGCGTGGTGTGGCAGGGGTTTTGCGCTTATTTGAGGGTGGCGGAGAGGTGTCTCGAGACATTGGGGGTGTAGTGTCCATGTCAGTAGGAGGAAGAGGTGTCATGGGTTCGATAGGAGGGGGCGAGTCAGCAGGAATTGAAGATCGTGGCTAGAAATGCTGCGAAGGATTTCTAAGGGGCATTCGGGATTGTAGCTCGAACTTTAGCTTTTGAATTTCTGCCTTCCGACTGGCATTTTCAGCTAGAACTTTCTCTAGGCTAATGCTTTGAGGTGAGGAGAAGTTAGAGGAAGCTGCCTGTGCCCAGCTTACCTTTAATGAATTCGGCAGATGGCTGGTGGAATAAGGGTCCGTTGACAAGGTTGGGAAGTCAAGCTCTTTGGGAGTCGAGTCTAGGCTCCATCTCTTGCTCTTGCTGCGACCCCGCTGTGGGCCACGCTCTTGCGATTGATTAAAGCTGGGTGTCCGGGATGATGGAACTTCCGAGGGCTTAGAAGGTGTATGGTTATCAAGGTGTCTTGTTCTTGTAACGCTGTTTGCACAGTGGTGAACCAGTGAGATGAGCTCCTTCGCACACGAAACAGACGGGTTCACATTCATGCTCCATTGAAGAATCCTTGAGTCCATATTTGTGACAGATTAGATCGGGAGTAGAGGGGCAGACATCCTGCCAATGTTCAATTTTTCGGCAACGGGTGCAGGCTTACACTTTAAGTCGGAATAGTAGACAACGAAGCGTTCAACCTTCGTAGTTGATGTAAAAAGGGACGCACGTGCCCCGGAATACGACCAAGATGATTTCGGTGGTGCCCAGTCGGCGCGCAGCCCCAATGTAAAGGCTGGATTGCATCTCGGAAGGAAGGATTTACCCTTCAGGATAAGCTAGAGGAAGATGAAACCTTTCACGACAAGTATCTACAGGGCCGGCAACATGGGTGATGACTTCGTAGAAGATGCCGTTGAACTTTAAGGTCCGTATGTTGTGGTATAAATCAGCTCGGTCCGTGCTTGACATACTAACGAGCACTGTGTGACTGGTAGGATTGACCATGATTTGATCAGGGCTGCTGATGAGAAATCCGACTGCTTTCAGAACGAGCTGTCGTAAGACGCAGGGGTGCAACTTGGTACATGATGAAACAAGCGCTAAAAATACGCACACTAAGAGAGACAAGCGCTTACTAGCAATTGAAAACTTTATTTCGAAGCGAACACTAATAAATACATCACACGCATGTACTTCATTCCCAACTTTCCCTGTCATCAACAACGTGACATAACAAAATATGCACTCCCATAATCGATGGCACACAACCGGAAACAAACACGTGTCAAGAACTAAGAAAAGAAAACGTAAAACGTGGACGTCACATAACCCAGTGCTTTTTTTGTTTTACGTTTTTCTGTTTGTTTTCTGTTTTACGTTTTCTGGCCCCGCCGCGGTGGTCTAGTGGCTAAGGTACTCGGCTGCTGACCCGCAGGTCGCGGGTTCGATTCCCGGCTGCGGCGGCTGCATTTCCGATGGAGGCGGAAATGTTGTAGGCCCGTGTACTCAGATTTGGGTGCACGTTAAAGAACCCCAGGTGGTCAAAATTTCCGGAGCCCTCCACTACGGCGTCTCTCATAATCAAATGGTGGTTTTGGGACGTTAAACCCCACAAATCAATCAATCATGTTTTACGTTTTCTTTTTTCAGTTGTTGACACGTGTTTGTTTCCGGTTGTGTGCCATCGATTATGCGAGTGCATATTTTGTTATATCACGTTGTTGATAATGACAGGGAAAGTTTGAAATGACGTACATGCGTGTGAAGTATTTATTAGTGTTCGCTTCGAAATAAAACTTTCAGTTGCTAGTAAGCGCTCGTCTGTGTCATCTGTGAGTGTGTGTATTTTTAGCGCTTGTTTCATCATGAACCTTTACCAACACGCCCAACTGGCAGTCATCCTAAACTTGGTACAGTCGAGACCCCCGCTATCCGTAGAATAACCTTGTTGTCCGCATAGGGAAGTGGTGGGGCTTTCGGCTCCCATGTACATGGTTTCTTCAGATCCGCTGCGCCAGTGTCAGCCGATGAAATGTGGCAAGTGGGATGAAGGTCACCATGCACCGCACGCCATGAGCGAACGGCGCCGTCTCCAGCAGCCGACGCCCGCTGCGACACTGGCCGCGTCTCGCTGGGCGCCTTCGCTTATGCTATAGGCTGGCGGTAAGACCAAGCGCGGAAGCGGTGAAGCTAAACAATAAACAGTCAGCACTGTTCTCAAAGAGAATTATCACATCCCAACAAGGTGTACAATAGGTGCCAGATCCACTCACAGTTGGTGAGATGTGCGATCCAGTGTCCTAGGACCTGAAGAGGTGGTCATAACATGGAAAGTACGCAGCACCACAGGTATACACGTCAGTGCTTGATCGAGATCAAGACACGTCTCCTGTGCATAACGAAATGCACATACAGCACCACCGAGTATCAATTCCTTCAGGGGAAGGGGGTGGGCAAACGATTGTCGCAATGCCTTCATCAACAAATGGTGCTGACTTTGCACCCTCTGTCACCCCCTTCCTATAAAGTAAATGCATGGACACTCTCATTGTGCACTCTTCTCACCCCCCCCCCCTTGTCCCGTGCGGACGCCTATGAACTCACACATAACTTGTCAGATGTTGTTAGCTGATCTTCAGCCCCCCCCCCCACCCCCCTTCTTTAAGTTGGTCTGCAACCAGACTCGTAGCCGGCACTATTTTTCGGAAAGGGGGGGGGGGTTGATCAGTTGAAAGCTTTGAAAAACATCAACCTTTATTACTGGTCATTGGTAGAACACCCCCTCCATCCGAATTTCAGGAGGGGCAAGCCTCTCGCCCCTTTTGGCTACGTGCTTGCTCTCACCCTTGAATGAAGCTACCCCCTGCTTACACGCTCATCACTCGTATTACCATTGTTCGCTCGTCTATGCTTCCTTCCAGGCCTCGGCCTGCAGGCCCATAGCCACTCGTCAGGTCACCTAAATTATTTCTGTAAAGGCACCACATCATCACGTCCCATTCGCGATGGAGGATGCACACATGGCACGAGTTTCTTATCGAGCCCCACCAACCATCCCGACAATGGATCCGTCTCGATAATACGCGCTCTTCGCGGAGGCCAGACAGACTGCCCACGTGATACTTGGGCTTTGCATAGAACTCTGTCCGCGTAAAATACCACCATCTACGCACACTGTACTTACCTTTCTTCTTAGTACGGCGAGAGCGATCGGAAGAGGCGAACTGTGTAAAAGCGTCCTGCGTGGAACTGTGTGGTAGGTGGCGTCCGCAGAACCATTTTTAAAGCAACAGTTCCCAGATGAACGTGCGAACGTTCATGCGGCTGAAATGACCGAAGGCATGGAACACATTTGTTTAATCTTCGTACTTCTGACCTGATTTTGGCTCCGCGTGTGTTCGTGTGGCTTGGAGCTGTTTTCTCACGACACAAAAATCAGCAAATCTTCAGCCGTTCGCGCTTCACTACCTCATTCTTGTAGGCTTGCCTTTCCAAATAGGGTCACGGAGTTCAAGAGGGTAGAAAATTTCTTTCAAAACAAAACCGAAACACATCAATAAACTGAAGCCGCAAGTACAATTCGCCGCCCGCTAGTACGAAGACTAGGCAAATGTGTGTACTACCCATCATTCCCATGGTCGCCTGAACTGATCGCAGTTACAGAATCCCCTCTAGGTAACTTTAGGAAACTCTATGTAATCATGTGCGCGTGACCACCCCTATTGCGCATGCGCAATCAGCTGGCCCGAGCACTGCCAGAACGCGCTCACGTGCTAGCACATTCCGGCCTGAGTTAGGGGCTGGGTCAGAGGCTGTGGTATCTCCCCTTACACTCTCTCAGCCATATAGTGAGAACTACGGGGAACCGAGATTCTGCAGACGCACGAATAGCCCGTGCGCTCCCGCGTGCCGTGGCGATGAACCCGCGTGGCTCACCCCAACAAGAGTTCCGGACGAGTAACACCAACAAATATTGGCCCCGTATCTGCTTGTTTCTGCAACTGTCGTCGAAAGACTATAGTCTTGTGTCTGGAGAGAGTGAACAAAACGTTTATTTGCTGTTCTGTGCAAGAAAATCGGTAAATTGTATACTGGAGGTGCTGCGTTAGAGTGCTTCGAGCATGCAGCGGAGGCAAATGAGCGCACCAAGTCACGTCACACGTGAGACATGAGCGCAATTTGGCCGTTATCTTAGAAAACGAAGCGCGCGCGCCCTGCCCGCCCGTCTCGGCGGTGATATGGTGTATAACGCAAGGCAACGAAAAGGCGCCACCACCACGTCGTCTTAGCAGAGCGTTGGAAACACGTGTCTTTTCGCACAAGCGTTGCCTGGTGAGCGCAACGTGATAAACGATACGGTCCTTATATTTACCTATGTATGCCGTTTAGAGTAAGAGACGTATATACAGCATATTAACGTGTTGTTATGGTGGCTCATATATGCACAATTATTGACTTTTAATTGACAATCGTATAAGCAAGACACTGAATCTTGAGCAATATTGGCGGGCGCTGCGGATGGGGTCGGCACTTTGGAGTATAGATTGGCTACTTTGATGCCGTTTAGGATACCGTTAAAGGCGGACAAAAAGACGAATGTACAGAAAGACAGACCAAAATTTTTGCGTTGAAGGTCCCCAAGAAAGACTATTGTCTCTAAAAACTAGAGTGAATTCATGACGTGCTCCACTTGTAATGACGCGTTAACATCGGGCAAGATGGCCCGTGTGGAACTGGCACCTTAGTCGACCATGCGCTCCTTCGCATGCTACTCATGGTCTCCTTTAGTGAGAGATGGTGTAATTTTGTAAATGCGAAGCATTTCTTTGCAAACTTTGGCGACTCTACGCGTATGTATCTATCTAGCCGCCTACGACACTTAGCTCTCCTGGCCGTTTCAACAATGGTAACGATACCAAACTTCGTATGGCATAACGTGACTGTATGAAGAACATATTTTACTATTCGTAAGATAAAAATCCAGAAAAGAAAGCACTCCAGCCCACCGATTTAACGTGGAACCTTTGCGTCGTCTAAACGAAGCGTTAACCACCGAGCCCACCCCGAAGAACGTGCGGTGGTTTCCTAAACATGGCATGTTGCAAAACTGGTACGGTATGCCATAATTGTATGGCGAACACTAGCGACAGACAATTCTTTGGCAGTGCCACTGCACTTTGTGGGTGACGCCCACGGGACGGCTTTTTGCTCTCCCATAGTAGAGTACCAGGTACTCTAAATCGCTAACAACTTTTTCCAAACACACGCAACACACGCAAGGAAGTAGAACAGCTCTCCCATAGTAGAGTACCGAGTACTCTAAATCGTTTAGGCACTTTTTTCAAACACACACATGAAAGTCATGACAAGCGTGTCATGTAACAACATGACTACATGCTACGCTCATGATACGCTCGCGGCCGTTTCAATAGCTTCACATGTGCCAAACTCGGCATTACTTGACGCCAACGGACGGCATAGGTAAACGACACATACAAACGTGATAATCACGACATGCGTGTCTTGTAACAACATGACTACATCTCACACTGATGATGCGCTCGCGGCCGTTTTGCTAGCTTTACATATGCCACATTTGCTATGACGCGACGTCAATGGATGTCGAAGGTATGTTACTGGTACAAACATGATAATCATGGGATGCGTGTGATGTGAGAACATTACTACATGCCACAATCAAGGCGCCAATACATTCCGAACTGACGCGGTGCGCGTGCTCACCGGCGCTCATTTCGTCGGGTCTGTCTCGCAGAGAAAATCGCACGTCTGTCTCGCGCCTGGCAGGCGCGAGACAGACGTGCGATTTTTTCTGCGATTCGGCGTGCGGTGCGACGATGCGACTGCCGGAGTGGTGACGTTTCGTGACGTATCATCGCGTCGCACCGCGCATATCCAGTGCGGCAAGCATCAAACCGGCCAGATATTTTTGTCGCACCGCCGCATTGCAGCAGCCAATCACAGCGCGAAGAAGCAAACGTCACGATGACGTGCCACGAAGCAGGTGAACCAGCTAGTGGAGCTGCCATATTGCCAAATTTTGTGCTGACAAGGTAGCTGCATCGGCGCCGGCAGTTTCGACAATGCCATGAGTTCAGAAGCGGCCCGAATTTCCACTGAACTGTTAATTTCACTTGTGCGGCAGGAGCCGGCACTGTGGAATCAGCGCTCGGCAACGTACCGAAACGCAGACGCACGTGCGGATGCCTGGAGACGAGTTGTCAGCACGCTAGGCCTTGCTTTGACAGATGGTATGTATATGTACTTCATTGTCAAATATTTTTTTTTTCAGCTCTGACTCTCAATTACAAGCCCGCTTAATACGGCAGGCCGAAGACGCCGCCAGGGCCCATGGGATCATGGCCGTCGTCTAGGTTTGGTCCTGCCCCGCCGCGGTGGTCTAGTGGCTAAGGTATTCGGCTGCTGACCCGCAGGTCGCGGGTTCGAATCCCGGCTGCGGCGGCTGCATTTCTGATGGAGGCGGAAATGTCGTAGGCCCGTGTGCTCAGATTTCGGTACACGTGAAAGAACCCCAGGTGGTCGAAATTTCCGGAGCCCTCCACTACGGCGTCTCTCATAATCGTATAGTGGTTTTGGGACGTTAAACCCCACATATCAATCAAGGTTTGGTCCTCCCTTCTCCTTTCGCACCTGAAAGGGGAAGAGGACCTTTCTGCTAATTAAATAAAGTTTTTTCATCATCATCATCTTTCGGGCGCTTTTTTTGTAGTGTGAGCGGCGCACGCAGTTGAGCTTTTCACGTGGGATAAAGTTTAAAACACGTAAGCTTTAGACTCACACGGCGCGAACCTTGAAACGTGACCTACGGCAAATCTGGAAAGCTATGTTTACTGGTTTCAAATTAGCAAGTGACATTCCATCGGGTTACACTCCTTAGTGGTTGGAAACAGAACGCAATGACAAATTTTGATCGCCTATGACTTCTCTTCATAAAGTAATGTACGCCGCCGCTTATATTATGACCCCATAGAGTGTTGTGGCGAGCAAACCGAGCCCGCGCCTCTCGAGCCGCTATGTAGCCTCGAGTAAAGGGGCCTCACATGAAAGCCACTTTTTACACTTCAGACGGAAAGTCTTGCAAACACTTTTCATGCGTCGTCTAACATAGCTGTTGCAGTCTTAACGTCAACCAAATTGTCTTAACATCAATCATCAGTTATGTACGTATAGTACGAAATTGTTACGCAGTACACAGCTCGTGCAATGTTTGTGGCATTGAAAGGTTAAACATGGAAATATTTTTCGACTGTGAACAATCGCCCACTTTGTCATTGCAAGCATTAAAATTGCAATTGTGTTGGCCGATTTGGTGCATAGTATTATCAGATATCTGAGTGGCAAATTCGGAAGCACTGATGGAACAATCAGTAAAAAGCGTGGAATGTCACATGTCATCTAGCCTTCAGAGTTCTTTTTTCTTGCTTCTCAGTTTGTATCACCAATATTTCATTAAAAAGGTTTGGAGAAATAGTGCATAATGTGTTTTTGTTACCTTTTCCTTTCTAGAAAATGTGAAGCTTGCATATAATAGATGGCACAATTTAAGGGACACCTTCTCCAGGAAACTACGAGAACAGAAGAAAAAGAGCGGAGCCGGGTCGGGGAAGGCAACGCCAAAATGAAAATTCTTCAACCTCCTCCTCTTTTTGAAGGACGTCACCGAGCCACGTCCGTAAGTTGAAGCTTTGTTTGTGGTTTGTAACAAACGTTGAAGCGCTGAAAGTAGCTGACACTTTAAAATGTTTTACTTGGAGCGGAAACACCTGACACCCAAACTGCTCCTTTCGTTGTGGCTACAGTGTCACTGACACATACTAAAGAAAAAATGGACACAACATTGGCCTGATTATCACTTGAAGTGCTATCAGTGAGGCTCATGTACTCGGAATTAGGTGAACTTCTTGGAAGTATTTTCATATAAATATTTCAACTAATTTGCAACTAAATTTTCTCTAACTAGCAACAAGTTCCCCTCATATACCATTCATCTGCTATTTGTTTGTCATTCATTTGGAAATCGGTAGAATTTCGCTTGTGGAATTGATTTCTTCATGTTTAGATTGTTACCACAGTTTGCAGCATAATAGCAATTAGGAAGGTGGTGCTTTCGGGCCTGCCCACTAGAAGCGATTGAGAGAAATGGGGCAGGAGCGTTGGGCTAGGAAGGTTTTCAGCTACTTTTACATGAAGAATGTCGATACAAAACGGCGGAAGCGAATTAGAAAATTGACTTGTAAATACTTAGAAAAGAGCAGGGGGCCACACAAAAAAGAACTATCGGTTAAGAAGAAGGCGAAGGAAACAGAGACTGACATATGGAGAATTGGCATGAATAAGAAGTCAGCACTAGAGATCTATCGAACCTTTAAGCACAAAATTGCAAAGGAATGTATCTATGATAATACTCGGAATAGTTCTCTACTGTTTGAGGCAAAGACAGGAGTATTGCGAACCAAGACATATCGGCCAAATACGAAGGGGTAGACATGGTATGCAGTGCATGCGGAGAGGAGGAGGAAACTGCCGAACACTTGATAATGTTCTGTAAAGGGCTTGAACCTATAGTTCAGGATGATGGCGCAGAGTTTTTCAAAGCACTGGGGTTTAGAGACAGGGAGGGCAAATAGACTTTAAGCGGATAGAATTAACTAAAAGGAGGTTATCTGATTGGTAGCTAAAGTCAAGGCACGAGTGAAAATCAAGCTATTCCCTGCAAACTACCAGCCCTATAATTCACTATTTAGAGGCAAAAAAAGATAAATGTAGAGTTTCGTTCACTAAGTATTACGGCTAGGTGGCGTTAGCTGCCGCCCGACCTAAAGGGTAGAGCCACATCAATCCATCCATCCACTTCGACGGAGCATAGAAATGAGTGGCGAAAATAGATCCCTTGCCCCCCCCCCCCCCCCCTGTGAAAGCAGAAGAGGTCTGTGTTTCGGCAACGCCGCCAGTGATGACTGCTACTGCTGCTAGTAGTCATTATAATGATTTATTTCAAATCAAACAAAGGAATAAGTACATAGTAAGAATATACAGGAGGTGCTATAGACATCGACTGAAATGGGACCTTCTGCGCTTGTAAGGTGGCTATTGTACATGTTGTCCCCTCTGTTCAATGTTGTAGCTAAAAGGGAATGAACAAAAGCATAATAGTGATATGAGAGTAGAGAAGGAGAAATGCAGTTGAGCTTTGTTGAGAGTGTGTACACTTTAGGCCATTTTCTTTTTCATGTTGGAGAGTTGTAGATGAAATTTAAGGTGGTGATCAGTTCCAGACCTACAAATGCTGTAGAGACAATGCTGATATGAGGAAAAGACGTACAAATTTGGTCTTAATATTGTTAATTTGCAGGTTGTTATTTTTACATCAAGTACACATTGTTCATTACGCAAAATCGTAATTTAACCGCAACTGTCTCAGACTGGCAACATAGAGGATTGCTAGAGCAGCTAGACGCTTACTTTCAGTGCAATAATGCATAATAGCTAGTGCATGCATTACAAAGAAATGTATTTGTTACTGCTGTATTCTTCATGGCACTAATTATGTAGCTGCTTGTTTTCCTCATAGAACAAGCAGTAACCTGGACGAAGAGAGCGGAGATGCCACCGACGATGCAGCAGTGGTGTTTGCATCAATGTTGCCCTCCTCGGTGCGCCAGTGCTCAGAGTGAAAGTAATTATTTCTCTGACACACCAGACCACACCATACCCACTTCTCCCACTTTAGATCACAGTAACTTTTTTTTCGACCTATTTCTGCTCCCCTTATCCCACCCTTTCCACACAACCGTCCACCTCAACACCTGTCCTGTCTACCCCTTTAAGGTCCATCCTACTATGTCACACGCGACGCACAACACAAACAAAGAAAACAAACAAAAGAAAACAAGCAGCTAGCTTGCTGGATAAAGTTGATGAGGAATTGAAAAATGAGAAAGAAAACAGAACAGAGCAATTTTTACTTTCGCTGGCCGAGCACATGGACAAGGTGTCTGAACACATGAGGGGGCAATGCAAAATCCACCTACTGGAAGTGTTAATGCACTATGAAGTAGGACAAGTGCCGACTGTATTGTCGACGATCCAAGCGCCGGCTGATCAAGCAAGCCGACAGTAATGAGTGTTGCCAGAAGTATTGTAAATAAATTTTTTTATTTTTTTCCTGATTGCATAAAGTTTGTTTTGTCTTCATGAAAAGCTTGGGGCCTAAGCAGCACTTGGGCTCTAGTACTTCGTGAAAAGGCGGTGATACAAAATAGGTCATCAGAGGCAGAGTAAACGACTGACGCTGAAGTACAGTTTTCTCTCATATGAAGCACAATATACAAATTTTTCAATCAAGGCAGAACCATTATGCAAGTGAATTGCTATAGGCCATGTAGCACCCAGAACATGTAGTTATTGCATAGGCAATACAACTATTGTTTTTATTACATTTATTATTTAGGTTTTACAGAAAGCTTATCTTTTATTTTTCAGAAAGTGGAGCAAGAGCTAAAGGCCACGTGGCCTCACAGAGGCTTGGTGTTCAAAAAAATACTGTTGCAAGCTTTCAAAAGAATCGTATATTCTGCCTCTGATGACAAGCAAGGCCTATTCTGCTGGATATGCTGCCAATTGCAGTGCATTGTTGTTACACCAAAGGTGCCCCTCTCTTATGGACGACACTAAGGTGCATATTGTGCAATTTTCTGAATGCTCGGGATTCTATAGAATATTAGGCCGTTTTGTTATTGCGGGAAATCTCGGAGTACCTCGCATCGTGATGCGACTAGCGCTGCAATCGTGCACCGGCAGCAGCTCATGCGTGTGCAGACACTTAAAAGAGTGTAGAGTTGAACCACGTCGTTTGCTACGACACAACACAAACCGCATTATTAGCCAGCGCACGAATATCGTTGTTAATGCAGAGACTGGGCCGATACTCTGGAATAATCATTAAAAAATTGCACCGGAAGATCGATACAAAGAAACAAGGAACGACAAACTACAAATGCGATAGTGAAGTACAGATGCAATAGTCAAGTGGTAATGTAGCATATAGCACCTGGTTTAGTGTCTTCTGGCTTGACAAATTTTCAGGATAATTTTAGGTTTGCAAGTTCTTTTAACTTTGTTTTGTGACTATTTTAATTGAGACAGCTTTTGGGAGCAATGTACTGTGCTGGCCGGACACTGCAGTTAATATGACACAAGGAGTGCTTGATTGAATTTAATTATACAATAACAGCATCATCCACAGTACCTTGGTTAATATAAACAGTCACTATCAAAAGTATAAACATTCTAAACGGAAATGTTGCTAAACACGTATGGTGAAACTCAAAACACAGAAAGACCTCCCAGTTTGTCTATTGGTAATACCACATAACTGTTTTCTTATCTGCATGTAAGCAAGACAAATTTACTAGCTGTTTGTTTTTTCTGGGAATCCAGTCAGATTATTCAGTACAATACAGTGCAAGTAAAAAGTTGATATAATACAGAAGGAGGTCCCAAAGTAAAAACTGTCAGGGGGACCTCCTGTGAATTGATGTATAATAATATAGACCAAAGATTGGCAACTAAGGAAAAAACAGCAAGCGAATAAAACAAAATGAACGTAATGAAAATTATTATTGAAACTTATGGTAGTTCAAGATATTTACATGTAAGTGATAAAACAGGAGATAACTAATTAGAATAAATGACTATAACATAACACATACATATCACTAACTAATACTGTGTTACTTCAGAACCTATACACGTACACATAAATGCATATAACCATATTTAAACACACACACACACACACACACACACACACACATATATATATATATATATATATATATATATATATATATATATATATATATATTATATATATATATATATTATATATATATATATATATATAATACATATATATTCAAGTGTCGCATGTTGTTAGTAAGAACTGTTTTAGATGCCGCCGGAAACAATGTAATGAGGGACTTGATTATTACAACTAAGTAATTTATGACAGCACAAAACAATAATAAACACGTAGCAGAGCCTTGGAATGCTGTAGTGGGTCATTCTTTTCAGTGCCTTTTGTTGGTCGTCCTATTCTGAGCAAATGCCTCTGATACAGGGAGTCCGCCTTGACTTGCCATTGCGCTGCGTGCTTGTAGTGCTGTCCAATCAACACCTACACAAATTTGGGCAGAGTGCTGTGGCCTCAAAACAACTTCTACTCTCCTTCTACAACCTGATCACAATCACACATTGAAGGGCCTGTTAGTGCTTTTTGTGACTGTGCGTTTCTCGGGCAAGGTGCACCATTTGTCAGCAACTGATCCACATAGTACATGGTTACCCCTTGAAGACGCAAAAGAAAGCACCTGATGACATGCACTGTTCCCATTCCAGTGCGCTCGGGGCAGTTTCTTAGTATGGTTTCTCACTCACTCATGCATTTGGTTTCTCTATTGCTGACAACCTTTTGCCGGCCACTGTTCTAAGCTTCTGTGCCTGTAAGAAAAAAATTTTGTTTACCTTTGCGAACTGTGTTTCTAAATTAGATGCTTTATTTTAAATTTATTAACACCTCTCGTGAAGCTTCTTGGAAGTGATCAGGACCTATATTTACAGTAGTCGAAGTGCGACGACAAATTGCGAAGATCCATTGGTTGTTGACGCCTGCTACTAAGCTCCTACCCACCGCACAAAATCAACGAAATCTTTCTATACATGCCAGATCCTACCGAGTGTGCGTCTATTTTTGCCACAGCCAGACATGCTGTAGTGTTTTGTGATGATTGGTGTTGGCTAAACAGAAGCAGGGTATCAAAAGATAACGAAGCATAATGGCCAAACAGGAAATTAAAAGGTGGCCAGCTCGCCGAAGGGCATCAAGCATGGTTGACAGACGAGGGAGGTGGCTTTCAAGAGTGGGTGAGAAAACGATGACGTCATCCAGATAGCAAGGGCAGGTTGACCATTTAAACAGTCAAAGACACACGGTTGCCCTAACTTTGAAGACAAAGTCTCAGTGAAACATAGTGTTTGCGCCTCTCAGAGACTACGGTCAAGTTCTGTGGTCCTCCGCCTTCAATCAAGGTCTTCTCGCAGCTGCCATTGCCTTTTATTTTCCCCCGGTATTTTCTCGTTGTTGATACGCAACGTCGTTGGCACTCCACCATGACTTCACAGCAATTTGTTGGACCAACTGTAGCCACCTTCATCTTTAGTTGACTAATAATGAGTAGTGGGATTGACACAATTTGTGTGGCACATACCCGTTTATGGTGGTGATAGTTTTCAGCTGGGTCACACAGTGGCACGTATTCTTTAACACCTTTACTAAACAAAGATGCATTTTCGATGGAGGCAGAGATGCTGTAGTCCCGTGTGCTCTGATATGGGTGCACGATAAAGAACCCCAGGTGGTCGAAATTTCAAGAGCCCTTCACAACAACGTCTCTCATGATAATATGGTGGTTTTCAGACGTTACACCCCTCATATCAAATTATTAAAAAAAATTTCCTCTTCACTGGGAAACTGGTAGTGCTGCATTGCGCTTTGTGTTGATAGGACACAAGATCTTATCCGGCCTTTGCCTACTTCACTGAAGAAGTAAGTAGACACCGGTGTTCTGACGTAACCCTAAAGTAATTAGCGCATGAAACTGCGATACATATTTAACACGACGTGTAGTTAGCGTAATTTGTTGCTTCAAGATGAATAAGACTTTAGAGCAATATAAACACGTACAACAAATGCGTGTGTTTTCTTTCTAAATGCGAAGCAATTCTTAGCAAACTTCGGTGACTTTGAGCGTATCTATCTATTTATCTATCCATCTATCCATATACATCTATCATCTATCATCTATCTATCTATCTATCTATCTATCTATCTATCTATCTATCTATCTATCTATCTATCTATCTATCTATCTATCTATCTATCTATCTATCTATCTATCTATCTATCTATCTATCTATCTATCTATCTATCTATCTATCTATCTATCTATCTATCTATCTATCTATCTATCTATCTATCGACGCGATGACGTGCTTCTCCCGAAAGCTTGTTAATGGTCTCGACGTTTCGACCAGCGGAATTCTCTTTACTGCCTTGAAAAAGACAAGTCATCTTGTCGAAACGACGGCTACAGCACCCATGCCCCCGTTTTCTTTATTTTAATCTGTTAGAGCTTAAGGGATGAAGATTGGTGTAGGACAAATTTGACTTGCATACAAATACAAAGGCCCCTCCGAACCTATAACTATCGCGGGCATGCTAAGTAAAACCTAGTGAATACGGAACAAACGCACGTCAAGATTTAAAAATCGTTCATAATGGAGTATCAAAACGAAAGAAAAGATCAGCAGGCATTTGAAGTCTACCGTCAGAGATGCTCGGTATTGAACAATTCATTTTCAGAATAACTGATCTCCTAAATCATATTTAGATATGAAGAAAATTGATTTTGAGAAATGCAGTCAACTCCGCTGAGATAAGAAATTATACTCTACAATGGAAGTGAATTGTGTTTCGCTTTGGGATTATCATAACGAGAACTACTGAAATAATTACGTAACAAAGAAATAGCGACAGTTAATTGAAAAATAAGATGACCTACACCGACTCTGTCGACAGAACATCCTTGATACATGCGAGGAAACACCGACTGCTTTACGCCACGAAGGGGTGGGCTTTGCGTCCTTTGCGTGATTTATATTATTTTCGGTTTTCTTTAAATACCTGCAGTGCCCATGCGTTTCATTATGTTTGATCACGTGTTTCATCAGCGTACAATTCTTCAGCTTTTGTTCCCATTTTTTTCAAGATAATCTCTGTAGTACTTTTAGATATATTGTCATTCCTAAGCCATGTTCGCTACAGATATAACGCCTTTAGACAAAATGAGAAATTATGAAGCGAGGTTCAAAAATCTTTGCTAACCGCCTATATAGGAATCGGCATATCACGAAACTGAAGCGTGTCTTTACAGTGGTAGCAGAGCGTTTATTGTGCATCGTTTCCGCTACAGCAACAAATTGCAAAGTGACGTTAAAAGCGGCAAGCCAAACTCGAAACTTGCAGCTCATACTTTTATCAGAAAGCACGCACGAAATTAGCCTACACAGAACAAGCCCGGACTAACAGCTATCCCAGCAAGACACTCGAGAAAGACGCACGAAACAAGCGCTCATGTATACATAGGGACTCGCTCGCTGGATTTTGTGCCGACCGGTTGTGTCCCGGCGATCTCCGACGACGGCGCAGCTCGGGCCGATTGGCTCGCCCTACGCCGTCTCCTGACGCCGACAAGAGCTCTCGCTGAGTGGTGCCCCGTCGTCGGACTCTTGCGACCTCGTCCATCTTTCCTATCTTCTCCTTATTTCTGTATGTGGGTCTCTCTGTTCCTGCCCCTATCTCTATCTCTTCTTTTTCACCATATCCTTTTTATGTAAACGCAATCGCGGCAGCTAGTCTGATAAGCGCACGCAGGAGAGACCACGTTCCGTGGAGGCGCTGCTTCGTTCAGGTGACGAGCGGGCGCAACGCGAGCCCGTCGCACCATCTCGCTACTGAGAACGCTCAGACGACTGCCACGCGATGCATGGTATATATAAATTTCTCGCCGTTCGCTTTCCCGTCAACATTCGTGTCGTGACGTAGTGGTTCGCGCCGTGCTATGTGAATTAGGACCTTGCTGGATCGACTCTGCATGAAAGATTTTGCCTCCTCGTTTTTTCTTTGCCTTCTGTATTTTAACACGTCATATCTGTGACGGAAACAGGTCAGCGTAGCCGTGGTGGACCCTGGACTAAAACACTTTCATGTAAAAAAAAAAACTTGGTGAGTAGGCGTAGAATTGTACTCATTAGACATGACAAAGTTCGATAAAGTATTGGCTTGGAATTCACGCATATTTACCTAGTCCCCCTAACTGAGCGTAAATTGAACGCTTACCTGCCCTTGGTCAAGCGCTTGCGTCTCGTCCAAGAGGTCTCTGATTCTGAAAATACAGTGGTTTTAATATGCGTAGATATTTACTGGAGCCATATATATGCCTAGGTCTGAGTAAAGTTTATTCAGCCTGCTTACACAAACACTAGACACACGTATACACTAAAGAGTTCCAAATCAGGCCAGTTTAATTTATACAAATACACGACGCAATTCTACAGACTCCAATAATACACTGTTCGCTGCTTCGAAACTACGAAAATAGAAGGAAACATTACCTTTCAAAGAATTTAAGCGAAACCAAAAAAAAAAAAAGGTAAGGGGGGCCGAGGAGCATACCGAGTCGGAGGCTTTGTTCCTTTTTGTGTGTTTAGAAAGAAATCACGGCATATCCGCGAGGTGAATGATGGCGAGTGGGGGCGAAGAACGGACGGACGCACGAACGGATAGACAGACGACGGACGAACGAATGAATGTCCGGACGCACGGTAGGACTGATGGCCTCTTCGCCCCACTCATCATCATTCACTCCGTGAATATGCTTTGACACTGTTTTTATTGACAAGAAATGTAATTTTATGACCTTTAAAACTGGCTACTAAGACGACACAGGACGTACTAACCCTAAAAGTGGTTAGCAATTTCCAGTACTAAGTACTCAACTGTGCAAGAGCATAAACCCGTCCCATGGGCCTCAATCTTGATGAGAGTCGAGTCGAGCCGAAAAAAAAAACATTATTGCAGAGGAATTTCGGACCTCCCTGGTCACGTTGGTCTTAAATGAGTTCATGACTCTGGCAGCCGACTAGCGGCGATCTTCTAGCTGCCTTTCCAAGTCCCAGAAGCGTGTGTTTGGAAAAAGTGCTTAACGGTTTAGAGTACTCGGTACTCTTTTATGGGAGAGCTGAACGCTGTCCCTTGGGCATCACCATCTAGCTTGTTTGCTCACTGTCACCAGAAGCGTAGCCAATTCGTTGTTGAGAACAGTTTGAGAGTCTGTAAAAACACAAAATCGATAATGCGGACATACGCTACCTCGAAAGGTCTCGACGCTTGTACTAGTTGTTGAAAAAGTCTTGTCCCTCCATATAGCAAGAAGTGACATCCACCGCAGCGTGTGTGGTGCTCTTAACATTCTTTGAAACAAACATCCCCAAATGAAACGCTTAAAGCACGAATTTTGTAAAAATGATGTTGGAGAAATCAAACGCTGCAACATAAGACACTTTAAATGGTCCCTGCCTGTGATAAACACCGCGGCCACACGCTTCAGCTGTGTCGAGTGATTGGGCGGTAATTTTTAGGCGCGAAGGTCTTGAAGCCGTGTGTCTGTACACGTCTCTTCTGGTACGTGACCGCCTAGTGCACCGACTCACCCAGCAGGTGCGGACAGACAGACAGACGGATGACCGAACGGATAGACGGACGGATGTAAGGGCGGACGGAGAATTCGCGGTTTACCGCAGAAACCCTCCGAAGCTTCACCCCACAAATCATCGTTCACTCCTCAACTATGCTGTAATTATATCGACAGGTTCACAGACTTTAAACGGAACGCTGTTTGCCCTTCGTCACGCGGGTGCATGCCCAGAGATGCAGGGCATGCCTCACTCGATGAAATACCCTTCTAAAACGGCACTGATTTGACGTCGCTCCTCAACTTATATAGACACCGGTGTACTGACGTCACCCTAAAGTAATTAGCGCATGAAACTGCGATACATACTTAACACGACGTCTAGTTAGCGTAATTTGTTGTTTCAAGATGAATAAGACTTTAGAGCAATATAAACACGTACAACAAATGCGTGTGTTTTCTTTCTAAATGCGAAGCAATTCTTAGCAAACTTCGGCGACTTTGAGCGTATCTATCTATCTATCTATCTATCTATCTATCTATCTATCTATCTATCTATCTATCTATCTATCTATCTATCTATCTATCTATCTATCTATCTATCTATCTATCTATCTATCTATCTATCTATCTATCTATCTATCTATCTATCTATCTATCTATCTATCTATCTATCTATCTATCTATCTATCTATCTATCTATCTATCTATCTATCGACGCGATGACGTGCTTCTCCCGAAAGCTTGTCAATGGTCTGCGGATTTCCAAGGCAAAGGCGCGGAGTAAACAGTCCTTTTAATGGAACATCGGCGGTGCCTGGTTGCTATTAATGGTCGAGCGCACGCCTATATTGCCACACAGGCGTGCGCACTGTTTGTTCTTTGTAGGTGCTTGGAGTTCTTCGAATGCACATCACGGTCATGAACAAAGTGGAGCAGAAAAGGGCTGGACTAAATGGTCTTTCATTAGCCACTGGAATGCACATGTTCCCTAAAAAAAGATACCATAAAGAACATTTCCGTCTCTCCCTCGAGACTATTCGAAGCACGTGCGCCACACAGAAGTGCAAAGTGCAAAGAACCTGCAGGCATGCGTGGCGCCAAGGACTCTTTCATCTTGCATGCAATATACAGGCATCTGAACAAAGCGCCCCGCCACCGCGAAATGAAGCTGACGGCACTCGTTGATCATTAGAACATACACTCACTGCTCATGAATCGCGGCCTGCTTGAGCGATTCCCTGTATATACTTCGCCGCTGGCTCCGCGTCATTCCAATCACGGAGTTGAACGTGACCCTCCTGGCCGGGACGTAACCGGGAGCACCAGGAATGATCTCTGCAATTGAGCGATGGTGAAAGATAAGAAGCCCTCGTACAAGACGGAACACAAAACGCGTCATAACTTGAACTGCGTAACATATATGTCGGTGAACTTGCTCATGAGTCCATTTATTCTGACAAGTGGAGGAAATAGAGCGGGGCGGTAGAGGTGATTGCCTCACCTTCGAATGTCTGTGTCAGACCCCCCCCTCTCCCCTAACTTCAGTGCTCTTCGTCCACCTCCAATCACCAATAAGCACTAATGAGTGATACACTGTGAGCACACATTAACCGTATATAACCTATGAAGGAGTATTTCGGCTAAAAAAAAGTCATGACAGGCCCCCTTGTGTTACTTCAGGCAACCGCCCCCCCCCCCCCCCGCCACTTACATGAGTGGCTGGATTTACCCCTGATTCTGACTCACTCATACTTATATCTAGCCCCAGCCGTCTGAATCTGAGTGAGTCCGAGTGGGCAATATTTTGGCGAGTCTGAGCCCGAGCGAGTCCGGTTGAAGAAACTTTTCGCGAGTGTGAGCCCGAGAGAATCCGGCTCTGTAAAACTTCCGTGAGTCGTAGTCATAGTGAGTCCGAAGCGCGAGTTAAATTTCTTTGTGAGAGTCTGCGTGAGCTCCATGGTATTTTTTTTGTTTTACCGACCTACGTACCTTCTATTTTAAGCATTTATATCAGCCTTACGAGGATTCAAGTTTATACATACGTTTATGTTCACACGTATTCTAAAGCAGTAATGTTCATACATCATTCCATTATTTACTGATCAGAGGCATGAATTACGTAGCATGGTGCCCTCAACCACCCCTTCCCTTTCCACCTATCAATTTTTCTGGGGAAGTTCTTGATAAATATATCTGACGTAGTGATATTAATAAAAAATTTTACTGGTTTCCAACCACTCATAACTCGTATTCAAAGGGGCTAATGAAAAGGCGCCAAGCAGAGCACCGATTACATGTGATATTGGTGTTAAAGAGCATTGAAACCTTGTAGTCATGACCTTACATGACACACGTATCATGATTATAATGTTTGGCATATACCTTCGTCAACTAGTAACGTCTTTTGTCCCCCATTCACGTCACGTAACACCAAATTTGGTATGTGTGAAGCAAGCGGCACGGCTGCGAGCGTGCTATGTGCGTAGCACGTAGTGATGTTTTACATGACACGCCTGTCATTATTATCATGTTTACACCGGTCATGTAGCTTTATCACCATTCACGTCACGTAATACTAAACTTGGTATATGTGTTGCTAGCGAAACGAGCTCGAGCGCAAGATGTTCGTGGCATGTAGTCATGACTTACATGATTGCCGCGGTAGAGCCTCTCACTTATGTTCGCCATGCAGTCATGTCATACCATTCCAGTTTTGAAATGTCATGTCAACGAAACCACCGCAAGAGCAGCTAGACCATGACGTGCGAATCAATACATTCATAGGATACATATAATGATTTTCCTGTTATGACTAGTCACTTAGGCTCCTCATACAGTCATGTAATGGCATACCAATTTCGGCATACATACTATTATGGAAACGGCCACGAGATCTAAGAAGACACAGCTTCGCCACAAGGGCAATCTAATGAATACGATAGCAACAACTTTGAATGATCGCTGATAACGGCAAGCAGATCGAAACGTGCAGCGCGCTGCTCACACACATATGACGCGCAAAAACAAGATACAAAGGTCGAGAGCAAACAACATTTACCGCTCGACACATAACGCGTTGTTTCGACAAAAATGACACACGAAACGTAATCACAAGTACAGACGAGTGCAAACTAACAAGAATTTCAGTTATACTCTTCTGTTTAGGAAAAGCGGGCTCTTTTTGCTAACAGCGAGTGAAGTGACCTTTGTGGGCTCGGCAACTAACGTAATCCTTCCGGTGAAAGCCAAAGGCACACGATTCTCCCCACCGATGGATAAGTGCACCTCCCCCCCGATCGCAGGGTGAAGTACGCAAGGTAAATAAGCGCTCACCGGCTTATCGTGACGAGCTGGGCGCCGAGCATGGATGGCTTTTTATTATGAAAGCAATAATATGGACGCTCTCCGCTGAATTTTGCCGCCGGCAATTTGGCGTCGCCGTCACTCAGTATGTATATATATATATATATATATATATATATATATATATATATATATATATATATATATATATATATATATATATATATATATATTTATATATATATATATATATATATATATATATGTATATATATATATCAAAGAAACGAGGACACACGGCACAGGCGCTAGCCGTGTGCCGTGTGTTTAGCGCCTGTGCCGTGTGTCCTCGTCTTGTGTCCCCGTTTCTTTGCGCTATTTTCTGTCGTCACGAGGCGTAACAGGCGTTAACCACTGAGCCTCCGTGGAGCACCTGCTTCAACGGTCAAGAAGCATATCAGACTGAGAAAAGCTGTGCTACAATTGCCGCGCGATACGAAGTTAGGGAGGAGGCAACTACTTACCCTATTCACGGTCATCTCGTGGGGAACTAGTGTTCTCACAATATCAGAAACATGGCGCATTGAGCGCACGTCGCCACAATTTCAGGACGCGGCGGCGCACACTCTAATCTCCTGCGCGTACTTTAGGCCGCGGAGAGGAGGGGAGTGGACGCTCTCTCGCGCGCCCTTATCTCACGGTGGGGAGGATTGGACTTCTAGGCTGGCGTCGGGCTTTGTCTGGAACGATTATGTTGTAGTTACCATGCGCACAAAGGTCACTGCAATCGTTGCACAGTCTCTGTTTGCAAAAAAGGGCACGCTTTTCAGATACAGCGAAGTAACAACTTAAACGCCTATGCACGTTCATGTGTAGCTCTGAGTAGGTTTTGTTCGTGCGTGAAAAACGCGGGGCCCGTCTCGATCTGCTTGCCATTCTGCGCCTGATCTTTTTATTTTTTGCTATCGCGTTCATTGCTTCGCCTCAGTGGCAATTCTGCGACTTCTTTTTAAATGCAAAGCATTTTTAGTGATGTTCGGTGACTTTGAGCGTATCTATCTATCTATCTATCTATCTATCTATCTATCTATCTATCTATCTATCTATCTATCTATCTATCTATCTATCTATCTATCTATCTATCTATCTATCTATCTATCTATCTATCTATCTATCTATCTATCTATCTATCTATCTATCTATGTATCCACCAACGACTTTTAGCTCTCCGGGCCGTTTCGATCATGGTATCAATACCAAACTTGGTATAGCATAACATTACTGTATGAAAAACAAATTTGACCAGTCATAACATGAAAACCTTGACATGTATGTCAAGAATGTCATGATTTACATTTTATGGTCCTGCAGCTCTTTCGGTGGTTTCGTTCACATGGTTTCACATGGTTAACATGCAGTGGTTTCATTCAAAAAACTGGCATGATATGGCATGATTGTTTAGCGAATCCAAGCGACAGACCCTAACATAAAAATCATGACATGCGTGTCATGTAACATGGCATGTCAGTAAACTGGTATGGTATGACATGATTGTATCGCGAACACAAGCGACAGATCCTAACATGAAAATCATGACATGCGCGTCATGTAAGACATGACTACATTCTACGCTCATGATGAGCTGGTGGCCGTTTCGCTAGCTTCACTTATACCAAATTTCGTATTACGGGACGTGAATGGATGATGAAGTTATGATACTGGTGCACACATAATAAACATGAGATGCGTCTCATGTAAAAACATGACTACATGCTAGCTCATGAGGCGCTCGCGCCATTTCGCTACCTTCACATGTATCAAACTCGGTATTACGTAACGCAAATGAGCGACATAGGTGAAGGACACATCCAAACATGATAATCACAAAATGCGTGTCTTGTAACAACATGACTACATGCCACACTGATGATGCGCTCGCGGCCGTTTCGCTAGCTTCAGATATGCCAAATTTGGTATTACGTGACGCCAATGAACGACAATGGTATGTGACTGGTGAAAACATGATAATCATTAGATGCGTGTCATGTGAGAACATGACTACATGCCACAGTCAAGGTGCCAATACATTTCGACGTGACGCGGTGCACGTGCTCGCTGGCATTTATTTCATCGCGTCACGCCGGCGTTGCTACGTCAGGCGCCGGTGCTACCATATACTCGCTGGCGCAAACCACGCCGAGTTGCTTTGACGCATGCGCGTTTCACCAATTCAGCGTCCCTCCGTCACGTAAAAAGGGAGACGCAGTGTTGTCTGGGTAACGCATCGGCGCCAAATGCAGCATGTCCCATTTGGTGCTGGTTGCCGTCGGGCCGCGCCGACGGACGCTGGTCGCGCCTGGCGTCAGACTACAGGGTGCTCGCGTTTTGCAAACGTAGCGTCGCTGTGCCCAGCGTGTGCGCGCGTCAACGCTACATTGGAGTCATTGGGTCCTTAATAATGCGCTCGCGGCCGTTTTGCTAGCTCCAGGTATACCAAGTTTGGTTTTACGTGACGTCAATGGATGACGGATTATATGACTTGTGCAAACTTGATGATGCTGACACGCGTGTCCTGTATGAACATGACTACATACCACGCTCACAACGTGCTCATGCCGTTTCACAAGTTCCACATATAATAAACTTGGTATCACGTGACATGAATTGATGACGAAGCTAAGTGACACATTCAAACGAGATCATCATGACACGGAAGTAATGTACGACATCATATGCCTCCACCTCGTAACGTTATGCTGATTTTAAAGTGACATATCAACATTTCTCACTCGCGCTTCGCATATCATCGGTGTCCACTGTACGTGGGATCTGCCAATTTTTTCGCCACAAAGTCTCCGATCTGATACGTGTACACACTACGCAAGTGAGTATCTGCAGCATTACATTTCCAAGTTATCAATGTTTTTGAGGGAGGCTAGGTTAGTGACCCGGTGTACTTGCTCTGTTTCGCAGTTTCACTCTATTTTTAAGTTAATAAAGCAGCCATATCAACGTCCGAGGAGCGTGTATAGACATTTCGGCGAGCAGACGCCGTGAACACGACCTCCGCGTCTGCTTACTGGTGAACAGACGGTCAACAGACGAAAGTGTGCGGATGATTACACGTGGAGGGGCTAATAACCTTTCCTATTGGCTGAGGGACTCTGTGTGCTCCGGTGTTGAAACACACTTCTGAACAGAGTATCCATGTTGTCGCCCCCTACCAGTAGCTTTGCGTTATAAAAAGACTTCGTTTCTTGAAATTTCTGCCGGACGACGCCCATATTTGGCGCAGCACCTACTTGCAGATTTTTTCGCGCAAAAAGTCACCATGAACGTTGTTTATTCTCTCTCTGCAGACAGAAGAGTCGACGATCTTCGCCAGTGAAGCGCGAAAGTACACCGCTATTTTTTTTTTCTTTAGCAGTAAGCTACCATAATTTTGTCTACCGCGGGTGACAATAATGACCAAACTGAGTTGGCTGGTCCTTTCCTGTGTGCTGTCTCTTGCAAAGGAAACGTTGGAGGTCGTGTTGCCCAACATATGCTATTAGTTTTTCTAATTAAATTTTTCGCTGGGAATATTATGAAATTTTTATGCCGGGAACCGCCGATAATCTTATATACCCGCGTTCGTCCGTTGCTTTCTGCTCTGTACGCTTTCTTCCATTTGGTGGCCTCACCTCAGCACAGAACAGTAGGGAGTTTTAGTGCTGGGGACCTGTGATGTGTGGTGCGCGTTCAAAGTGCGCGCCTTCGAAAAGTGCGCGTCACGGAAAAAAAAAAAACAAAAGGAGAAATACCAGAGTGCACGTGCGGTGCTGCTTAAACAAGAATGACGACGTTAAAGAGCGTCAAGCACGAGGATGCGTGGCAGGACGTGAAGTAAACAAAAAGGTAAAACATCCAATGGGCAGCGAACACGGAGATTTCAAGGCCCAATGGCTTGACACCACGAAACAGCAGTATCTCCAATGAGAACGAGACAAGTGGGCCAGAGCTGAAGCAGGAGCCTGGGGGGACCAGAGCAAGGGGAATTCGAGGCAGGCAGTGCAAGCGGAAGGTCGTCACCGGACCGGGCGCTGAAGATGGGCCGTTGGGTTCCGGACCCGAGCCTACAGGACTTCCACCGGCCGGGGCCTCCTGCTGTTGGGTTCCCGCTCCAAAGGACCGTGGCCATCCGGTCCTGAACTCCTTTCCAGAGCCTGCGGACTTCGGTTCCGGCAGGCGAGCTACAGCCGTCGGGCTCCGGGCCCGAGCTGTGCGCCCAGCTGCTTGACTAGGTCGACCCTAGTTCCCGGACGCGTCGCCACCAGCCTGCGTTCTCCCGTCTCCGACGTGTCCACGCTCCTCAAGCCGAAACCATCACGATTTGGTAGGGCTTTTCGACGTGTCGCCAGCAGCCAGCGTTCCCTCGTCCTCGTCCAGCCCACGCACTGACGCAGGAGTCACGGCGTTCCGGTTTCTCATCACCGCCGAAAACCAACTTGTGGGTGAGACTGCACCGATACTCTTGCGCTACTCCCATCACTCAGCCCCTTTCGAACGTTAGGTTTAGTTACTGACTTTGAACGTTCTTGTTGGGTGTTTACAGATGTGTTTCGTCATGTCCAGTCAACTGTTTATTAAGTGTTTTGTTTTGTGAGGAATCTTTGCCTTTTTACTTTTCAATTAAACTTTTTGTGTGTTTCTTGGAAACCGAACGGCTTTGTCCTTATTAACAAAACTCTCTGAGGCTCAGCCCGGGAGAAAAACAAATCAGCAACAAGAACCCTGCATCACAAATTGGCGTCCGCAGCGACAGGACAAAGTCGTTTGTTTTTCCAGTAGATTTTTTGACGCGGTTAACACGATGACGAACACGTGGGAGTTAATTGAGTTGGCGGATAAATGGGACTGACGGGAGCGGAGTTTAGAGTATGGTACGAGGAGCGGATGGAGAGGGAGCGTGAGCAACGGGCTGCAGAACGAAAGGCGGCGAAGGAAAAGCTTGAATTGGTGCTTAGAGCTAAGAAGGAGGAGCTAGAGCGCGTAACGCGTGAAAATAAAGTGTTGCTAGAGCGTCAGACACGCATACTGAAGCAGCAGCTCCAATTAGAGAGGGTGGACTTCGAGCGGCGACTCGAGCTTGCGATGGCGAAAAGGGGGCAGCTGGCGATGCAGAAGGTCGAGCAAGCGGTGAATGTTTGCTCCGATAGCAGCGTTTGCTGGAGGGAAGTCGATTCCTGCAAGGTTGGCCTCGAGCCTCGCGACAGCCTTACTTCGGAGCGAGAAGCTCAGAGAGAGGAAGGCAGAGAGGTGGACAGCCAAGAAGGCAGGAGTCATGAGGAGTTTGTTGAAGCGACGGAAAGCTCCTCTGGCTGGGAACATATTACTTCCGTTAGCTGCTTGGGGACCTCTGAGAGGCCAAGCACCTATGAAGAAGAGCGCCTGGATATGGGCGACCTAGAAGCTGTGGAAAATGTTGTGGAGCAAAGCTTCGATAGCAGGGAACAAAGACGCTCCATTCAGAATGAGGTGTGTATCAGAACGTCGCAGAGGCCGAGAACATTTCGGGAAGGGGTAGGGCTACCTCTCAATAGCTCCATGGAAGGAGCGCTAGAACGTCATTGGGAAGATGGCAGCGAATGCCATGAAGGCTCTGATATAGTGGCCACTGATTGTTTTGTACCGACAGAGGTAGCAGCAGGCACCACGTCAATGGTCCTAGACCATACGTATATCTCACTCAGAGAGAGAGGGGATTCTAGTTCACAGGATAGCGTAACTGCTATTTGTCCGAGAAAACACGATGGGAGTGCTGAAGCACTCTTCAAAATAAACAGTATCGAATCGGAGGTGGGCTCGATAGTAGGTATGGAGAATGCCAGACAGGGTCTTGAACCTGAGAACGTGATTGGTTTTGAACCTATAATTAAGTCCACTCAAGATGAGCTGTATAATGACCGAGCACAACGGCATCCCTTCTCAAGAATCCAGGAACCTCACACGCTTGTCGGAGCGTTTGGGCTTGCTGAGGGCACCCCGAGCTTGTGTTCATTAGATGGTGAACTAAAAGAAAGCATTTGTGTGAGAGATTGTGGCATTTGGACATTCGTGTCTCAGTGCGTTTCGTGTCGACGCCGACGGCTCGAGACCGCGCCCTGTTCCTCTGTGACCGGTAAGCGTTCATGTGGCCGCGGGGGCGCAGACACGCGTTTCAGCGAAAGTGCATAAAAGCATGTTTGCCACAGTTACTTTCGAAACGTGCGAGAAGGGCAGTGCGTCTGGTTTGGGACGCGATAACCTGAGTGTAGGGTTAGAAAACCGGTAGCTCTTTCTGGACTTCGACTTTTAGATGCGGACACAAGTAGCTTTGTCCATAGTCGATTTTGTAGTAAAAAGGTTTATTCCGGGTTTCAGAACTTTTAAATGCAATTGGGTGAATCTAAAGTTTAAGTGTGGACATTTGGACGATGTAGCGAACTGTAGCCCGGTGATGTGTTGAACTGCGTGGTGCAAATATGTGGTTTAATTGTGACGTAGTGCAGAACGCGCACTCATCGGCAGTTTTTTTTTTCTAAAAAAAAACTTGAATAAAAGGGGGGCGTATGTGATGTGTGGTGCGCGTTCAAAGTGCGCGCCTTCGAAAAGTGCGCGTCACGGAAAAAAAAAAACAAAAGGAGAAATACCAGAGTGCACGTGCGGTGCTGCTTAAACAAGAATGACGACGTTAAAGAGCGTCAAGCACGAGGATGCGTGGCAGGACGTGAAGTAAACAAAAAGGTAAAACATCCAATGGGCAGCGAACACGGAGATTTCAAGGCCCAATGGCTTGACACCACGAAACAGCAGTATCTCCAATGAGAACGAGACAAGTGGGCCAGAGCTGAAGCAGGAGCCTGGGGGGACCAGAGCAAGGGGAATTCGAGGCAGGCAGTGCAAGCGGAAGGTCGTCACCGGACCGGGCGCTGAAGATGGGCCGTTGGGTTCCGGACCCGAGCCTACAGGACTTCCACCGGCCGGGGCCTCCTGCTGTTGGGTTCCCGCTCCAAAGGACCGTGGCCATCCGGTCCTGAACTCCTTTCCAGAGCCTGCGGACTTCGGTTCCGGCAGGCGAGCTACAGCCGTCGGGCTCCGGGCCCGAGCTGTGCGCCCAGCTGCTTGACTAGGTCGACCCTAGTTCCCGGACGCGTCGCCACCAGCCTGCGTTCTCCCGTCTCCGACGTGTCCACGCTCCTCAAGCCGAAACCATCACGATTTGGTAGGGCTTTTCGACGTGTCGCCAGCAGCCAGCGTTCCCTCGTCCTCGTCCAGCCCACGCACTGACGCAGGAGTCACGGCGTTCCGGTTTCTCATCACCGCCGAAAACCAACTTGTGGGTGAGACTGCACCGATACTCTTGCGCTACTCCCATCACTCAGCCCCTTTCGAACGTTAGGTTTAGTTACTGACTTTGAACGTTCTTGTTGGGTGTTTACAGATGTGTTTCGTCATGTCCAGTCAACTGTTTATTAAGTGTTTTGTTTTGTGAGGAATCTTTGCCTTTTTACTTTTCAATTAAACTTTTTGTGTGTTTCTTGGAAACCGAACGGCTTTGTCCTTATTAACAAAACTCTCTGAGGCTCAGCCCGGGAGAAAAACAAATCAGCAACAAGAACCCTGCATCACAGGACCCCAAGCCGCTTGTCTACACACATGCATTTCTTGGCACTCCCAGCCGCACCCTGTAGGAATTTAATGTAACGCAAGGGCTCGCATGCATGGGTAAACTACGGTGGTGTTTCGGCGCTTGAACTGGCTAACAGAACCGAAGAGGTTGCGCACGCATTGCCCACGGCCTATAGGTGGCGCGCCGTGCAATCCAAGAAGCCGCGGGAAATGATGAACCCGTGAACTCGCATAGGAAAAGATAGGACGCACGGACGTACGCCCCTTTCTGCTTTCACCGGATGAACTATCGATAGCCGAATGAATGTATATCAGGCCAAAGCACTTTTCCAAACGATAGGAACCGCAAAATGATCGCTACCTCATTTCTTGCCGCAGTGCGAAGAGTGGGGGTATCAGCAGATCGACCGTGCATCAAGTACGCTTTGCGTAATGCTGTGAGTGCCAGAAAACTGTGCGAACTCGAATTGACCCGATGGAGGCGGAAATGTTGTAGGCCCGTGTGCTCAGATTTGGGTGCACCTTAAAGAACCCCAGGTGGTCTAATTTTCCGGAGCCCTCCACTACAGCGTCTCTCATAATGATATAGCGGTTTTGGGACGTTAAACCCCACATATCAATCAATCGAACTAGAATTGACGTATGAACTGAACGGAACCTCGAGATAATTTGTGCCGAGTCTGCCTGACGGATTGGTCGCAGTATACAGACCCACTAGATAGTAGTGCGCCGTCGCTGGTGCACAGGACCGAATGCTGCACTGGACGGAAAGAAGCATCATGAAGTTGCTTCTTCAACGAAACACAAGCACTGAACACACAACAAGCATATAACTTCCCATTAAGTAGCGCTTGTGTCAAAGCCGTGCTCAGACTCGAACAGAGCGTAATTGACTGCACTCGGATGTTGCAGCTTCCATCAGCGCGATGGCAACAAGGATGTCGAAACGAATACAGGCGTATGCTTTTCGGAACGTCGATTTTGTGAAAATTCGTTTAAAAACAACGTCGTTCGCACGGTGCTGGTTAAAGGCAGGAGAAGTTAGCAGAGAAGCGTGGACTGTCGTCGTAACTGCACGTTTCATTGCGTTAACCATTTCGCTTCGCTGGCCGAGCTCGGGTGTGTTGGCGGCATGCGGCGCTCCGTAATATCCACTGTGATTGAGTTGCATGCAACGCACAAAAAATTATGCTTTTGTTTTGAGCTCGCTCAATGATATTATACAATAAGTACAATCAGAGTGACTTATGAGCATGAGAAAACATTAACGCACGAGGAACGTGAAGTGCAACTCGCAATTCGTGAGGTAGCAGCTAATCGTTCATCGTCACTTTCACTCCGGGTGCGTATTACGTCCAGATAAAAACCGTTGACGTCAAAAGAGTTTCTTTGAACATCACTGCTAAAAGTAATTTGAGGAATTCTCTCCGCCGAACGATTTCGGTAACACAAACAACGCGTCACCCACAACACTAACCCGACGTCGCTCACCACGGGCGCGAAGAACAATGCGCTCTGACACCCGGCAAGAAGCGAACCACTTGCAGTGTGCTGCCACCTATCAAAAAACGTGAATTACAAGCGGCACAGCATCGGCCAAGGTTTGGGAGAGCAAATCGTGAGCCTGTGCCACTTTCTGCGTACGATGAATGTTATGGGATTCATGCACTACAAAGCACTGACGAAGGCTGTGTGCATAAAACAAGCTGCGTTTCAACTACAAAGGTCAGACAATAACATTGAACTATCCAAAGTGACTGCATGAAATTCGCGAAGCTGATATGTGTACTCTGCGGACTGTAATCAAACGCACGACTTGAAACGTATGTTCACGAAAACTTCAAGTCTCGCAAGAACGAATGAGATTTACCACGTCATGGACGATCCGGTATATTCACTGCTGCACGAAAGTTGTTTGTCTTCGTTTCTCGCTAACACAATAACACCGAGGCTAACACAGCCGAAAAAGGGAGCATCTGCGTAATGATCGTCTTCGAGAGGACGCTCCTGAATTGCGCTATGTGGCACCAGTGTATGAACATTGCGAGAATACAGAAGCGTTCGCACTTAAGCGGTTTCAGATTCCCGGCACGAGTTATCTTTATTTCAGAGACACGCCGACGCTGTGCGAGGCTCCGCGATGCGACTACACTGTGCACCTAGCTGTTCACTACTTCAATGACAGTAAATGTTCACTGTCATCGAGTACGCAACGTTCATTTTGCGCTTAGCGCAGGTGATGCACAGTAAAAATTTTTACACCCAAAAGGGTGTAAAAAGGGTGCTTTTACGAGAAAGCACCCTTCGCAACACCCTTTAACACCCATAAATGGCCGATTGAATAAAAAGCACCCATTTGTTTGGGTGCTTGCCTCGATAACACCCTAAAATAGGCTCTAAGGGTGCTTTTGTGCCTGAGAAGGGTGTAGGTGACGATTCATCAGATGGAATATGCAGCATAAGAAGAACACATTATTGTAATATTTGGGATTTTACGTCTCGAAAACCTCGATATGATTATGAGGGTCGTCGTAGTTTAAAGCTCTAGAGATTTTGACCATTTGGTGTTCTTTAATGGGCGCTGATATCGCACAGTGCACGGGCTTCTACCTTTTCGCCTCCATCTGAATTTGACTGCCACGGCCGGCATCGAACCCTCGACCTTCGGATTGGCGGCCGAGCAGCGTAGCTACTGCACAAATATGTGGACCTTGCGTTAAATGACGGCCTAGACTTAGAATGTGTGAAGGTGCTCTCCGAATACAGCAGAATGCCAGCAGAAGCAAATCGCATTTCATCTATAATGGCAATTAACTGCAATCCACGTTACGAAAGCTCACCTTAGCGTTGGTTATAAGCTACATGTTTGCTGTGGATTATATACAAGAACATAATGTTCGCCCGAGTATGGGTGTGTGTGCGTGAGCCTGCGCATGTGTTCGCGTGTAAGCGCGATTGTGTGTACACCCGTGCATGTGTGCGTGCGCGTGTATGTGCGAGTCCGTGCTTGTGTTAAGCGTGCCTGTGCACATGTGTACGCCCATGCATGCGTGCGTTTACGGTTGCGTGTGTGTGTTGCCGTATGTGTGTATACGTGTATGTGTGTGCGCCTGTGAATAAGTATGCGTGTGTACCAGCCCGTGCACCCTGAAATTTATTGTGTGTGTGCGGGGAGGGGGGGGCACTGCTTCTTAGTGTTTAAGGTCCCACACCTGTTCAGACTGGGAGTCTATATGGGAGGTGGCTTAAGAAATGGCGGTGGTCAACGCACTGTACGCGGACTATTCAGTACATGGAAAACAGCTGCACATTGTCGTACCTCATCATTGCTTACGAACTTGCTGTGGTAGCTGATTAGGTCCGCTGAGGCGCTTCTACGCTCGAAAACGTGGGTTATGACCAATTCACACGGAAAGCTGTCACTGCACTTATGCACAACCATCGTTTATATTAACAACGTTTAACAAGAACGTGCCCTGCCTTTGCTACAGGTGCTTAGCTAGCTCATTGGGCAACCATAAGGAATTATGTGCTGATCATGTGGTCAGCAAAAAGTTTGTTATAACAATTTCAGCACGTTTCGTGGTGCGTGACAAGCCTTCTAAACATCCGCGACTGTGGATTAATTTGTTCCAGCTTCGACTACGCATTCAGTGTTTGCGGCACCATACGCGGAATTGCTAGACACAAACAATGCGAAAAGAAATTCCTCTGGAAAAAGGTGTAGCGATGGTCTCCCGCTAATGCCACCGAGGACGAAATAATTATTGTTTCTGGCCATTCCATGGTGCACTTTGTTTTCCGCAAGTTTTG
This sequence comes from Rhipicephalus microplus, assembly GCF_013339725.1. Lineage (NCBI taxonomy): Eukaryota > Metazoa > Arthropoda > Arachnida > Ixodida > Ixodidae > Rhipicephalus > Rhipicephalus microplus. The sequence goes on from NC_051171.1 coordinate 81,326,603, forward strand.
CTTCACTATTTTTCGCCCACTGCAATCGCATTCCGTCAAAATACTCAAAGAACCCGAGGCTGGTAAATAACCTGCGTCGCTGTGCGACTGGCTGGAAGGAGAGTTGCCGTTTACAAGGAGTCGATCCGCGTCGAACGGCCGTCCGCCGTATATGCCACAGCGTTTGCCTTTCGGCGCCGTCTTGGCGGGTTTCCCACTCCTCCCCCCCCCCCCCCGCTAACCCCGGCCAGCGTTGCTCCCCCAACGGTGGCGTAGATAAGCGAATAGTTGCGTCACCGAACACCTGCGTCGACAGCTGCGGCGCCGCCGCCAGACTGCCTCCTCCTTCTCTCTCTCAACGTTGCTCTCTCTGTCTCGTCGTCTTTCAATTGCGTTGCGTTGGTCTGGGGTCTTGGTCGCTGTGTGTGTTCTAGCGAACAGGCGCATATTCAATGGTGGTCACGCATGACACCGTGTTCGAAGTGACGCTCGGATTAAGGAATATTCATGGAGTGGCGGACACGGACAACGTGGGCCTGTTAACGGTGAGTATACAGTTTTCGTAGGTAGTAATCATATAGCGCTAGCTGGGCGCCTGCAGCAGCTCTGCCGAAGTAGGCTGCCAGCCATTTACAACAGCATGCGTTCGCGGGCCTGTTGAAGATGCCCGATTAAACGTGTGACTTAACGAGTTCACACTGCTATGCGCGATGTTGTGTAAGTGCCTGCATCACTCATACAGTGAGTGATGTGTTCACTTAACAAGGGCGGGATTAGTTGCTGATCGCACATTGTCTCTACACTGCACAAAGTGATTGATATTGTTTTAAGATGTGCTTTGGGCTACATCGTAATAACATTTGTATTAATACTCAAATGTGCAACGTGCTTCTGTAGGTGTAAGCGTAAAAAAGAAAGAAAAAGAAAAAATATGTACAGAGGCGCACTGTACGAAATGGCTCTTTTTTTTGCTTAAAGACGGTAAAGTTGGAAGTGCTGATATGCCGCGATGCTCCCAGCACGTGCGCCTCGGTCTTTTAAGCTATTTAGGACAACTGTCACCAGCAACAGGGAAAGATCTAGCAGACTTCCAAAGGCGCGTTGTTGTGGCCATCGCCGTGCGTTGTTTTCCCTCGTTTCTGTTTGGTGTTTTCGTGCTTTGCCTTCATCTGCGATAACGTTCGGCGTTATAACAGAATCGACAGAGTATACGTGACTGTAGGAGCTATGTGCGGTAGCTCTAGCATAAGCCATGGCTGCTGCAACGTAGACGGCGTGCGCGCGCGTTGGTGTCGTTCGAGCGCTCCTACTTGCTTGATTGTGTTTAACTGGGTATTTAGGCACGGGTTACGTTTGTAAATACCGTGGTCAATAATCGCTAATAGCGTGCCCCTGATTGCCATCAGAGGATGGGCTTGGTTGTCGAAATATGCCAGACGCTTTTTCTGAAAGCAAGGTTTGAAAAAAATTTTTTTAAAGAAATACTTTCATACGTGCTAGGCAGTGCCTATTGCAGGCCCGCAACTCTTTAAAAACTGGACGTGCTATCACATCTTTTATCAAATTACAATGAATTAAGATGATTGAATTATAGATGACGAATTTCTGTGCTAGATTGGGTGCACAAAACACATGTTCGCAGCCATACGTCTAGAAAGCAGGCAAATAGGAAGCACAGCGTCAAATTTGGATTAGATTCCATTGACGGAGCGTCTCGTGAGGGTAGAAAGAACGAAAAAATTGTTCATTTTTGATGCCCTTATAGAGGCAGTCAGAATTGCACTGATTGGTGACTTGTAACAATTCTTCAGATTGTTAGAGGCGTGATTAAAGTCAGTAAATCTTTTACTTTTTTTTTGCAGACCTCTTCGCTAGTGCCACGCCCAAGATCATTTGTTCTCATGTAAAAGAGAAAGCAGAGATGTCTTCACTGTTTGTACATGAAGAGGTAAGTTTCTTGTGCGTTTTGATTATAGCTACATGTTCTGAACCTTGTATTTTAGGAATTGTTTTTCACACTGGCTCACTACCCTAGATGGAATTTGATTCTTAAGTGAGTTCAGGCTTTTGTAAGTGCCATTTTTGAGCTGTAGTCTTACACTTCACCTCATTTCGGGAATTCGCTGTATGCTGGAAAACTCTTATCTTTATCATACGAAATTATTGGAATGTATGGGTTGTTTGCTTCGAGTTCAGTGTAATGTCAATTACACGCCATTTCGAAGGATACACACTACGCATTCTTTATATAAGGTGCTGGCAGAACAGCACGAACATCCTTTTATGAGAAGTCATATTTGCTCTTATTACAGGATGAGAGGGTGCCGCTGACATCCTGCGTAGTCTACCCTGGCCCCAGCCTAGAGCAAGCCTACTTCCTGAACCTCCACATGGATAACCGAAAAATCTTCCGTGTCAGTAATGACGAAGAAAGAGTGACAGCACTGATGAGTTGATTTTTTTTTATTTTGAACATTGTCTACGGCCGCAAGGCCTTTAACAACCACCGTGATTGAGGGGCTTTTTCTCGGCGTGAGTTTGGAGTTTATCAAAGAAGTTGTTCAGGCAGTACGACGCTGAAAATTTTAGTGTCACAATGCCTGAACAACTTTTTTTAGTGTGGTCATGGTAGATGAACAAATATTGTTATTTGTGTAAGTTATATTGATGAAATATAGCTGGACCATTCCATGCCAAACGTCCCAGCCACTTTGGCGACCATCTGAATTGTATTTGAAAAAAAATGTGCTGACTTACTGCGTTGAAAATAGTGAACTGCTAGAATATTTCAGCGAGAAAAAAAGTTTTGTTCATGTGGCTGGCTTATAACTTCCTGGCATAATGCCGTCTGTGTGCTGTTTGTGGAAAATTTCGTTTTAAAACTACCGCTTATTTTTTCTAAAGCAAATTCGGTCTGCCTGTTAAGTCAATGTGCTTCTGTAAGGTATTTGAAGCTCAATAATGATAGTGCAATTTTTGCCACATTCGCTTCCAAGAATAAAGCCAAAATGTGTTATGTTTGCATTTTTTATTGCAATATTGCACTTTGTATGAATATCTGAGCAGTGAATACTTACTCCACAGAAGGTATATTTTGAGTGAAAAATATCTTTATACCTCTCAAGCTGCTGGAATATACGAGAAAATATCACTAATTTCACAAAATTGTGATTTGTGATCGCAAAAAGGACAGGAAAGAGCGCTGTCAACTGAATTTTATTGAAGGTGCTACGAGCGTTTTTATACTGAGCACAAGACCAGGGCTCATCTGCAACAACACATGTGTGACCATGACAAAATAATTTGAACCGAGAAAAGAATACTCTTTTTCGGAAAAGATATGTGAAGGTGTACTGATGCACTGATCCTTGGCCTTCCTGATAAAGAGCTCTAAAATCTCTCATTTTTCTGCTTGCTTTTTTTTCAAAAACCGTGTTTTATGAAACCTAGGACTACACTTACATTCTTTACGGTGTCCGCCCATGAGACTACTATAGCCCTTCTTAACATTTAAAGCATGCTGTCTTGCTTGATCATTGAAGCATTGCCCAGTTTGTCCTATGTTTACTTTTCCACGTGCGGTATCTCATACACATTAGATTGGCATTCACTAAACCTATTCTAGTGACGAATGACGCAAGATTGACTATTCCTGTTGCTGTAAGTACATGCACTTTTGAAAGCTTGCAAGGGGTGGAAAACAACAATGTCATATCTGCTGGCTCTTTTCCTAAAATTGTGAGACACCTTATGTACGTAGTACCCTGTGACATGCAAAGGTGATTGGTCATTCTCTTTTTCTTTTGGTCCTGTTTCCTTTAACTTTACTTTCTGCAGGAGGGTTTCGCAAACAAGTGTGATGATGCTTTTGGGGTATTGGCTGGTGCTATCAGCCCAGGAGTGCTAAGAATGTTCTGTCTTTTGATAGTGGGCATTCAAAATTAGTAGAAAGAGGAATTGATACCACATGTATTCGGCCACCCTTCAGAAGTCATGTTAGCACAAGGGTGAGGTCAGGCTTAAAAACCAGATTAAAAGACTAAAAGATGCTGGGTATCCCAACAGAATCATCACACCCGTTTGCAAAACCCTCCTGCTGAAAGTAAAGTTAAAGAAGACAGGACCAACAAAAAACAATGACCAAAACCTTTGCATGTTATACCACATCACGTGTCTCACAATTAAAAAAATAGCCAGCAGATAAGATATTAGCGTGTTGTTTTCCACCCCTTGCAAGCTTTCAAAAGTGTGTGTACTAAACAGCAACAGGAATACTCAATCTTGCCCCATTCGACACGAGAATAGGTTTACTTAATGCCAATTTAACGTTTGTAGAAGTATTTTTTATCAGGTAAACCAATGATCAGTGCATCACTACACGTTCACTTATCCTTTCCGAGAGGGAGTATTCTTTTCACAGTTAAGATTATTTTGTAGTGCTCACACGTGTCGTCCTGCATGAACACGGTTCTTGTACTCCGTATAAAAGCGCTCGTAGCACATTCATTAAATTCAGTTGACAGTCGGTGCTCTTCCTAAAGTTGTCGCGCTGTGACTAGCACACAACCACGATGAACCAACTCTCCCAAATTAAGCTCTTGTTACGTAACACATAGACCGTGTTTCGTATGGAAAGAAGGAGCGGTGCTTTTAGAATAAAATGTTTCACATACAACACCTAGACGGCATTCCAGGAAGTTCAGAAGGCAGCCACGTGACCAAATATTTTTCCTTCTCTAAATATTCCAGAAGTTCACTATTTTCAATGCAGCACGAGTTTTTCGAATACATTTGAGATGGTTGCCAAAATGGCTGGGACATATTGCGCAAAGTGACCCAGCTGTGTCATTAGCCATAAATATGCATTACCTCTTTTGTTTTTTGTGTGTCCTGGCTCAGTTTTGTGTTCGTTTTTAGCTTATTGTGTTTCCGATCATTGTATTGCTTTCTTAGGTATTCGCTAAAGTTATATGTGCGAAAACCCGTATGTGTTTGCATGTACATCATTTCTCATAACCAATTGTTATACATCCAGGAATACAAAGCTTAAACCACTGTGATTGTATACATTCGAAAACACTATCCATATATATTTTTGTGTACATCACTTCTTGGGAACGATTGTGTACATGAAGGCGTATATAGTGAAATCGTGGTGATTGTATATATTTGAAAGAATCAAGTATATATTTGCCTGTATTTCATTCCTATTAACCGATTTTGTACATGAAGGAGTATTAAACTGGAAACCACTGGGATTGTAGATACTTGAAAGAATTATAGGGATATATTAGCGTGTATTTCATTTGTAGTCTCTATGTACTTGAAGCAGTATACTAAACTGAAACCAGTGTAATTGTATTGTCAAAGAATTGTCAATAAAGTGAAACTGAAAAAATATAATGAACATTTGAGGTGTTGCATGTGTAGTCTACGTATACGTGAACGTATATCTGGTGAAAAAGTTGTGTGGCAGAAGAAAAGTTTGTTTTATTTGCCTATTAAATAAACACTATATGCAAGGGCAGCAAGGCTTCATTTTCTGTAAAGCGCATTATGCATATACTGTGAAGTATATATATAGATCCAGCACAAGTTCATACACGATTGTATGCGTTTATATTTTTGCCACACGCAATGAATGGAGCTCGACAGGTGGCGCACCATCGATAATCAGGACCACTTTCTTCAAGTAGTGTGTAATCAGTGCATGCTGATATCTATTAGTGCAGTCTAAAAGAATACTGCCACCCCTGCCATGGGCACTAAACACCCTTGTGCACCCTTCACGCACCTTCCTCAGAGGGTGCTAAAAAAGTAATGGACATCGAAGGCGCCCTTCCTTAAGGGTGTTTTTATAACACCCTACAGTTTTTTCACATGTACACCCTATTCTAAGGGTGCATGGTAAAACACCCTTTTTGGAAGGTGCTGAAATAACACCCTTAGGGTGTCGTCCACGGGACAAGCTCATTTACACCCTTCTGGGTGTAAAAGTTTTTACTGTGTGCAATTATTGTTGACGGGTAAAGAAGCTTTACTGAAAGACGCACGGCTAATATGAAGCTATGAACCACCAGCTTGTGTAGTTGTCGAATATATTACTTCTGAATGCATGCGTATTACAGTTACAAAATACTTTGAGTATTTTCACAGAGAAGAAGATTGGTATACTGGCAAAAATGGTACTCATTACGAGAAAGACCGACGTAGCAAGCTGTTGTATCCAGAAACAAAAAGCAAAGCTCACATTTTAGAGTCAGGTGTACGTTCACAATACCTCTAAGAAAAGCTGCAAGCAATTGAAAGCAAACGTGAATAAATGGGGCTAACAGCTAACGCGAGTCAACCTCGAATACCCAATTCTTGATCTAGAAAGACAAACATTATGCACCAAACAAAATATTGTGGAGCTCCATTAGCTGTGTATGGTGTACCAATGTATATAAATATTTTCAATGTTCCGATCACCAACACACAGGATGTAAGCACAGCTAAGCACTGAATTCTCTGCTGATGGGACGCATCTATCCACACACAGTAAAAGTTTTTACACCCAGAAAGGTGTAAAAGAGCTTGTCCCGTGGACGACACCCTAATGGTGTTAATTCAGCACCTTCCAAAAAGGGTGCTTTACCATGCACCCTTAGAATAGGGTGTACATGAAAAAACTGTAGGGTGTTATAAAAACACCCTTAAGGAAGGGTGCCTTCGATGTCCATCACTTTTTTAGCACCCTCTGAGGAGGGTGCGAGAAGGGTGCACAAGGGTGTTTAGTGCTCATGGCAGGGGTGGCAGTATTCTTTTAGACTGCACTAATCGATATCAGCATGCACTGATTACACACTACTTGAAGAAAGTGGCCCTGATTATCGATGGTGCGCCACCTGTCGAGCTCCATTCATTTTGTATGGGCAAAAATATAAACGCATACAATCGTGTATGAACTTGTGCTGGATTTATATATACTTCACAGTATATGCATAATGCGCGTTACAGAAATTGAAGCCTTGCTGCCCTTGCATATTGTGTTTATTTAATAGGCAAATAAAACATAAACTTCTCTTCTGCCACACAACTTTTTCACCAGATATACGTTCACGTATACGTACACTACACATGCAACACCTCAAATGTTTATTATATTTTTCAGTTTGCCCCGCCGCGGTGGTCTAGTGGCTAAGCTACTCGGCTGCTGACCCGCAGGGCGCGGGTTCGAATCCCGGCTGCGGCGGCTGCATTTCCGATGGAGGCGGAAATGTTGTAGGCCCGTGTACTCAGATTTGGGTGCACGTTAAAGAACCCCAGGTGGTCTAAATTTCCGGAGCCCTCCACTACGGCGTCTCTCATAATCATATGGTGGTTTTGGGACGTTAACCCCCACATATCAATCAATCAATCATCAATATTTTTCAGTTTCACTCTATTTACAATTCTTTGCAACATACAATTACACTGGTTTCAGTTTAGTATACTGCTTCAAGTACATAGAGACTACGAATGAAATACACGCTAGTATATCCCTATAATTCTTTCAGGTATCTACAATCCCAGTGGTTTCCAGTTTAATACTCCTTCATGTACACAATCGGTTAATAGGAATGAAATACAGGCAAATATATACTTATGATTCTTTCAAACATATACAATCACCATGATTTCACTATATACGCCTTCATGTACTCAATCGTTCCCAAGAAGTGATGCACACAAAAATATATGTGGATAGTGTTTTCAAATGTATACAATCACAGTGGTTTAAGCTTCGTATTCCTGGATGTATAACAATTGGTTATGAGAAATGATGTACATGCAAACATATACGGGTTTTCGCACATATACCTTCAGCGAATACTTAAAAAACCAATACCATGATCAGAAACACAATAAGCTAAAAACGAACACAAAACTGAGTCAGGACACACAAAAAACAAAAGAGGTAATGCATAATCATGACTATTGACACAGCTGGGTCACTTTATGCCAAATGTCCCAGCCATTTTGGCAACCATCTCAAATGTATTCGAAAAACTCGTGCTGCATTGAAAATAGTGAACTTCTGGAATATTTAGGAGAGGAAAAATATTTGGTAACGTGGCTGCTTTCTGAACTTCCTGGAATGCCGTCTAGGTGTTGTATGTGAAAAATTTTATTTTAAAAGCACCGCTCCTTCTTTCCATACGAAAAAACTCGGTCTACGTGTTACGTAACAAGAGCTTAATTTGGGAGAGTTGGTTCATCATGGTTGCGTGCTAGTCACAGCGCGACAACTCTAGGAAGAGACAGAAAGGACAGGAAAGACACCGACTGTCAACTGAATTTAATGAATGTGCTACGAGCGCTTTTATACGGAGTACAAGAACCGTGTTGATGCGCCACGACACGTGTGAGCACTACAAAATAATCTTAACTGTGAAAAGAATACTCCCTTTCGGAAAGGATAAGTGAACGTGTAGTGATGCACTGATCATTGGTTTACCTGATAAAAAATACTTCAACAAACGTTAAATTGGCATTAGGTAAACCTATTCTCGCGACGAATGGGGTAAGATTAACTATTCCTGTTGCTGTTTAGTACACACACTTTTGAAAGCTTGCAAGGGGTAGAAAACAACACGCTAATATCATATCTGCTGGCTATTTTTTTAATTGTGAGACACCTGATGTGGTATAACATGCAAAGGTTTTGGTCATTGTTTTTCGTTGGTCGTGTATTCTTTAACTTTACTTTCTGCAGGAGGGTTTCGCAAACGGGTGTGATGATTCTGTTGGGATACCCAGCATCTTTTAGTCTTTTAATCTGGTTTTTAAGCCTGACCTCACCCTTGCGCTAACATGACTTCTGAAGGTGGCCTGAATACACGTGGTATGAATTCCTGTTTCTACTGATTTTGAATGCCCACTATCAAAAGGCAGAACATCCTTAGCACTCCTGGGCTGATAGCACCAGCCAATACCCCAACAGCATCATCACACTTGTTTGCGAAACCCTCCTGCAGAAAGTAAAGTTAAAGGAAACAGGACCAAAAGAAAAAGAGAATGACCAATCACCTTTGCATGTCACAGGGTACTACGTACATAAGGTGTCTCACAATTTTAGGAAAAGAGCCAGCAGATATGACATTGTTGTTTTCCACCCCTTGCAAGCTTTCAAAAGTGCATGTACTTACAGCAACAGGAATAGTCAATCTTGCGTCATTCGTCACTAGAATAGGTTTACTGAATGCCAATCTAATGTGTATGAGATACCGCTAACACGTGGAAAAGTAAACATAGGACAAGCTGTGCTATGCTTCAATGATCAAGCAAGAGCGCATGCTTTAAATGTTAAGAAGGGCTATAGTAGTCTCATGGCCGGACACCGTAAAGAATGTAAGTGTAGTCCTAGATTTCATAAAACCCGGTTTTTGAAAAAAAGCAAGCAGAAAAATGAGAGATTTTAGAACTCTTTATCAGGAAGGCCAAGGATCAGTGCATCAGTACACCTTCACTTATCTTTTCCGAAAAAGAGTATTCTTTTCTCGGTTAAAATTATTTTGTCATGGTCACACATGTGTTGTTGCGGATGAGCCCTGGTCTTGTGCTCAGTATAAAAACACTCGTAGCACCTTCAATGAAATTCAGTTGACAGCGCTCTTTCCTGTCCTTTTTGCGATAAGATTTTTATTACAGAAAGAATTTCATTTTCTTACAGTTTAGGTATAATGATGAGTTTTCATTGTATCACAACATGTAGCAAATTGCATCTCAATATGGACAAAACTCACGATTTTGTGAAATTCGTGATATTTTCTCGTATATTTCAGCAGCTTGAGAGGTATAAAGATATTTTTTACTCAAAACATGCCTTCTGTGGAGTATGTATTCACTGCTCAGATATTCATACAAAGTGCAATATTGCAATAAAAAATGAAAACATAACACATTTCGGCGTTATTCTTGGAAGCGAATGTGGCAAAAAAATTGCACTATTATTATTGAGCTTCAAATATCTTACAGAAGCACATTTACTTAACAGGTAGACCGAATTTGCTCTAGAAAAAATAAGCGGTAGTTTTAAAACGAAATTTTCCGCAAACAGCACACAGACGGCATTATGCCAGGAAGTTATAAGCCAGCCACATGAACAAAACTTTTTTTCTCGCTGAACTATTCTAGCAGTTCACTGTTTTCAACGCAGTAAGTCAGCACATTTTTTTTTCAAATACAATTCAGATGGCCGCCAAAGTGGCTGGGACGTTTGGCATGGAATGGTCCAGCTATATTTAAGCAAAATAACTTACACAAATAACAATATTTGTTCATCTACCATGACCACAGTAGAAGAAGTTATTCAGGCATTGTGACACTAAAATTTCCAGCGTCGTACGGCCTGAACAACTTCTTTGATAAACTCCAAACTCACGCCGAGAAAAAGCCGCTCAACCACGGTGGTTTTTAAAGGCCTTGCGGCCGTAGACAATGTTGAAAATAAAAAAAAATCAACTCATCAGTGCTGTCACTCCTTTTTCGTCATTACTGACACGGAAGATTTTTCGGTTATCCATGTGGAGGTTCAGGAAGTAGGCTTGCTCTAGGCTGGGGCCGGGGTAGACTACGCAGGACGTCAGCGGCACTCTCTCATCCTGTAATAGGAGCAATTATGACTTCTCATAAAAGGATGTTCGTGCTGTTCTGGCAGCACCATATATAAAGAATGTGTAGTGTGTATTCTTCGAAATGGCGTGTAATTGACATTACACTGAACTCGAAAGCATACAACCCATACATTCCAATAATTTCGTACGATAAAGATAACAGTTTTCCAGCATACAGCGAATTCCCGAAATGAGCTTAAGTGTAAGATTACAGCTCAAAAATGGCACTTACGAAAGCCTGAACTCACCTAAGAATCAAATTCCTTCTAGGGTAGTGAGCCAGTGTGAAAAACAATTCTTAAAGTACAACGTTCAGAACATGTAGCATTAATCAAAGTGCAAAAGAAACTTACCTCTTCATGTACAAACAGTGAAGACATCTCTGCTTTCTCTTTTACATGAGAACAAATGATCTTGAGCGTGGCACTAGCGAAGAGGTCTGCAAAAAAAAATAGTAAAAGATTTATTGACTTTAATCACGCCTCTAACAATCTGAAGAATTGTTACAAATCACCAATCAGTGCAATTCTGACTGCCTCTATAAGGGCATCAAAAATGAACAATTTTCTCGTTCTTTCTACCCTCACAAGACGCTCCGTCAATAGAATCTATTCCAAATTTGACGCTGTGCTTCATATTTGCCTGCTTTGTAGACGTAGGGCTGCGAACATGTGTTTTGTGCACCCAATCTAGCACAGAAGTTCGTCATCTATAATTCAATCATCTTAATTCATTGTAATTTGTTATAAGATGTGATAGCTCGTCCAGTTTTTAAAGAGTTGCGGGCCTGCAATAGGCACTGCCTAGCACGTATGAAAGTATTTCTTTAAAAGAATTTTTTTCAAACCTTGCTTTCAGAAAAAGCGTCTGGCATATTTCGACAACCCAGCCCATCCTCCGATGGCAATTAGGGGCATGCAATTAGCGATTATTGACCACGGGATTTACAAACGTAACCCGTGCCTAAATACTTAGTTAAACACAATCAAGCAAGTAGGAGCGCTCGAACGACACCAACGCGCGCGGACGCCGTCTATGTTGCAGCAGCCATGGCTTATGCTAGAGCTACCGCACACAGCTCCTACAGTCGCGTATACTCTCTCGATTCTGTTATAACGCCGGACGTTATTGCCGATGAAGGCAAAGCACGACAACAGCAAACAGAAACGAGGGAAAACAACGCACGGCGATGGCCACAACAACGTGCCTTTGGAAGTCTGCTAGATCTTTCCCTGATGCTGGTGACACTTGTCCTAAATAGCTTAAAAGATTGAGGCGCACGTGCTGGGAGCATCGCGGCATATCAGCACTTCCAACTTTACCGTCTTTAAGCAAAAAAAAAGCCATTTCGTACAGTGCGCCTCTGTACATATTTTTTCTTTTTCTTTCTTTTTTACGCTTACACCTACAGAAGCACATTGCTCATTTGAGTATTAATAGAAATGTTATTACGACGTAGCCCAAAGCACATCTTAAAAAATATCAATCACTATGTGCAGTGTAGAGACAATGTGCGATCAGCAACTAATCCCGCCCTTGTTAAGTGAACACATCACTCACTGTATGAGTGATGCAGGCACTTACACAACATCGCGCATAGCAGTGTGAACTCGTTAAGTCACACGTTTAATCGGGCATCTGCAACAGGCCCGCGAACGCATGCTGTTGTAAATGGCTGGCAGCCTACTTCGGCAGAACTGCTGCAGGCGCCCAGCTAGCGCTATATGATTACTACCTACGAAAACTGTATACTCACCGTTAACAGGCCCACGTTGTCCGTGTCCGCCACTCCATGAATATTCCTTAATCCGAGCGTCACTTCGAACACGGTGTCATGCGTGACCACCATATAATATGTGCCTGTTCGCTAGAACACACACAGCGACCAAGACCCCAGATCAACGCAACGCATTTGAAAGACGACGAGACAGAGAAAGCAACGTTGAGAGAGAGAAGGAGGAGGCACTGGCGGCGGCGCCGCAGCTGTAGACGCAGGTGTTCGGTGACGCAACTATTCGCTTATCTACTCCGCCGTTGTGGGAGCAACGCTGGCCGGGAAGAGCGGGGGGGGTGGGGGGGGGGGAGGAGCGGGAAACCCGCCAAGACGGCGCCGAAAGGCAAACGCTATGGCGCATACGGCGGACGGCCGTTCGACGCGGAATGACTCCCGGCAACCCTCCTTCCAGCCAGTCGCACAGCGACGCAAGTTATTTACCAGCCTCGGGTTCTTTGAGTATTTTGACGGAATGCGATTGCAGTGGGCGAAAAATAGTGAAGCAAAACTTGCGGAAAACAAAGTGCACCATGGAATGGCCAGAAACAATAATTATTTCGTCCTCGGTGGCATTAGCGGGAGAGCATCGCTACACCTTTTTCCAGAAGAATTTCTTTTCGCATTGTCTGTGTCTGGCAATTACGTGTATGGTGCCGCAAACACTGAATGCGTAGTCGAAGCAGGAACAAATTAATCCACAGTCGCGGGATGTTTAGAAGGCTTGTCACGCACCACGAAACGTGCTGAGGATGTTATAACAAACTTTTTGCTGACCACATGATCAGCACATAATTCCATATGGTTGCCCAATGAGCTAGCTAAGCACCTGTAGCAAAGGCAGGGCACGTTCTTGTTAAACGTTGTTAATATAAACGATGGTTGTGCATAAGTGCAATGACAGCTTTCCGTGTGAATTGGTCATAACCGACGTTTTCGAGCGTAGAAGCGCCTCAGTGGACCTAATCAGCTACCACAGCAAGTTCGTAAGCAATGATGAGGTACGAAAATGTGCAGCTGTTTTCCATGTACTGAATAGTCCGTGTACAGTGCGTTGACCACCGCCATTTCTTAAACCACCTCCCATATAGACTCCCAGTCTGAACAGGTGTGGGACCTTAAACACTAAGAAGCAGTGCCCCCCCCCCGCACACACACAAGAAATTTGAGGGCGCACGGGCTGATACACACGCATACTTATTCACAGGCGCACACACATACACGTATACCCACATACGGCAACACACACACGCGACCGTAAACGCACGCATGCATGGGCGTACACATGTGCACAGGCACGCTTAACACAAGCACGGAATTGCACATACACGCGCACGCACACATGCACGGGTGTACACAAAATCGCGCGTACACGCTAACACATGCGCAGGCTCACGCACACACACCCATACTCGGGCGAACATTATGTTCCTGTATATAATCCACAGCAAACATGTAGCCTATAACCAAAGATAAGGTGAGCTTTCGTAACGTGGATTGCAGTTAATTGACATTATAGATGAAACGCGATTTGCTTCTGCTGGCATTCTGCTGTATTCGGAGAGCACCTTCACACATTCTAAGTCTAGGCCGTCATTTAACGCAAGGTCCACATATTTGTGCAGTAGCTACGCTGCTCGGCCGCCAATCCGAAGGTCGAGGGTTCGATGCCGGCCGTGGCAATCAAATTCAGATGGAGGCGAAACGGTAGAAGCCCGTGCACTGTGCGATATCAGCGCCCATTAAAGAACACCAAATGGTCAAAATCTCTAGAGCTTTACACTACGACGACCCTCATAATCATATCGAGGTTTTTGAGACGTAAAATCCCAAATATTATAATTATGTGTTCTTCTTATGCTGCATATTCCATCTGATGAATCGTCACCTACACCCTTCTAAGGCACAAAAGCACCCTTAGAGCCTATTTTAGGGTGTTATCGAGGCAAGCACCCAAACAAATGGGTGCTTTTTAGGGGCGAAGCTCCATGTGGCGTGGCTTGGGCGTCCCTCGTATGTAACCACCAGTGGCACTACCCGAAATAGGTATAACACTTGACCTCCAAGGTGGTGCCAGTGAGAGATTTCTTCTGTGCGTTGTTTAAAAATAAAAAATAGTGCTCAATGTACATGCCAATGGCTGCTAATGGGGAATGAGAGACATGAGCATTCGGCTTTTAGTCAACGCGCACGCTGCGATCCCCATTAGCAGCCACTGGCATGTACATTGAGCACTATCGGACACGAAAGGGATGCTACATTATACTCGCTGGGTGTAACCTCCTTAGCTTTAGAAAGGTTTAGCGAGCGTTGAGCCGCAGTGCCATGAATACAATGAACTTGTATATACCATGAATGAACTCAAGGTGGTTAAAAATGAGAAGTAGATACGAAGCGCCAGCCGTAAGAAAGTAAAAGCCGAATTCTCCTGTCTCTCATTTCTCATTAGCAGCCATTGGCATGTAAATTGAGCCCTATCTGACAGGGAAAGGTTGGTACGTTATACTCGCTGGGCGTAACCTCCTTGGTTTTCGAAAGGTTTAGCGAGCGTTTGGTCGCAGTGCCATGAATACAGTGAACTAGAATATACCATGAACTCGAGGTGGTTAAAGGTGGGAAGTGGACCCAAAGCGCAGGCCGTAAGAAAGTGTGCGTGTGCCACCTCTCGTTTAGTCCTTGGAATGTCCACTGAATGGCGGTGCTTCTATATGGGGAATATATGATAAAAAGACGCGAGATGGTGGAACTTGGAGTGTTGAATAGATGGACGAACGGACACACAGATGCATGAATGGACGCATGAACGGACGCAGGGGCGGATGAATGAAAGAACGCAGGGACGTGCGCACAAACAGACGCATGGACGGTCACACAGACGGACGCATGGACGAACGAATGCTTCGCCCCACTCTCCATCATTCACTCCGTGGATATGCTGCCATTTTTTTTCAATCGGCCATTTATGGGTGTTAAAGGGTGTTGCAAAAGGTGCTTTCTTGTAAAAGCACCCTTTTTACACCCTTTTGGGTGTAATTTTTTTTACTGTGAATGGATCATTATTCTACATGTTTCCTACAATATTCTTCATACTTAGCAGTTTCAGGCACTCACCAGGCTCCCAGTTTTCGGCAGCGTCAGCACTTTCCATGTTTTGGGAAACCGCGGGGGTCTGCCGCAGCAAATCTGTTTGAAAAAAGAATATTGGTATGATTTAGGTGTGCACTCACAGTAAAAGCCGATGAGGCCAGAAAATGTCACGAAACGAAAATAGGGGAGCAAGATTGAGTGCATGACTTGGCATACATCCCTATACTTAGCCCAAGTGGTATTGCTATATTAATGTCAAGTTTTTTTTTTCATTTAGATAAACATTAGCACTTACATAAACATACCGTATTTGGTATGGGATGACATCATTGTACGAAGAACATATCAGACAAGTCATAACATAAAATTCATGACATGTATGTGATGACTTACATGTCATGGTCCCGCAGCTCTTGCGGTGATTTCGTTCACATGGCATGTTGAAATACTGGTATGGTATGGCATGATTGCATGGCAAACACAAGAGACAGACCCCAACATGAAAATCATGACATGCGTGTCATGTAACAACATGACTACATGCCACGCTCATGATGCGCTCGCGACTGTTTCGCTAGCGTCACATATACCAAATTTGATATTACAGTACGTGAACGGGTGACGAAGGTATGTGACTGGTGCAAACATGGTAATCATGAGATGCGTGTCATGTGATGACTACATGCCACAGTCAAGGCGCCAATACATTTCGACGTGACGCGGTGCGCGCGCTCACCGGCGTTCGTTTCGTCGCGTCACGCCAGCGTTGGCACGCCAGGAGCCGGTCCTGCCATATACCTGCAGGCACACGCCTCACTGCGTGGCTTTGACGCATGCGCGTTTCAGCGCGTCCGGCGTACCTCCGTCACGAAAAGAGGGAGACGCAGTGTTGTGAGGGTATTTCATTGGCGCGATGAGTAGCATGTCGCATTTCGCGCCGGTTGCCATCGGGCCGTGCCGATGGACGCTGGTCGTGCGTGGCGTCAAACTACAAAGCGCTCGTGTTTTGCTAGCGGAGGGTCGTTGTGCCCAGCGTGCGCGCGCGTCAACGATACTTCGGAGTATATTGGGCCCTTCATGATGCGCCCATGGCCGTTTTGATAGCTCCGCATATACCAAATTTGGTGTTACATGTGGAGCACGAAATATATGTCTGGTGCAAACATGATAATCTTGACACGCGTGTCATGTAAGAACATGACAATATACCACGCTCATAGCGTACTCGCGGTCGTTTGGCTAGCTCCCCATATACTAAATTTGGTATTACGTGACGTGAATAGATTACGAATGTAAACGACACATCCATACATTATAATCATGACACGGAAGTCATGTACGACATAATTTATGTCTACCTCGTAACGTTGTGCTTATTTCAAAGTGACATATCGACATTTCCATATTGTGCTTCACGTATCATCGATTCGCACTGTACGTGGGATCTGCCTATTTTTTTTTAAACAATCTTTACCGCAGTACCGGACGCGTTCGAGTGAACCTCGATATAAACAGCCCTTCCAAACGTCGCGGCACGGATACACTTCACTGATGAAACTGAAATTGGCGACAAAATTCAGCATTCATCCTCATGGTGGACAGCGCACTTGGTGGTCACTTTTTTTTTGAACGTGCGTACATCCACACCAATTTCGCGTCTAGGATTGGGGATAAAATGTCCGGTATGTATGACGGTGCACTTCACGGATCTGTAGACATAGGAATTGATTGCCTTTATTTGTACCAGGTTAGGAAGAACCATTCCCGAAACGTGGAATCAGCACAACCATTCTGTTCGGTCCTTCTATGCTTAAATGAACGCATGATGCCATATCTATTTCTCGCCCTGGTGCGAGTTTATTTATAAGTTTATTTATAAATACTGCAATCTTTGATAGGGATTTTAGCAGGTGAGTTACAGTGCATAAAAAGGATACATGGTTTACAACAACTGTACAATTCAACAAAGATGAAATGCCTCTTCTTCTCGGGTACAAAAAGTTGTTACAAATAATACAACAACAACAGAGGATTGTTATACAATGCTAATTAAGGTGGGACTCAAACAAACTTAGAGAAAGCTGTAGAACTTGTGAATTCTGAAGTTTATTCTAATCGGAAATAGTTCTGGAAAAAAAGGAATACTTATCACAGTTAGTACGTGTGCGATGGGGGGTGACTGTTAGTTGGTGTCTTCGTCTGGTCGCGTACCCATCTGAAAATGAAATCACATCTGAAAAATCTATTTTATAATGCTCCTTGATTATTTGATAGAAACACTTCAGTCGCGTTAAAAGATTACTGTGTGCTAACTACGGTAAGTCGGCTCGTCGTAGAAGTTCGGTAACTGAAGTGCGCCCAAATTTGTTAAATATGTAGCGCGCAGCCAGCCTTCTTTTGTACGGTTTCCAGCCTGCGGATGTTTGTCTTTGTGTATGGATCCCAGATAACGACGCAATATTCTAATGCTGGTCGAACTACTGATTTGTACGCAAGTAAACGAACATCAGGAGTGGAAAGTTTCAACACTCGTCTAAGAAAGAAAAGCTTTCTATTCGCGGCAGCAATCACAAAATCAATGTGCTTATTCCAATTAAGATTATTAGTTATCCATAAACCGAGGTACTTAAATTGAGTTACTTCTTTCTGAGTGATTGCGTTCACAGAGTAGTTAAAGACAAAAGGATTCTTTTTCTGGGTAATTCTCATGACTACAGTTTTATCGAAGTTTACAGCCATCTGCCATTGGTCACACCACGTGATAACTTTTTGAAGGGCATCGTTTAGAAGAAAATGATCTGACATGCTGCTTATTTCAGAGTAAATTACGCAATCATCTGCAAAAAGTTTCATTTTCACAGGAATATTGTCAACTATATCATTAATATATACCAGAAAGAGGATGGACCAAGAACCGAACCCTGGGGAACGCCAGAGCTAACCGTTAGCCTACAGGAGCGGCTGCTTTTAAAATTAACAAACTGTTCCGGGTTTGATAGGTATGCCAAGATCCATTTAAGTAATTGGTTGTTCCTGAAAATTTTGTCTAGTTTGAGTAGTAATTTTTGGTGTGAAACTTTATCAAAGGCTTTGGAGAAATCTATGAAAATGGCGTTGGTTTGATTGCCGTTATTAATAGAGATAGCAAAGTCATGCACTGTCTGTACCAGCTGGGTGCAGGTAGAGTATCCCTTCCGGAACCCATGTTGAAAGTTGGTTAGTACACTATGTGTTTCCAGAAATTCAGATATGTGATTGTGTATAATGTGTTCTAGTAATTTGCAGCAAGTTGATGTTAAAGAAATTGGACGGTAGTTACTAATCATATGCTTGGGTCCTGTCTTATGTAATGGCTTCACTCTGGCGGTTCTCCAGTCACTCGGCAATTCTCCCTCATGTAAAGATCTCGAAAACAAGACATGTAAATATTTTGAAGTCCATTCTGCGTAACGCTGTGAGAACATGTTCGGGATATTGTCTGGTCCTGGTGACTTTTTTATATCAAGCTTTAAAAGCATATTAAGAATACCTTCTCCACTTATTACTACGTCTGACATGGGGAGAAAATTCGCTTCAAATATCGGAAGTGAACCATTGTCTTGTACAAAGACAGATTTAAAGTGCTTGTTAAATGCATTAGAAATAATAGATTCTTCGTTTACTCGCACACCGTCAATATCGAACACGTCACAGACTGAAGATGTTGGACTGATTGTCTGCCAAAATTTGTCAGGGGTTGTGGCTATAAACCTTGGGAGAGACTCTCTATAATAGCTGTTTTTATCTTCAGTCAGCTGAATTTTGAGCTTGCAGCTAATTTCAGATATTTTTCTTTTTCTACAAGAAGTGCATTTGCGTGACTGTTGCTTTTTTGCCTTTTTAATTGCCTTTTCAAACGTAATCTGTCCCGAGTGGTCCAGGGATTTTTCTTTGGCATTTTTTGTGATGCGCGGAACAAATTGCTCGACACATTCATTAACAATATCTTTAAAGAAATTCCAAAGACTTTCAACGTCAAGATTACTGTGTGAAAAGGCATCAAAGGTAAAAGACAGCATATCTATGATTGATGTGTCGTGTGCGCGAGAGAAATTTGGAAAAGGTTTAGTTTTTAAGTTCTTGTTTAGGGAAACATCTGATAGTTCCATGAGCACAGCCTTGTGATCCGATATTCCGGGATAAACACTGCAAGCTGTCTTGGAAGAAATTGACCCGCTTACAAAAAAAAAAGATCAAGGATTGCCGAACAGCTACCTTGTACTCTGGTAAAGTCATCGACAATCTGTAATAAATCAAACGTAAAGGCAATATCTAACATTTCTTCGCCAAATGAATTATTATGGGTTTTAAGCGAGAAGGCTTTCCATTCAACATCAGGCAAATTAAAATCCCCACTCAAAATAATGCGATCACCGATCTGTACATGTTTGTTGAGGTATGTCCGCAGCTCTTCCAATACTGTAATAGTAGAGCTGGGGGGCCTGTAGATACCTCCAATGGTGAATTTTGTGCTGCCATGAAAGGCCTTGCAAAAACACCTTCAACATTAGGTATATCAGGCATTCTTATGACGTTTAAAGAATTTTTATATATCAGAGCAACTCCTCCCCCTTTACTGCCCCGATCTTTCCGATATACGCTGTAGCCAGCTGGTGCAAATTCGCTATCGTATATGTCTGTGTAACCAGGTTTCGGTTAGAACAGCGATATGGGGATCATGCGTGAGCAACAAGGCCTCTAACTCAGTTATCTTATTTACAACACTTCTAGGCCCGTGTGCTCAGATTTGAATGCACGTTAAAGAACCCCAGGTGGTCGAAATTTCCGGAGTCCTCCACTACGGCGTCTCTCATAATCATATGGTGGTTTTGGGACGTTAAACCCCACATATCCATCATTATTTACAACGTCTGTCTGTCTGTCTGTCTGTCTGTCCATTCGTCCTTCCATCCCTCTGTCCATCCGTCCGTCCGACCACCACTTTAATGATCAGCTAAAAAATACACTACCACCATCTAGTGACATGATACACAATTTTATAATTCACATAAAACAATGCGCCAATAACGAGAGACAAGAGAAGAAGGAGACAGACAGCCGCACTCTATGTTTCCTTCTTCTCTTGTCCCTCGTTAATGGCGCTGTTTTTTATGTGAATCTTGTCATACCAACTCGCCCAAGCAACCACGTTAGCTATAATTTCATGAATGGATGGATTCTATGAGCGTCCCCTTTACAACAGGGCAGTGACATTTGTGCCACCAGGCTCGGAAGAAAATAAAGAAAGCTTTCTATTTATGTTGGCCTAATGTCCTTCTCTACTTCAAATAAATCGGTCTTATAACAAAGCAAAATAGTAATTTATGTTCCATTTCTCTGCCCTTTCAGGCAATATGACTTCAATTTCTCACTATTTCTGCCATTTATCTATACTTTTCTGCCATCAATACTCTAGCCGTCTCTTGCTTGCTTCTACTGCGAAGGTGCTCAGCTTTCCATCTTTGTCCGTAAAACCCAAAGCGTCCTGTAGGCTTGTGATCGCATGTATACCTGGATGGATGTCACCGCACTCAAAAGAACATGTCCCATCGTTTCCTTCCATAGCTCGTCAACAGCGTGTACATTGTTAATTCTTTTTTATTGAATCTCGGTTTATGACTACGCGTTCAAAGGCTACCCGACGTCGCTTCGAACAGTGAAGCACTTCCTCTTGATTTATCATGAAACCTCTCCCGCCTTAATTTGTTCTTGTCCTTTTGGTGGTTACTGACAGCCGGCTTCTATTCCATCACTGTCATCCAAGAAATTGTCTCCGACTCTCTGACTTTTCACTTTTCAAATACTCTTTAACCATAGACACAACGCCATTTAGTGAGCGTTTGCCTCTAATACACCTGTTATTTGAATGGCGGTTCGTCTGCTGCGCTGAAAAAAAAAAAACAGCCAGTCGCGGCGGGTGTGGATCAGCAACTTGTCCATTTTATAAAAAAAACCAACCGAAGCCCTCTAAAGACACTCGTTGTTGAGCTAGTTGTTGCACTGCATGGAGAAAATATCCAGACAAATAAAATGAACGAACACAGAGAACGGAGAAAAAGGCAGGACACTGGCATAGCGGAAACAATTGCGACGTAGGGTTACCACGGGGGCAACTCTAGACCACAAATATTCTCAGACAACAACCGCGTCTCAACATCACAGTCGCAATGAAGGAAATGAAGGAAACACGCACATCCACGCCCAGAATACGCTTTCTTTGCCAAGCACTAACCGTCCTAATGCGAGTGTATACGACTCCACAGTGTACGTTGTTGGATGAGGTCAGCGGGAGGTGTGATGTGATGCTCATGCTTTGGATATGTATAGCTGCGTTCATGCAAAATGGGCTTTTTTAAAATCATCTATTACACCAGCAGTGTGCTCACCTGCACGTCGAGCGCGTTCTGTGCAACGAGTATCCAGGAAGGCGGCGTTCCAAGAATGCTCTGCCGCGCGTGCGTTCAAACAGCGGAAATTCTCAGATGTACCTGCATACGTTCACGCGACTAAGATGACCAGAAGTACAGATTATGTTCACAATTTAAAGCAAACAAATACACTGTTCGATAGTGGTTGTGAAATATCCTTTTATATTTATTATTTTACTGCCTTTTATAAGCCACTGGCAAGTTGTGTAAGTAAGCAACACAAGAGGGTCAGGAGACCATTTTATCGCATGGGTATGATGAAGACGATGATGCCTCAACCATGGCTCATACTCACTGAGGCATAGAGGTTCCCACAAATACCTAGAGGGAAGTGTGGAATGGCGGTATATGTCTCTGCGAGGCCTGTGTTGGCTGGTGTTGAGCAAGGCTTCGGCTCAAAAGTGAACACGACTGCGTAAATAAAGCTTATCTAAAACAGAACTGCTTATAAGCAGATCTCATTCACACGTATTATATTCTGAAATAAAAGCCCACTCACCATGACGGCACAACCAGACGGCGAAGGAAAGAAACAGACGACATAAAAGTGGCGGAGGGAAAGCTCGCTTTGTCGTCTGCCTGCCAAGTTTAGCGGCCGTTGGTTACTTCTTACGCTTCGTGAAATTGTACATCAACGTAGAAGGTTCTAGTGTGAACTAAAGCACGTTTATGTGCAATGACAAAAATAAATAGCTTGTTACGTGCTCTTTTAGTAAAAAAATCAACCGCTTCAACGTGAAGCCAGACGCGTCGTCGAGGTATAGGAATCCGAGTCAAGTTCGAAGCTCACATATCTCGTCATTTCCTGTTAGCCAAACGGCGCCTACGCAGCGCACTCAAGCCTCCGAGGAGGAGCCGCGTGGGGACGCGCGCAATCGTTTATAGGTTGTTTGCACGTTTCCGACAGTTTCATTGGATGTGTTCGTCCTCGTTTTTTTTTTAATTGCGGTGCCACTCTGACACCGATGCTTCTGTATGCACTTTCATGGCGCGAAATCAGTCATGGCTTCGTACCGGGATTCATTACAGGCTACAAGTCAGCTAAAAAAAATGGCAGCATAAACACGGGGTGAATAATGGAGAGTGGGGTGAAGCATCCGACCGTCGATATGTTCTTTCTTCCGTCCGTACATGCGTCTGTCTGTGTGACCGTCCGTGCGTCCATCCGCCCGTCCGTGCGTGCATCTGTTCATGCGTCCGCACGTCCATCCGTGCGTCCGTGCCTGCTTTCGTCCATGCAACCGTCCCTGCGTCCGTCCATGCGTCCACCCGTCCGTGGAGCCATCCGTGCGTCCATCCACGCATCTGTTTTTGTGTCCGTTCGTCTATCTAGTCAACACTGCACGTACCACCATTTTGCATCTTTTCATCATATATTCCGCATATAGAAGAATCGCCATACGGTGGACATTCCAAAGACAGCACAGGTGGCACACCCACAATTTCTTATGGCTTGCGCTTCGTGTCTACTTCCCACCTTTTACCACCTCCAGTTCATGGTATATACTAGTTCACTGTATTCATGGGACTGTGGCCCAACGCTCGCTAAACCTTTCTAAAACCAAAGAGTTAGCGCCCAGCGAGTATAACGTAGCAACCCTTTCTTGTCAGATAGGGCTCAATGTACATGCCAATGGCTGCTAAAGGCACACGCACACTTTCTTATGGCTTGCGCTTCGTGTCTACTTCCCAGCTTTTACCACCTCCAGTTCTTGGTATATACTAGATCACTGTATTCATGGGACTGTGGCCAGACGCTCGCTAAACATTTCTAAAACCAAAGAGTTTACGCCCAGCGAGTATAACGTAGCAACCCTTTCTTGTCAGATAGGGCTCAATGTACATGCCAATGGCTGCTAAAGGCACACGCACACTTTCTTATGGCTTGCGCTTCGTGTCTACTTCCCAGCTTTTACCACCTCCAGTTCTTGGTATATACTAGATCACTGTATTCATGGGACTGTGGCCAGACGCTCGCTAAACATTTCTAAAACCAAAGAGTTAGCGCCCAGCGAGTATAACGTAGCAACCCTTTCTTGTCAGATAGGGCTCAATGTACATGCCAAGGGCTGCTAAAGGCACACGCACACTTTCTTATGGCTTGCGCTTCGTGTCTACTTCCCAGCTTTTACCACCTCCAGTTCTTGGTATATACTAGATCACTGTATTCATGGGACTGTGGCCAGACGCTCGCTAAACCTTTCTAAAACCAAAGAGTTAGCGCCCAGCGAGTATAACGTAGCAACCCTTTCTTGTCAGATAGGGCTCAATGTACATGCCAATGGCTGCTAAAGGCACACGCACACTTTCTTATGGCTTGCGCTTCGTGTCTACTTCCCAGCTTTTACGACCTCCAGTTCTTGGTATATACTAGATCACTGTATTCATGGGACTGTGGCCAGACGCTCGCTAAACATTTCTAAAACCAAAGAGGTTACGCCCAGCAACCTTTTCCTGACAGATAGTGCTCAATGTAACATACGAGCACACACCAACGGCAACGAGCATCGGCAACTACAAACCTGTATCGATATGGTTTTGATTATAAAAAACTATTGCTTTAGAAAACACCTGGCGTCTTTGGTTAAGCAGCTGGCGTATTTTCTTTGTTTTACTTTACAAACATCTGGCGTCTTTTCGTTTTGCTTTTAAAAAACATTTGGCGTTTTTTGTTGGTTTATTTCATCAATAAAAGGCGTTTTAAACAAAAACTTTTATTGTTTAATCACGCACAGGAGAAATCTCCCACCGTCACCGCCATGCAGGTCAAAATGTAACACTTGTTACACGCTACGACTACGACTACGGGGGGCGAACGGGTGCCGCTTTTAGAAGCTTCGCCTCTATAAAAGCCTATACTGGCGTGAGTTGACTTTGTTCTAGGCTATTTTTAGGGGCGAAGCTCCTTAAAGCGGCAACCGTTCATCCCTCGTAGTCATAGTCGTAGTGTGTAACAAGTGTTACATTTTGACCACCAAGGTGGTGCCAATGGGAGTTTCTTCTGTGCGTTGTTGAACAATAAAAAATTCGCAGCGTGCGCGTTATCTAAAGGCGAATGCTCCTGTCTGTCATTTCCCATTAGCAGCCATTGGCATGTACATTGAGCACTATCTGAGAAGAAAGGGTTGCTACGTTATACTCGCTGGGTGTAACCTCCTGAGTTTTAGAAAGGTTTAACGAGCGTTGAACCGCAGTGCCATGAATACAATTAACTAGTATATACCATGAACTCGAGGCGGGTAAAGGTGGGAAGTAGGCACGAAGCGCAAGCCGTAAGAAAGTGTGCGTGTGCCACCTCTCGTTTAGTCCTTGGAATGTCCGCTGGATGGCGGTGCAATCACGTGGGGAATATATGATTAAAAGATGCGAGATGGTGGTACTTGGAGTGTTGAATAGATGGATGAACGGACACACAGATGCATGGATGGACGCATGAACGGACGCAGGGGCGGATGCATGGACGAACGCAGTGACAGACGCACGAACATACGCACGCACGGACGGGCGGATGGACGCATGCACGGTCACACAGACGGACGCATGGACGGACGGAAGAAAGAACGAATGGACGGACGAATGCTTCGCCCCACCCTCCATCATTCACTCCGTGGATATGCTGCCAATCTTTTTTTTTTAGATGCGGAGCATCTAATACTCGAGGCTTGTAGTGCGGCGCCGTCCGCAAGCTTCCTCCTCCTTCTTCCACCATCTGTGCATCCCTTCCTCCTCTACACACCGCGCGCGCTTCACTCCTCCACCATCTGTGCACCCTTCCTCCTCTACACACCGCGTGCGCTTCTCCTCTTCACGAACATTCGCTAGCTGTATAATGTAGCGCGCAGGCGCCGTCACGCTTCGAGAACATCGGCAGCTGACGCGCGCGCATGCGCCGTCGCGCTTCGAGAATATCGGCAGCTGACGCGCGCGCATGCACCGTTGCGCTTCTCCCCCTTCTCGAACATTCGACAGCTGACAGTGCATGCGCCGTCGCGCTGTATATATACTCAAGGTCGGTGCTCGCTCGCTCAGTTGCCGCTCGTCGGTTGGTTTGTACGGCGCGTCGACGTCCGAGGTCGCAATGATTGACGTCCCTTCGACCAGCGCCGGCCAAAGTGTTGGCGGAACCGCAACCAAGTCGTCGTCCGAAGACAAGGCAGCGCGGAGAAGAGCTCGCGACGCCGAACGTAAACGTCGGCGTCGAGCGGAAGATTCTCAACTTAGAGAACGTGAAGCCGCTGAGAGACGTCAGCGTCGAGCAGCAGCAACGGATTCGGCCGCTTTGAAACGTAAGCGTCGACAAGAGGACCCGGACTTTCGAAAACGGGAAGCCGAGTGCAAGCGTCGGCGACGAGAGGCCGATCCCGATGCTGCCCGCGAGCGCAAGCGCGCCGAGGTAGCGGCGTGGCGCGCCAAGCAGTATGCCACGCCCAACGCTCGCTTCAAGCGCGACTTCCTCGACCGAAGCTTCGGCCACACCTGCAAGGTGTGTGATCGTCTTTGGTTCGATAACAACTTAACTCGGATCGGCAACATTCAGAACAACTCCAAAGCGTTGTCGGTTCTTTGCGATACGTTTGGAAAGGGCACCGACTATGCCGACTACGTCGTGTGTGCTACGTGCAAGCAGTCGTTGATTGCCGGTCGAGTTCCCTCGGCTAGCGTGAGTTACGGCTACCGCTACCCGCCCCAACCCGAACATCTACCCGAGTTGAACGCGGTTGAAGAACGACTCATCGCTCCTCGACTCCCGTTCATGAGTATACGACGCTTGACTCACGGCAACGGACAGTACGGAATCAACGGCCAGATCGTGAACGTTCCCATCTGAGTTTCCACTGTCGTTAGGTGCTTGCCAATTATATGCTCCGCATCCTCCTCAGTGTTCCCCCGAGGGAAGCTGCGGGCAATTTTTTTTTTGCGTCCTTGTGAGCACTGCAATATGAGAGCGGATTACCGTGACATTCAGGATACCCCTATTTAGAAGGCACTCGCGACCAAATTGAGCTTGAAAAATAAACTAGCTGACTGCATAGATGGAGCAGCGACGATTGTTTCTTTTTAGTATGAAATAACTCCGTGGCGCTAAAAAACAAGAAAAGGGTCGTAATTTCACGCAAACAGCAAAAGTGGCTGCCATTTCTCCTTGAGAGAGTTTCGCATCGACCGAGATCTAGTTGTAGTCTCGCGCGCACGAACCGCTGCTTGGGACACCACTCACCGGGCTTGTCACCGGTGCCCGCTTGATGAGTCAGGAAGGCAGCGGGTGTCTCCTCCACTGCAGGTGCTGTGGACAAGTAACCATGGAAAACAGGGAGACAATGCAGATTGTGGGTACCGCAACGATTTCGTCGTCGTTAGTTTTGGAAACTGCCCCGCGGCGTGCAAGTTCACATGTCTCATCGACCTTTCGTTAAAGTAACACAATGCCTGGACACAGCAGGGCGGAAACCAAAGCACAATAATATAGAAGCGGCTAAGCGGAAAGCACGTTCAGTAAAAAACAGTTTAATTGTGGATAACAGCGGAAACCAACGTGGTACAGTAATTCAGTAGCGCTAAACGGGTCTTTCCGGGCTTTACAGGATTAGACCGGTATGGACAGCAGAAAAGATATCCTCAATTACGGCTTACAACCAATACGTACAGGTCGTTGGTTCGGCTACCACTTGCGACAAATTTTCCTACCTTACGTATTTTTCGGTTTTCACTCGTTCATTCTATGTGTAAAAAACACAATTACCTCTCTGATTTCTTTAATTTCGCGGCTCCTCGGACGCAGTCGAATGAATAAACATTCAAACTGCTTTGTCTCTACTTAATAAATGCGATGACTATGCTGGAGCTATATGATGCAAGGTAACCGTGAACTTACCTCCAGCAAGACTTCGAGCCTCTGGGGTCGCTAGCCCAGCACTGCTGCTTCGGAAAGTGCTTCCCTGTAAAATCATTGAATGGATGAAAGGTTAGAGCAATGGCTATATCTAGCCAACTCGAGAGTCCCAGTTTTCACAGCGCAGGCTGTGAAACACAAAAAAAAAAACGAAAAAATTACTGTAAAATTTGGAGTCAAACAAATCTGGAGAGAGATTCCAAATATAACTGCCCTATAACTTCGTCGCTTTTTGTTTATAGATGTCGCAGCTAAAATTATCCAAGAAGTCGTACGTTTAGCTTTTGTTCATATTTCAGGGGGGGAAAGTAATTACTCAATCAATTCACTCACAAAAGCTGCACTGGCTGAGGAACGGTACAGATATCCCAGCCCCGCAAAAGTTCCATAACCTAGCATTGTGTCGTGCTTTTACTTATTGTTTACTGATGCTACGCTAACTGAACTGGAACATCCCGAATATTCAAGCAATATTTCGATTCGAATGCGCACTATTATGCCGAAGAAACAATGTCCTACTAAATTGCTGATGAGCGTCAGACATGGGCAAGTTAACCTGCGCGTTTAGGGGAGGGAGAGGGGGGCTATTGCGCATAAGGCACTCCTCCCTACCGATGTCTGCTGACTGAGAGTTACAAACGAAGGCGAGGCTATAAAGATGCTGGAAGTTATCGTCACGAACACTAAGAGTTTCTTTTATCTAAAGTAATCATCTCAAAGCAGTCACGTGGATTAAAACCTGCAGTCCACAAATATGCCATTTTCGTTAGTCAGTACTCTGTAATTACAAAGCGTAATAAACTTCAAAGTGAATGTTAAGGCGGTAAATTCCTCATTCGACACCGAAGCTAAGAATCTCCCTCTTGTTAGTGAAAAAAAAAGCGGCAAGAAGAGAAAATGCAAGCTTGCGATGAGAAATGCGATAACGGGGTGTTAGTCCTGGTGTGGACGTTTCGACAACCGGAATTCTCTTTACTGCCTTGAAAAAGACAAGTCCTCTTGTCCAAACGACGGCTGCAGCACCCAACGCCACTTTTTTATTTTATTCCCTTGGAGTTTAAGGTATAAAGAATGGTGTTGGACAAATTACAGTTGCATACAAGTACAAAGGCTTCAACACGTCCCCTCCGCACCTATAGCCATCGCGGGCATGCTAACTAAATCCGCATGAATACGGCACATACGCACGTCAAGTTTTGAAAATTGTTCAAAAGGGAGTAACAAAACGAAAGAAAAGACTAGATCAGCAGGAATTTGAAGTCTAGCGTCAGTGATGCTCGGTATTGAACAATTCATTTTCAGAATAACTGATCTCCTAAGTCATAATTTGATATAAAGAAAATTTATTTTGAGAAATGACAGTCAACTTCGCTTAGATAAAAATTTATACTTCATAATGGAAGTGAAATGTGTTTTGCTTTCAGATTATCATAACGAGAACTACTGAAATAATTAGGTAACAAAAAATAGCGAGTGTTAATTGAAAAATAAACTGACCTACACCGACTCTGTCGACAGAACATCCTTGATACATTCGAGGAAACACCGACTGCTTTACGCCACGAAGGGGTGGGCTTGCTTCCTTCGCTTGATTTATATAATTTTCAGTTTTCTTTAAATACCTGCAGTGCCCATGCGTTTCATTATGTTTGATCATGTCTTTCATTGGTGTACAATTCTACAGCTTTTGTTCCCATTTTTTCAAGATAATCTCTGTAGTACGTTTTGATATCTTGACATTCCTAAGCCATGTCAGCTACAGATAGAACGCCTTTAGACAAAATGAGAAATTATCAGGCGAGGTTCAAAAATCTTCGCTAACCGCCTATATAGGAATCGGCATATCACGAAACTGAAGCGTGTCTTTACAGTGGTAGCAGAGCGTTTATTGTGCATCGTTTCCGCTACAGCAACAAATTGCAAAGTGACGTTAAAAGCGGCAAGCCAAACTCGAAACTTGCAGCTCATACTTTTATCAGAAAGCACGCACGAAATTAGCCTACACAGAACAAGCCCGGACTAACAGCTATCCCAGCACGACACTCGAGAAAGACTCAGAAACAAGCGCTCATGTATGTATACACAGGGACTCGCTCGTTGGATTCAGTGCCAACCGGTTGTGCCCTAGCGATCTCCGACGACAGCGCAGCTCGGGCCGATTGGCTCGCCCTACGCCGTCTCCTGACGCCGACAAGAGCTCTCGCTGAGTGGTGCCCCGTCGTCGGACTCTTGCGACCGTGTCCATCTTTCCTATCTTCTCCTTATTTATGTATGTGGGTCACTCTGTTCCTGCCCCTATCTCTATCTCTTCTTTTTCACCATATCCTTTTTATGTAAACGCGATCGCGGCAGCTAGTCCGATAGGCCCACGCAGGAGAGACCACGTTCCGTGGAGGCGCTGCTTCGTTCAGGTGACGAGCGCGTGCAACGCGAGCCCGTCGCGCCATCTCGCTACTGAGAACGCTCTGACGACTGCGACGCGATGCATGGTATATGCAAATTTCTTGCCGTTCGCTTTCCCGTCAACATTCGTGTCGTGACGTAGTGGTTCGCGCCGTGCTCTGTGATTTAAGACCTTGCTGGATCGACTCTGCATGAAATATTTTGTCTCCTCGTTTTTTCTTTGCCTTCTGTATTTTAACACGTCAAATCTGTGACGGAAACAGGTCAGCGTAGCCGTGGTGGACCCTGGCCTAAAACACTTTCATGTAAAAAAAAACTTGGTGAGTAGGCGTAGAATTGTACTCATTAGACATGACAAAGTTCGATAAAGTATTGGCTTGGAATTCACGCATATTTACCTAGTCCCCCTAACTGAGCGTAAATTGAACGCTTACCTGCCCTTGGTCAAGCGCTTGCGTCTCGTCCAAGAGGTCTCTGATTCTGAAAATACAGTGGTTTTAATATGCGTAGATATTTACTGGAGCCATATATATGCCTAGGTCTGAGTAAAGTTTATTCAGCCTGCTTACACAAACACTAGACACACGTATACACTAAAGAGTTCCAAATCAGGCCAGTTTAATTTATACAAATACACGACGCAATTCTACAGACTCCAATAATACACTGTTCGCTGCTTCGAAACTACGAAAATAGAAGGAAACATTACCTTTCAAAGAATTTAAGCGAAACCAAAAAAAAAGGTAAGGGGGGCCGAGGAGCATACCGAGTCGGAGGCTTTGTTTCTTTTTGTGTGTTTAGAAAGAAATCACGGCATATCCGCGAGGTGAATGATGGCGAGTGGGGGCGAAGAACGGACGGACGCACGAACGGATAGACAGACGACGGACGAACGAATGAATGTCCGGACGCACGGAAAGACTGATGGCCGCTTCGCCCCACTCATCATCATTCACTCCGTGAATATGCTTTGACACTGTTTTTATTGACAAGAAATGTAATTTTATGACCTTTAAAACTGGCTACTAAGACGACACAGGACGTACTAACCCTAAAAGTGGTTAGCAATTTCCAGTACTAAGTACTCAACTGTGCAAGAGCATAAACCCGTCCCATGGGCCTCAATCTTGATGAGAGTCGAGTCAAGCCGAAAAAAACTTTATTGCTGAGGAATTTCGGACCTCCCTGGTCACGTTTCTGTTTAATGAGTTCATGACACTGGCAGCAGACTGGCGGCGATTTTCTAGCTGCCTTTCCGGGTCCCAGAAGCGTGTGTTTGAAAAAAAGTGCTTAACGATTTAGAGTACTCGGTACTCTTTTATGGGAGAGCTGAAAGCCATCCCTTGGGCATCACCACCTAACTTGTTTGCTCACTGTCTCCAGAAGCGTAGCCAATCCGTTGTTGAGAACAGTTTGAGAGTGTGTAAAAACACAAAATCGATAATGCGGACATACGCTACCTCGAGGGGTCTCGACTCTAGTACTAGTTGCTGAAAAAGTATTGTCCCTCCATATAGCAAGAAGTGACATTCACCGCAGCGGGTGTGGTGCTCTTAACATTCTTTGAACCAACATACCCAAATGAAACGCTTAAAGCACGAATTTTGTAAAAATGATGTTGGAGAAATCAAACGCTGCAACATAAGACACTTTGAATGGTCTCTGCCTGTGATAAACACCGCGGCCGCACGCTTCAGCTGTGTCCAGTGATTGGGCGGAAATTTTTAGGCGCGAACTTCTTTAAGCCGTGTGTCTGTACATGTCTTTTCTGGTACGTGACCGCCTAGTGCACCGACCCACCCAGCAGGTGCGGACAGACAGACAGACGGATGCACGGACGGATAGACGGATGGATGGACGGGCGGACGGAGAATTCACGGTTTACCGATAAAACTCTCCGAAGCTTCACCCCACATATCATCGTTCACTCCTCAACTATGTTGTAAATATATCGACAGGTTTGGCAGACTTTACGCTGAACGCTGTTTGCCCCTCGTCACGCGGGTGCATGCCCAGAGATGCAGGACATGCCTCACTCGATGAAATACCCATCTAAAACGGCACTGATTTGACGTCGCTCCTCTACTTATATAGACACCGGTGTTCTGACGTCACCCTAAAGTAATTAGCGCATGAAACTGCGATACATACTTAACACGACGTCTAGTTAGCGTAATTTGTTGTTTCAAGATGAATAAGACTTTAGAGCAATATAAACACGTACAACAAATGCGTGTGTTTTCCTTTTAAATGCGAAGCATTTCTTAGCAAACTTCGGCGACTTTGAGCATGCATGCATGCATGCATGCATGCATGCATACCTACCTACCTACCTACCTACCTACCTACCTACCTACCTACCTACCTACCTACCTACCTACCTACCTACCTACCTACCTACCTACCTACCTACCTACCTACCTACCTACCTACCTACCTACCTACCTACCTACCTACCTACCTACCTACCTACCTACCTACCTACCTACCTACCTACCTACCTACCTACCTACCTACCTACCTACCTACCTACCTACCTACCTACCTACCTACCTACCTACCTACCTACCTACCTACCTACCTACCTACCTACCTACCTACGTACCTACCTACCTACCTACCTACCTACCTACATATCTATCTATCTATCTATCTATCTATCTATCTATCTATCTATCTATCTATATAATATCTATCTATCTATCTATCAATCTATCTATCTATCGACGCGATGACGTGCTTCTCCCGAAAGCTTGTTAATGGTCTCCGGATTTCCAGGGCAAAGGCGCGGATTAAACAGTCCTTTTAATGCAGCATCGGCGGTACCTGGTTGCTATTATTGGTCGAGCGCACGCCTATATTGCCACACAGGCGTGCGCACTGTTTGTTCTTTGTAGGTGCTTGGAGTTCTTCGCATGCACATCACGGTCATGAACAAAGTGGAGCAGAAAAGGGCTGGACTAAATGGTCTTTCATTAGCCACTGGAATGCACATTTACCCTAAAAAAAAATACCATAAAGAACGTTTCCGTCTCTCCCTCGAGACTATTCGAAGCACGTGCGCCACACAGAAGTGCAAAGAACCTGCAGGCATGCGTGGCGCCCGGGCACCTTTCATCTTGCATGCAGTATACAGGCATCTGAACAAAGTGCCCCGCCACCGCGAAATGAAGCTGACTGCACTCATTGATCATAAGAACATACACTCACTGCTCATGAATCGCGGCCTGCTTAAGCGATTCCTTGTAGAGCCTTCGCCGCTCGCTACGCGTCACTCCAATCAGGGAGTTGAACGTGACCCTCCTGGCCGGGACGTAACCTGGAGCCCCAGGAACGATCTCTGCAAATGAGCGATGGTGAAAGATAAGAAGCCCTCGTACAAGACGGAACACGAAACGCGTCATAACTTGAACTGCGTAACATATATGTCGGCGAACTCGCTCATGAGTCCATTTATTCTGACAAGTGGAGGAAATAGAGCGGGGCGGTAGAGGTGATTGCCTCACCTTCGAATGTCTGTGTCAGACCCCCCCCCCCCCTCTCCCCTAACTTCAGTGCTCTTCGTCCACCTCCAATCACCAATAAGCACTAATGAGTGATACACTGTGAGCACACATTAACCGTATATAACCTATGAAGGAGTATTTCGGCAAAAAAAAAGTCATGACAGGCCCCCTTGTGTTACTTCAGGCAACCGCCCCCCCCCCCCCCCCCCACTTACATGAGTGGCTGGATTTACCCCTGATTCTGACTCACTCATACTTATATCTAGCCCCAGCCGTCTGAATCTGAGTGAGTCCGAGTGGGCAATATTTTGACGAGTCTGAGCCCGAGCGAGTCCGGTTGAAGAAACTTTTCGCGAGTGTGAGCCCGAGAGAATCCGGCTCTGTAAAACTTCCGTGAGTCGTAGTCATAGTGAGTCCGAAGCGCGAGTTAAATTTCTTTGTGAGAGTCTGCGTGAGCTCCATGGTATTTTTTTTTGTTTTACCGACCTACGTACCTTCTATTTTAAGCATTTATATCAGCCTTACGAGGATTCAAGTTTATACATACGTTTATGTTCACACGTAGTCTAAAGCAGTAATGTTCATACATCATTCCATTATTTACTGATCAGAGGCATGAATTACGTAGCATGGTGCCCTCAACCACCCCTCCCCTTTCCACCTATCAATTTTTCTGGGGAAGTTCTTGATAAATATATCTGACGTAGTGATATTAATAAAAAATTTTACTGGTTTCCAACCACTCATAACTCGTATTCAAAGGGGCTAATGAAAAGGCGCCAAGCAGAGCACCGATTACATGTGATATTGGTGTTAAAGAGCATTGAAACCTTGTAGTCATGACCTTACATGACACACGTATCATGATTATAATGTTTGGCATATACCTTCGTCAACTAGTAACGTCTTTTGTTCCCCATTCACGTCACGTAACACCAAATTTGGTATGTGTGAAGCAAGCGGCACGGCTGCGAGCGTGCTATGTGCGTAGCACGTAGTGATGTTTTACATGACACGCCTGTCATTATTATCATGTTTACACCGGTCATGTAGCTTTATCACCATTCACGTCACGTAATACTAAACTTGGTATATGTATTGCTAGCGAAAGGAGCTCGAGCGCAAGATGTTCGTGGCATGTAGTCATGACTTAAATGATTGCCGCGGTAGAGCCTCTCACTTATGTTCGCCATGCAGTCATGTCATACCATTCCAGTTTTGAAATGTCATGTCAACGAAACCACCGCAAGAGCAGCTAGACCATGACGTGTGAATCAATACATTCATAGGATACATATAATGATTTTCCTGTTATGACTAGTCACTTAGGCTCCTCATACAGTCATGTAATGGCATACCAATTTCGGCATACATACTATTATGGAAACGGCCACGAGAGCTAAGAAGACACAGCTTCGCCACAAGGGCAATCTAATGAATACGATAGCAACAACTTTGAATGATCGCTGATAACGGCAAGCAGATCGAAACGTGCAGCGCGCTGCTCACACACATATGACGCGCAAAAACAAGATACAAAGGTCGAGAGCAAACAACATTTACCGCTCGACACATAACACGTTGTTTCGACAAAAATGACACACGAAACGTAATCACAAGTACAGATGAATGCAAACTAACAAGAATTCCAGTTATACTCTTCTGTGTATGAAAAGCGGGCTCTTTTTGCTAACAGCGAGTGAAGTGACCTTTGTGGGCTCGGCGACTAACGTAATCCTTCCGGTGAAAGCCAAAGGCACACGATTCTCCCCACCGATGGATAAGTGCACAAGCACAAGAATCCACCCCCTCCCCCCCGATCGCAGGGTGAAGTACGCAAGGTAAATAAGCGCTCACCGGCTTATCGTGACGAGCTGGGCGCCGAGCATGGATGGCTTTTTATTATGAAAGCAATAATATGGACGCTCTCCGCTGAATTTTGCCGCCGGCAATTTGGCGTCGCCGTCACTCAGTATATATATATATATATATATATATATATATATATATATATATATATATATATATATATATATATATATATATATATATATATATATATGAAAGTAGATGCGCTTTCACTTAACAACTGTTTATTGTGCCGACGTTTCGACAGGAACCCTGTCTTTTTCAAGGCATAATGTCTCGAAAAAGACAGGGTTCCTGTCGAAACGTCGGCACAATAAACAGTTGTTATGTGAAAGCGCATCTACTTTCATATTTATAACCTTGCGGCAACCGAAGTTATTCTTCTATATATATATATATATATATATATATATATATATATATATATATATATATATATATATATATATATATATATATATATAAATAAATAAATATATATATATATATATATATATATATATATATATATATATATATATATATATATATATATATATATATATATATATATTCACGTAAACACAAGAAAGAAAAATAATCGGGAAAAAGTCTTCGACACGCGGTATCAGACGTGGGTTATTTGATTCGTGAATGCGAGGCGTAACACTGTCGAAATTTGGGCTTGTTGGTGTATTGTGACGACAGAAAATAGCGCAAAGAAACGAGGACACAAGACGAGGACACACGGCACAGGCGCTAGCCGTGTGCCGTGTGTTTAGCGCCTGTGCCGTGTGTCCTCGTCTTGTGTCCCCGTTTCTTTGCGCTATTTTCTGTCGTCACGAGGCGTAACAGGCGTTAACCACTGAGCCTCCGTGGAGCACCTGCTTCAACGGTCAAGAAGCATATCAGACTGAGAAAAGCTGTGCTACAATTGCCGCGCGATACGAAGTTAGGGAGGAGGCAACAACCTCCTAAAGGCCGCATCTAGCTGTTCTCTTGAATTGATTACGGACCCGCAATACCCGACAAGAATTGGCACATCGGTGGTCCGAGACACAACTCCAGACTTGGCGTTCGTCAAGAACGTCGCCGGAGCAGGGTGGCAAAATTTGCAAGAGAATCTAGGTAGTGACCACTTCATAGTGGCTATTACCCTAGCAGTGAATGCAGCTCCCCCCAGGGAATTTAAAGTAACGGACTGGGATGCCTTTCGTAAATTGCGGAAGGAGGACCGGGATGAATACGACAGCTTAGACAGCCTCTTTGCAAGGCTCAAGGCGGATGCTAATGCTGCGACCAAGGTTGTCAAAACGAACCTGAAGGTCGATCGGATGGATGCACACCTCGCGCATCTCTTAGAGGCTAAGAATTCCATCCTGTTCCGGTGGAGGACGCAAAGGCTCAATCGCCGACTTCGAAACAAAATTGCGCAACTCAATCTCGAGATCGAAGCCTACTCTTTTGAACTCTCCAAACAGCAGTGGAATGAAGTATGTTCTTCGGTTGACGGACAGATGAGAGTGGGGGCCAAATGGAACCTCCTCAAACAATTACTTGATGAGTCACAGTCGAAGGGAAATCAGCGATTGGCTATTGACAGAATCGTTCACAACCAAAAAGCGAAGGGAGTGTGCGAAAAGGCCCTCCTGAAGAGGTTAGCGGACAGCTATCTTCCGCTGGGTCCTTCCGGCGATGCGGGCTATCCGCATTACAGGGGCGGAATGGTGGCGGAGCTGGACGCACCTTTCACTGAACCAGAAATCTGTAAGGTCCTCCACGAGCTCAACGGACGCTCTGCACCGGGCCCGGATGGAATCTCAAATAAGCTCTTACGTAACTTGGATGGCAAATCCATCGAGAAGCTTACCGAGGAAGTCAACAAGATCTGGGAGACGGGGCACGTCCCCGAATCCTGGAAGACAGCTTCGGTAGCGCTTATCCCAAAGCCAGGCAAACCTCTGGCTTTGGAGAACATGCGACCCATCTCGCTTACGTCCTGCGTAGGCAAGGTGGCCGAACATGCGATTCACCATCGGGTATCCGAGTACATAGAAAGCAGAGAGCTATTTCCACACAATATGGTAGGATTCAGATCTGCACTATCCACACAGGACGTGATGCTCCTTATCAAAAGACAAATCATTGACAACAACACCAGGGATACTAGAGGCATACTAGCTCTAGACCTAGCTAAAGCTTTTGATAATATCTCGCACAAGTTTGTGCTTGAGGCAATTTCGGTTATGGGTCTAGGGCAACGGTTCTACGCATACGTTAGGTCTTTTCTCAGGGATCGCAGGGCTACCATTAGGATCGGTCAAATCCAATCCACGGAATTTACCTTGGGAGCGAGAGGCACCCCACAGGGGGCAGTTATCTCTCCTCTACTCTTCAATATTGCCATGAAGGGCCTCTCGGAGCGACTCGCTACGGTGCGCGGGGTTAACCATGCTCTCTACGCGGACGATATCACCGTGTGGTGCATGGGAGGGTCCGACGCCGGGGTAGAGCAGGCGCTCCAAGAGGCATTAGACATCACGGAGAACTTTCTAGTCGGTTCGGGCCTGAGCCTGTCATCGGCGAAGTCTGAGTTACTACTATACAGACCCACCCGACAAGGACTGAGGAACCTCACTCCTTTAGAACAGATTCCCCTAGCTTTATACACACGGGATGGGCAGAGAATACCCAGGGTGGACTCCATCAGGGTCCTCGGACTCCTGCTAGAGTCCAAGGGGGGCAACTCACGAACTATAGCCCGCATCACCTCCAAGACGGAGAACATGCTTAGGCTCATACTCAGGGTCTCGAACCGCAGGGGTGGGCTGAGCGAGAGCAATCTCCTTCGGCTCTATCATGCATTTCTCATGAGCCACATTAATTATGTCGCTTCGGCATTGCGCTGGTCCAAATAAGAAGAGGCAAGAATTGATACACTACTGCGCAAAAGCATAAAGCGAGTTCTAGGCTTGCCTATCCACACTAGCACCGAGAAGCTCCTACAATTGGGCATGCATAACTCCCTCTCGGAGGTGATAGAGGCCCAGCAGATGGCTCAGGTCGTGCGACTATCGTCCTCGAGGGCTGGTAGGCGCATCCTGGAATCCATAGGCTGCGGTCCTACGGCGACTAACCAGCGTAATGTAACACTACCACCCTCGATCAGAGGCACGTTTTCGGTAGCTCCACTTCCAAGAAATGTCCACCCACAATACAATGTAGGGCGCCGCATAGCTCGGGCCCGTTCCTTATTAAAATCAGTTGCAAACAGACCGCATCTCGCGACCTTTGTCGATGCAGCCCAGTACGGGCGTTCGGATCGCTTCGCAGTGGTCTCGGTCGATCATAGTGGCACACTCCTATGCTCTGCCTCGGTTAGAAAGGTTTCGGCAATGGTGGCTGAGCAAATCGCCATCGCCATAGCAATGAAGGACCCATCGCGTCCTAACGTCTTTACAGATTCGCGTTCCGCAGCTAGGGCTTTCGCCTCGGGCTCGATCTCGCGTGAGGCAGAGGCCATCCTCGGCTGTGAGGGGGCTGCCGGGTTTCACACCATAACATGGTTCCCGGCCCACATGGGGGCCAACGTACATCCTGATGTCCCCAACGCCAATGAGTTTGCCCATGACCGTGCGCGAGGTATCGCTCACCGCGGCGGTCCCGGCGGATTCGCAGGCGGGGACGCCGGAAGATACAGGGACTCGCTACTCACTTTCCACGAGATCATGACTCATTATCATCTATCTCGGAGGACTTTTTCACTTCCTCATCCTAAACTTACGCGACCGCAATCATCGGCCTACAGGATGCTCCAAATGGGGTCTTTCCCTTCGCGTGGCAGGTTCAGCCATTTTTCGCCCAACATCGAGCCGCATTGTCCAGACTGCGGTGAGGCGTATTGCTCATTACCTCATATGCTCTGGCAATGTCCTGCGTTACGTGACGCAGAGTTCAACAAAGAAGAGGACTGGGAGGAAGCCCTTCACAGCGGCGACCTCCTGGTTCAACTTCGGGCTGTCCAGAGGGCCTGCGAGAGGGCAGAGGGCCACGGTCTTCCGGTCCCTAGGTGGGAGCGGCCCGCGACTGCTACGGATTCCCCCTAAACGGGGCCGTTACTACGCAGTTCCTCAGGATCTGAATAAAGTTCTTTGTCTGTCTGTCTGTCCAAGGAGAGTGTATAGACATTTCGACGCCGTGAACACGACCTCCGCGTCTGCTTACTGGTGAACAGACGGTCAACAGACGAAAGTGTGCGGATGATTACACGTGGAGGGGCTAATAACCTTTCCTATTGGCTGAGGGACTCTGTGTGCTCCGGTGTTGAAACACACTTCTGAACAGAGTATCCATGTTGTCGCCCCCTACCAGTAGCTTTGCGTTATAAAAAGACTTCGTTTCTTGAAATTTCTGCCGGACGACGCCCATATTTGGCGCAGCACCTACTTGCAGATTTTTTCGCGCAAAAAGTCACCATGAACGTTGTTTATTCTCTCTCTGCAGACAGAAGAGTCGACGATCTTCGCCAGTGAAGCGCGAAAGTACACCGCTATTTTTTTTTTCTTTAGCAGTAAGCTACCATAATTTTGTCTACCGCGGGTGACAATAATGACCAAACTGAGTTGGCTGGTCCTTTCCTGTGTGCTGTCTCTTGCAAAGGAAACGTTGGAGGTCGTGTTGCCCAACATATGCTATTAGTTTTTCTAATTAAATTTTTCGCTGGGAATATTATGAAATTTTTATGCCGGGAACCGCCGATAATCTTATATACCCGCGTTCGTCCGTTGCTTTCTGCTCTGTACGCTTTCTTCCATTTGGTGGCCTCACCTCAGCACAGAACAGTAGGGAGTTTTAGTGCTGGGGACCCCAAGCCGCTTGTCTACACACATGCATTTCTTGGCACTCCCAGCCGCACCCTGTAGGAATTTAATGTAACGCAAGGGCTCGCATGCATGGGTAAACTACGGTGGTGTTTCGGCGCTTGAACTGGCTAACAGAACCGAAGAGGTTGCGCACGCATTGCCCACGGCCTATAGGTGGCGCGCCGTGCAATCCAAGAAGCCGCGGGAAATGATGAACCCGTGAACTCGCATAGGAAAAGATAGGACGCACGGACGTACGCCCCTTTCTGCTTTCACCGGATGAACTATCGATAGCCGAATGAATGTATATCAGGCCAAAGCACTTTTCCAAACGATAGGAACCGCAAAATGATCGCTACCTCATTTCTTGCCGCAGTGCGAAGAGTGGGGGTATCAGCAGATCGACCGTGCATCAAGTACGCTTTGCGTAATGCTGTGAGTGCCAGAAAACTGTGCGAACTCGAATTGACCCGATGGAGGCGGAAATGTTGTAGGCCCGTGTGCTCAGATTTGGGTGCACCTTAAAGAACCCCAGGTGGTCTAATTTTCCGGAGCCCTCCACTACAGCGTCTCTCATAATGATATAGCGGTTTTGGGACGTTAAACCCCACATATCAATCAATCGAACTAGAATTGACGTATGAACTGAACGGAACCTCGAGATAATTTGTGCCGAGTCTGCCTGACGGATTGGTCGCAGTATACAGACCCACTAGATAGTAGTGCGCCGTCGCTGGTGCACAGGACCGAATGCTGCACTGGACGGAAAGAAGCATCATGAAGTTGCTTCTTCAACGAAACACAAGCACTGAACACACAACAAGCATATAACTTCCCATTAAGTAGCGCTTGTGTCAAAGCCGTGCTCAGACTCGAACAGAGCGTAATTGACTGCACTCGGATGTTGCAGCTTCCATCAGCGCGATGGCAACAAGGATGTCGAAACGAATACAGGCGTATGCTTTTCGGAACGTCGATTTTGTGAAAATTCGTTTAAAAACAACGTCGTTCGCACGGTGCTGGTTAAAGGCAGGAGAAGTTAGCAGAGAAGCGTGGACTGTCGTCGTAACTGCACGTTTCATTGCGTTAACCATTTCGCTTCGCTGGCCGAGCTCGGGTGTGTTGGCGGCATGCGGCGCTCCGTAATATCCACTGTGATTGAGTTGCATGCAACGCACAAAAAATTATGCTTTTGTTTTGAGCTCGCTCAATGATATTATACAATAAGTACAATCAGAGTGACTTATGAGCATGAGAAAACATTAACGCACGAGGAACGTGAAGTGCAACTCGCAATTCGTGAGGTAGCAGCTAATCGTTCATCGTCACTTTCACTCCGGGTGCGTATTACGTCCAGATAAAAACCGTTGACGTCAAAAGAGTTTCTTTGAACATCACTGCTAAAAGTAATTTGAGGAATTCTCTCCGCCGAACGATTTCGGTAACACAAACAACGCGTCACCCACAACACTAACCCGACGTCGCTCACCACGGGCGCGAAGAACAATGCGCTCTGACACCCGGCAAGAAGCGAACCACTTGCAGTGTGCTGCCACCTATCAAAAAACGTGAATTACAAGCGGCACAGCATCGGCCAAGGTTTGGGAGAGCAAATCGTGAGCCTGTGCCACTTTCTGCGTACGAT
Source organism: Rhipicephalus microplus (assembly GCF_013339725.1). Lineage (NCBI taxonomy): Eukaryota > Metazoa > Arthropoda > Arachnida > Ixodida > Ixodidae > Rhipicephalus > Rhipicephalus microplus. Next base: position 81,368,698 of record NC_051171.1, read on the forward strand.
GAATGTTATGGGATTCATGCACTACAAAGCACTGACGAAGGCTGTGTGCATAAAACAAGCTGCGTTTCAACTACAAAGGTCAGACAATAACATTGAACTATCCAAAGTGACTGCATGAAATTCGCGAAGCTGATATGTGTACTCTGCGGACTGTAATCAAACGCACGACTTGAAACGTATGTTCACGAAAACTTCAAGTCTCGCAAGAACGAATGAGATTTACCACGTCATGGACGATCCGGTATATTCACTGCTGCACGAAAGTTGTTTGTCTTCGTTTCTCGCTAACACAATAACACCGAGGCTAACACAGCCGAAAAAGGGAGCATCTGCGTAATGATCGTCTTCGAGAGGACGCTCCTGAATTGCGCTATGTGGCACCAGTGTATGAACATTGCGAGAACACAGAAGCGTTCGCACTTAAGCGGTTTGAGATTCCCGGCACGAGTTATCTTTATTTCAGAGACATGCCGACGCTGTGGAGGCTCTGCGATGCGACTACACTGTGCACCAGCTGTTCACTACTTCAATGACAGTAAATGTTCACTGTAATCGAGTACGCACGGTTTATATTTGCGCTAAGCGCAGGTGATGCAATGATTGTTGACGGGTAAAGAAGCGTTTACTGGAAGACGCATGATTAATATGAAGCTATGAACCACCAGCTTGTGTAGTTGTCGAATATATTACTTCTGAATGCATGCGTATTACAGTTACAAAATACGCTGAGTATTTTCACAGAGCAGATGATTGCTATACTGGCAAAAATGGTACTCATTACGAGAAAGACCGACGTAGCAAGCTGTTGTATCCAGAAACAAAAAGCAAAGCTCACATTTTAGAGTCAGGTGTAAGTTCGCAATACCTCTAAGAAAATCTGCAAGCAATTGCAAGCAAACGTAAATAAATGGGGCTAACAGCTAACGCGAGTCAACCTCGAATACCCAATTCTTGATCTAGAAGGACAAACATTATGCACCAAACAAAATATTGCGGAGCTCGATTAGCTGTGTATGGTGTACCAATGTATATAAATATTTTTAATGTTTCGATCACCAAGACACACGGGATCTAAGCACAGCTAGACCCTAAATTCTCTGCTGATGGGACGCATCTATCTACATCGATCATTATTCTACATGTTTCCTACAATATTCTTCATACTTAGCAGTTTCAAGCACTCACCAGGCTCCCAGTTTTCGGCAGCGTCAGCACTTTCCATGTTTTGGGAAACCGAAGAATTCTGCAGCAGCAAGTCTGTTTGAAAAAAGAATATTGATATGATTTAGGTGTGCACTCACAGTAAAAGCCGATGAGGCCAGAAAATGTCACGAAACGAAAATAGGGGAGCAAGATTGAGTGCATGACTCTGCATACATCCCTAAACTTAGCCCAAGTGGTATTGCTATATTAATGTCAAGTTTTTTTTTTCATTTAGATAAACATTAGCACTTACATAAACATACCAAATTTTGTATGGGATGACATCATTGTACAAAGAACATATCGGACAAGTCATAGCGTATAATTCATGACATGTATGTGATGACTTACATGTCATGGTCCCACAGCTCTTGCGGTGATTTCGTTCACATGGCATGTTGAAATACTTGTAAGGTATGGCATGATTACATGGCAAACACAAGAGACAGACCCGAACATGAAAATCATGACATGCGTGTCATGTAACAACATGACTACATGCCACAGTCATGATGCGCTCTCGGCTGTTTCGCTTTTGGTATTACGTAACGTGAACGGACGACATAGGTAAATGACACATCCAAACATAGTAATCACGACATGCGTGTCATGTAACAACTAGATTATATGCCACACTAATGATTGGTTCGAGGCCGTTTCGCTAGCTGCACATATGCTAAATTCGATATTACGTGACGCGAATGAATGACGATGGTATGTGACTGGTGCAAACATGCCAATCATGAGATGCGTGTCATGTGTTTACTATAAGCCACAGTCGAGGCGCCAATACATTTCGACGTGACGCGGTGCGCACGCTCACCGGCGTTCGTTTCGTCGCGTCACGCCAGCGTTGGCACGCCAGGAGCTGGTCCTGCCAGATACTCGCAGGCGCGCCCCACACTGCCTTGACTCTTGCGCGTTTCAGCGCGTCAGGCGTACCTCCGTCAAGAAAAAAGGGAGACGCAGTGTTGTGAGGGTAATTCATTGGCGCGAAGGGCAGCATGTGGCATTACGCGCCGGTTGCCATCGGGCCGCGCCGACGGACGCTGGTCGTGCCTGGCGTCAAACTGCAAAGCGCTCGTGTTTTGCTGACGCAGGGTCGCTGTGCCCAGCGTGCGCGCGCGTCAACGCTACATTGAAGTATATTGGGCCCTTCATGATGCGCCCACGGCCGTTTTGATAGCTCCGCATATAGCAAATTCGGTGTTACATGTGGAGCACGAAATATATGTCTGGTGCAAATATGATAATCTTGACACGCGTGTCATGTAAGAACATGACAACATACCACGCTCATAGCGTGCCCGCGGCCGTTTGGCTAGCTCCCCATATACTAAATTTGGTATTACGTGACGTGAATAGATTACGAATGTAAACGGCACATCCATACATAATAATCATGCCACGGAAGTCATGTACGGCATAATTTACGAATACCTCGTAACGTTGTGCTTATTTTAAAGTGACATATTGACATTTCCCTATTGTGCTTCACGTATCATCGATTCGCACTGTACGTGGGATCTGCCTATTTTTAAAACAATCTTTACCGCAATACCGGACGCATACGAGTGAACCTTGATATAAATGAGCCCTTCCAAACGTCCCGGCATCGATACACTTCACTGATGAAACTGAAATTGGCGACACAACTCAGCATTCATCCTCATGGTGGACAGCGCACTTAATGGTCACTTTTTTTTTCTGAACGTGCGTACATCCACACCGATTTCCCGTCTGGGATTGGGGATAAAATGTCAGGTATGTATGACGGTGCACTTCACGGATCTGTAGACATAGGGATTGATTGCCTTTATTTGTACCAGGTTAGGAAGAACCATTTCCGAAACGTGAAATCAGCACAACCATTCTGTTCGGTCCTTCTATGCTTAAATGAACGCATGATGCCATATCTATTTCTCGCCCTGGTGCAAGTTTCCGTGCATATGCAAAAACCAGGAAGATGCATGTTCGATAACCGAGAAAATGAAACAACCTAGCATTGATAATCGCAGGCGAAGGAAGCAATTTCGGGAAAATACTTGTTGTACTGCGTTGGCGTTAGCATCTGATTGTTACGACGTGGGACTTTCCGGAAAAGTACACATAGAAATTTGCGATTTATTCCACCAGGCCAACAGGCCTTTGCTAGCTGTCTGCAGCTCAGTGCGACGAGAATGATTTTGTCCTAATGCTGAACAATAGACGCCATGTCAGGTATCGGGCATGCAGTGTCTATTAATGTAACGTTGCTTCGCTTGAGCCAAACAAGCCCAAATGACAAACGAAAGTGGCACGCTCAGTTAACCTACTAGTCTAATTGCTGGCATAAAAAATTGCAGCGTATCCACGGGGTGAATGATGATGAGTGGGGCAAAGCACCTGTCCGTCCGTCCGTCCGTCCGTCCGTCCATCCGTCTGTCTGTCCATTCGTCCTTCCATCCCTCTGTCCATCCATCCATCCGACCCCCACTTTAATGATCAGCTAAAAAAAATACACTACCACCATCTAGTGATATGATATACAATTTTATGATTCACATAAAGAACAGCGCCAATAAGAAGGAACAAGAGAAGAAGGAGACAGTCAGTGGCACTTTCTGTCTGCTTCTTCTCTTGTCCTTCGTTATTGGCGCTGCTTTTTATGTGAATCTTGTCATAGCAACTCACCCAAGCAACCACGTTAACTACAATTTTATGAATGGATGGATGCTATGAGCGTCGCCTTTATAACAGGGTGGTGGCATTTGTGCCAGCAGGCTCAGAAGAAAAAAAAGAAAGCTTTCTTTTTATGTTGGCCTAATACTTGGAATATACTTGGAATAAATCGGTCCTATAACAAAGCAAAATAGTAAGTTATGTTCCATTTCTCTGCCTCTTCAGGCAAAATGACTTCATTTTGCCACTATTTCTGCCATTTATCTATACTTTTCTGCCACCAATATTCTAGCCGTCTCTTGCTCTCTTCTATCGCGAAGGTGCTCAGCTTTTCATCTTTGTCCGTAAAACTCAAAGCTTTCTGTAGGCTTGTGATCACATGTATACCTGGATGGAAGTAACTGCACTTAAAAGAACATGTCCCATCGTTTCCTTTCATAGCTCCTCAACAGCGTGTACATTGTTCATTCTTTTTTATTGAATCTCGGTTTATGACTACGCGTTCAAAGGCAACCTGACCTCGCTTCGAACAGTGAAGCACTTCCTCTTGAATTATCATGAAACCTCTCCCGCCTTAATTTGTTGTTGTCCTTTTGGTGGTTGCTGACAGCCGGCTTCTATTCCATCACTGTCATCCAATAAATTGTCTCCGACTCTCTGACTTTCCACTGTTCAAATAATCTGTACCCATAGACACAACGCCATTTAGTGAGCGTTTGCCCCTAATATACCCGTTATTTAAATGACGATTCGTCTGCTGCGCTGAAAAAAAAAAAAAGCAGCCAGTCGCGGTGGGTGCGGATCAGTAATTGGTCCATTTTATTAAAAAAAGCGACCGGAGCCGTCTAAAAACACTCGCTGCTGAGCTAGTTGGTTCACTGTATCGAGAAAATGTCCAGCCAAAAAATGAACAAACACAGAGAACGGAGAAAAGGACAGGACACTGGCTTAGCGGAAATAATTGCGACTTAGGGTTACCACGGGGGCAACTCTAGGCCACAAATATTCTCAAACACCAACCGCGTTTCAACATCACAGTCACAATGAAGGAAACACGCACACCCACGCCCTGAGTACGCTTTCTTTGCCAAGCACTAACCGTCCTAATGCGAGTGTATCCGACCCCAGAGGGTACGCGGTTGGCTGAGGTCAGCGGGAGTGCTGACGTGATGCTCACGCTTTGGATATGTATAGCTGCGTTCATGCAAAATGGGCGTTTCTAAAATCATCTATTACACAAGCAGTGTGCCCACCTGCACGTCGAGCGCGTTCTGTGCAACGAGTATCCAGGAAGGCGGCGTTCCAAGAATGCTCTGCCGCGCGTGCGTTCGAACAGCGGAAATTCTCAGATGCACCTGCACACGATCACGCGGCTAAGATGAGCCGAAGAACAGATTACGTTCACAATTTAAAGCAACGCCTCCTCTAAACAATGCCTGGGGAATGGCTCGCGCTCCCAGCGGAGTTGGCCTGCTTTCAGTTTTGAGCAAGCGCCACGCGGTGGCGCTCGCGACCGAGACTATTATCACGGCAGCGGGCGGTACCAGCTTAGCGTTTTTCATCAGCGGCCCATAGGGGCGCGTCAGTGGAGAGTTCTTCGAGACCTGCAACTGTACACCGCTATTTCGCAGGCTATGCAAAGTGTTGCGTTGTTGCACCGTCCGCCACAGGTGACGCTAGCGACCGAGAACATTCTAAAATAAAGGAGGGAAAGGGTGTGGCAGCCGTTTTTCTTCTCATGCGGCAGGCATCTTCTAGAGGAGGCGTTGTTTAAAGCAAACAAAAATACTCTCCGAAAGTAGTTGTTAAATATTCTTTTTTATTTATTTTTTACTGCCGTTTATAAGTCGCTGGCAAGTTGTGTAAGGAAGCAAAATAAAAGCCCAGTCACCTTGATGGCAAAACCAGACGGCGAAGGAAACAAACAGACGACATAAAAGTCGCCGAGGGAACGCTCGCTTTGTCGTCTGCTTGCCAAGTTTACCGGCCGTTAATTACTTCTTACGCTTTGCGAAATTGTACATCAACGTAGGAGGCTCTAGTGTTAAATAAGGCACGTTTATGTGCAATGACAAAAATAAATAGCTTGTTACGTGCTCTTTTAGTAAAAAAATCAACCACTTCAACGTGAAGCCAGACGCGTCTTCGAGGTATGAGAATCCGAGTCAAGTTCGTATCTCACATACCCCGTAATTTCTTCCCTCCAGCAATTAATTAGCACCATATTTTCCTTTAGGTATGATTGTGAGAAACTCTATGCACTGAGGGGTGCATTGAATTTCTTATAATTGAAACCTTCTCCACTTGGTCTTGCTGTTTCATCGTCTTGCTGTTTCATCTCGTCGTAGAAAGAGGGGCGCCGCGTATTGCCGCAGAGGCTGGCAAGCGGGTGCAATGTTACTTTTTGCGTACTTCTGGATTACGCGTCCAGTAGGGGCCTCCTGACTGTGCATAGGGTTGCTGTTGGGCATGTCTTGCTTGGCACAATTGATTGGATAATGAGGTAAACACAGTAACAGACGACAGCTGTACTTAGGAAGAGTAGTTGGCATTATTTTGAGCCCACTTAGAATTATTTTGAGCGCCTTGCAGCTGCAGTGCCGTGCACTCAGTTATTTTTTCATTATTACCGTTATTGTTTTCTAATACTTTAATTGCTGCAAGTGTACCCAGATTCTCATTCATTCCTCTATCGAGGAGGTTAAATCGGTGGATAAGGCGTGACCCTCGTTGTTCATGTTCTCGATTTGATTTAAATCCCGTCTCTAAGAGCGTTACTGATAGTTTGTCGAATGCATGATCGGGAAGATTGAGATGTTTTGATAGGAGTAGATTTGGGGCTGATTTCGCATGGGCCCTGTGATTATTGAAACGAGCACTAAATGGTGTTTCTGTTTGTCCGATGTACTGCAAACTGCGCACGTTGCATTTGAGTAGGTATACCACATTAGAGGAATCGCATGTTAGGTTTCCCGTATATTAATCGAAAACTTGGATTGTGTGCTGCTTGCTTTATGTGTTTCTCGCATCGCTTTATAAATACAAGACTTCATGACTTTAAACAAGCTCGGCATGAATTATTAGGGGGTGAGGTATAGATTTGAGAGTGGACAAGTATGTTTTTGAGGTTGCATGGTCGTCAGTAAACGACGCCAGGAGCGGATGGGAATGCGAATTTCACACGTTCACTTTGTTCTAGAATGTTGTAATGCCGTTTAAGTATTTTGTTTACACTGGGGAAATTTGTCATGTAAGTTAAGCAGGGGTTTGTTCGTGGTGGGTCTTCTTGTGCTTTTCGCTTCATAAGTAAGTCACACGATTCAGTTTTCTCGCTTTTTGAACGGTGTCATCAATTACATGGGGGGGGGGGGGGGGTATTTTTGTTTATCAGGCATAAGTTTTAGCCTCTGTGAGCTCGTGTCAAAATCAGCGTATCTTGAGCAGATTCGCTTAAACCGGTGAGCCTGGCTGTATGAAATACTGTTTTTACAGTGGCGGGGGTGATCGCTTTGGTAATGGAGGTATTGTTGTCGATCCGTTGGTTTGCGATATAGGGTTGTAGAAACCTTGTCTCCTCTTGTTGTTATGGCAACATCAAGAAAATTTACGGTTGCTTTCGAGTAGGTGTGTGTGAAGTGTATGTTCGGTTGTACAGCGTTGTAAGTGTCGATAAAGCTGAGAAGTTCATCCTAGCTATGGGTCCAAATAAAGATGTCGTCTATGTATCTTCTTTATAACAGTGATTTCAAGGAACTTTGTGCTAGAAACTCCGATTCTAGCTGTCCCATAAATATGTTGGCATATTTGGGTGCCATTATGGTGCCCATAACGGTGCCGCTGATTTTTCCAATATACTCTTGGTTAAATTCGAATGTATTTAATTTCAGGACCATCCTCGTTAAAGTTGCGATGACAGAGAAATCTGGGGTGTTTTATTGTCTATGGTCTGCGTATATATTTTTTTTTGATGGAGCTATGCCGTCATCGTGAGGAATATTTGTATTCAATGAAGAGACATCAAGAGTAACCAATTGCGAGTTTTTCTGCACACACAGACCTGCAATGTGTCGAAGAAAATGCGTGGTGTCTTTTATGTACGACGCGAGGGTGCGTGAAATGTGGCCTATTAGTTTGTTCACGTACCATGATATGCGTTCAGTTATTGTACCAATGCCTGATATGATCGGTCGACCTGGGGAAGAATGCGTTAGTGAAAGGAAGGATACAGAGACCACAGACATCCTAAAGGCGAAAAGAAGTAAAGGGTGAGAGATGAAGAGTGAAGGGAAAGGAAGATTGAAAGGGCGCCCCTTTGACCAAGATAAAATGCCTTAATAGCAATGTGTTCTTCCGCTGCAGATTAGACACACACAAGAAAAGTTTGTCTGAAAGCAGGGCGCTCATCACGATGGTACGCACGCTGTTCGTGAACTCGAAGTACCCGAGATGAGAACGGTGATAATGCAAGGAAGGACACGCGACGTAGTCTCAATTTTTTTTGTGGGTCAGAAAGAAGCCCCGAACAGACCATTTATTTTTGAAGTGCTCTGTATACCTGACGATAATTTGGGTGCATGCTAGTAAATGAAGGTATCCCAACTATAAAAGTCACAGCGCAAGAACCGCTAAACCTAAAGCACTAGAAGCAGCCTGACTCATGGATCCAGTAACATAGTGCATAGTACACACAGCAAACCAAATAAAACAGGTATATAATTATGAACGTACAGAAAGTTGTATTCACCTCTTACTCCACGTCGTAAACAGCGACGTCTTTCACTTGCGAAACGCACTTCGCTCTGACGAGGACGGCGTCGTCTGCTACAACTTGCTTCGCATCGGCTACGTGGCTGAGCAGACGCTGCCCTTTTACCAAATTGCTGCCACAAAAAAAAAAAATCCTCAATTGTGGCGATCCTATTAAACGCGGACAGAAGCGCCCGCGCGTGACGCAAAACTCTCAAAAACACGTGCAGAACGTGTGCAACGTGCGCGCAAAGCAACGCGTTTTTAAGGCAGATTGAAGGGGACAGCGGAAGGGTCAACACTCGAGTAACCAGTTTTCACCCCACATTGACTGACAGCGCCAGGCTCTGCAGCGCCTCTCTCGACGTGGGGCACGTTGCAGCGCGTCCGGCATCCCACCGTCACGAAGAGAGGGAGACGCGATGTTGTCTGGGTAAAAGCCGTTTCACATGACACAAAAAGTAGCAATTTTCAGTTTGCGAATTCGCTCGCAGCGAAAAAAGGGCAGTTCGCTCCCGCCGAAGCGGTCCGCGGCGAGCTTCCATGTTGGAAATTTTCGCTCTGATCGCAGCGGCGGGAGTGATTTTTGGGCGGTACCGTCAAAATAGGAGTGGTCCAGCCAAGCCGTCGAAATAGAGTCGACGTGTTTGTTTTGGTAATGGCCGATGCTGTGCATTTTAAAATGAATTCAGCCTGGAAAGTGTTCTTAAATGACGAAAACAAGCGGGCCCTTCGTCACTGTTCACGGCAACTTCATGATATCATAATGCACATATTATTACTTTGAATTAGTGTCTGTCACAAAGAGCGGTTGCAAGAACTCGCCGTTCCAGTCGCAGAGCGAAAATCGCGGGCTGTTCGTGGTCCATGTCAAACGAAACCGCCATTAGCGGTGGTCGCGAACACAGCGATTGAGTGAACGGAACGATTTTTTTTTTTCGCTTCAATCGCGGCATGTGAAACAGAATTAAAGGCCAAACCTCATAAGCGCGAAAATGCACGCGACAGCGACAAGCGACGCGGCGTAGATCGGCTTCGCGCGATCAGTCGCTATCACAGGCAAACCTCATTCACGCGACGGCTTCGGCGAGCGAATTCCACTGTTGCTGGCATGAGGTCGTCTACTCGCACCAAAAAAACCGCGTAGCGAGCGGTATGCAATTTTAAAATAAAATTTATTCTTGTGTAATGAAACGGAAAGTGTTTATTATTGCCTTGCAGCACTTTTTTATATGCACATGCGTAATAAACATTGAGTTATTTCTTGTTGCGCATACGTGACTCGGGCAGGGTCACGTGCACCTATGTAGTCTTCGTCTTTTCCGGTTTTTCGCTATTGGCTGCTTGAGCCCAGCACTTTCGGGCGATGAGCGACGGTTTCCAAATCTGGAGAACCGAGCGATCGCGCGAAAACGAGCACGCGACACGTCGCGCGAACGCCCTGTTTCGTCGCTCATAGCGTCGCTCGTCGCTGTCGCGTGCATTTTCGCGCTCATGAGGTTTGGTCCTAACGCGTCGGCGCGAAATGCAGCATGTCGCATTTGGCACCAGTTGCCGTCGGGCTGTGCCGACGGACGCTGGTCACACCTGGCGTTCGACTATAGAGTGCTCGCGTTTTGCTAACGTAGCGTCGCTGTGCACAGCGTGCGCGCGCGTCAACGCTACATTGGAGTACATTGGGCCCTTCATGATGCGCTCGCGGCCGTTTTGCTAGCTCCACATATACCTAATTTGGTGTTACGTGACGTCCATGGATAACGAAATATACGAGTGGTGCAAACATGAAAATCCTGACAGGTGTGTCATGTAAGGCCATGGCAACATACCACGCTCATAGCGTGCTCACGGTCGTTTCGCTGCCTCCACAAATACTAAATTTGGTATCACGTGACGCGAGTAGATGATGAAGGTAAACGACTCATTCAGACATGATAATCATGACACGGAAACGATGTACGGCATCATTCACCTCTACCTTGTAACGTCGGGCTGATTTTGAAGTGACATATCAACATTTCTTACTTGTGCTTCGCATATCATCGATTCCTACTGTACGTGGGATCTGGCAATTTTTTTTTGAAGTTCGTTTATCACAATCCATCTGAAAGCGACACCATTCGATTTGTGATGACGGGAAGTGTCCGAGGACACAGTTTTGACGTACTTAGTTTATTATAACAAGGATCTACGTCTCTGAGCAAGTCAGCACATATTCGCTGACTTCTACCCCTGACAACCGGTTCGGTGTCGCAGCAGCAGCTGCGTCGGTGGCACGGGCTTTGATTCCGTGCCTGGACTTTACTATGGCAACGGGCAAGACGTCGGATACCTATGCTTCTGTACTAACGAGCCATGACGCTCCAGTGACACCTCAATGGACGGAAGGGGGCCCGGTACGTTACAGACGTCCATGAACACCACGTGAAGTTTAGCGTTTCCAATGCACCAGCCACTGCTATCGACAAAGATGCAGATTGGAAGACCGTTCTCACCCTGCACCAACAAAAACTACAAGCTTTGGAACGCAAGTGCGCAAACGCTGCTGCCCAAGAGGTTTCGAAGACAAGCTCACTCAGTCTACCGAAGAAAAATACATCCCGCAAGCTTCCACCACTACCGAAGGACGACTGAAAGATAATCATAAGACCGCACCATGGTTTGCCTCGGAGAAACATAGTGTAGTGAAACTTCGGGGTTGCTTAAGCTAGACACATCTGATGACCATACGGACGAAGAAGCGTGGGAGCAATTCCGCACAGGCAAGCGATGACAAGTCGACACGTTGATTTCAGGGAGCACTAATTGGGGGTTTATTTATATATTATAACTTAACTTTACAGAATGTACTAAGTCAGAAATATAATACATAGAAAAGGAGAGCATACTCCTCGGCCTGCATGACTGGTCTCCGGTGGTGAGATACGCTGTTGACCCCGAGCACGCTCACTCCAAAATGGACCCGAGTCGCTGCTTAAATAGGGTTTAACAGCATCCACGGGTGCGCGGACCAATCAGGCAAGCCGAGGATAACGAATTCCCACACGAGTTTTCATGGTCGCGTGAAGCCTACCTTGCCACAAAACTGTAGCCGCTTCTCGAAACGGGCACGTTCTCTAAAACGGCCTTGACGCGCACACAAGTCCGCCCCCGATGTCCCCGGAGGACGCTCGTTTGGGGTGGTGGTGGTAGTGGTTAGACTAGGAGAAAGGCACCTAATTTCTGCAGCCCGGTTGGAAGCACGGCGTGGTGCCTGGTTTGGCGCTAAAGGCACAGTGACCGACCGGATGCATCTTTTTCTGTTCAGACTCTCATTCTTCGTCGAGGCACCCTCTTCGAGACAAGTCGTTAAATAGCACCTCTAACAAGAGCATCTGGCAAAGAACGAACTCCAGCTGTAGCTGAAAAAGCAAAAAAATGGCAGCATATGCACGGAGTGAATGATGGAGAGTGGAGCGAAGCATCTGTCCGTTCATTCGTTCTTGCTTCCGTCCGTCCATCCGTCCGTCTGTGTGACCGTCTGTGCGTCCATCCTCATCCGTGCGTCCATCCAACCTTCCGTGTGTGCGTGGGTTCGTGCGTCCGCACGTCCATCTTGGCTCTCCTTGCGTTCGTCCATGCATCCGCTACTGCGTCCATCCATGCGTCGATCCACCCGTGCAGCCATCCGTGCGTTCACCCATGCATCTGTCTGTGTGTCCGTTCGTCCATCTATTCAACACTCCAAGTACCACCATCTCGCATCTTTTCATCATATATTCCCCATATAGAAGCACCACCATCCAGCGGACATTTCAAGGACTAAACGAGAGGTGGCACACGCACACATTTTTATGGCTTGCGCTTCGTGTCTACTTCCCACCGTTAACCACCTCGAGTTCATGGTATATACTAGTTCACTGTATTCACGGCCCTGCGGCCCAACACTCGCTAAACCTTTCTAAAACCAAGGAGGTTACGTCCAGCGAGTATAACGTAGCAAGCCTTTCTTGTCAGATAGTGCGCAATATACATGCCATCGAATGCTAATGGGGAATGAGAGAGAAGAGAATTCGGCTTTTAGTTAACGCGCATGCTGCGAATTTTTTATTGTTCAACAACACACAGGAGAAATCTCCCACCGGCACCACCTTGCAGGTCAAAACGTAAGACTGATTACACACTACAACTACGATTACGACTACTACGAGGGACGAACAGGTGCCGCTTTAAGGAGCTTCGGTCCTAAAAGCTTTCCGTGAGACATTGCCTTTGCGACCATTGTATCGCCGGCCCTAACGGCTTCGATCATAACAGCTTGCGACCACCAGATTACAGGGGAGCAATTCCTGCTGCGAATCAAACCTGGTTCCAACATAGCCATCCTCTCCATGCCGCACCAAGAGGTGGCTGCAAAAGCGAGGAGCATTAAACAACTGACAATCAATGACCACACACACGCCGTAAATGTGTACAGAGCCGCCGGAGAAGAGACAATAAGGCACTCGCTTGCTGGATTCCGTGCTGACTGGTTGTGCCCTCGCGATCTCCGACGTCGGCGTAGCTCTGTCCGACTGGGCTGGCTTTACGCCATCACTCCTTCGGCGATCTTCAACGACAGCGTAGCTCTGGCTTACTGGACTTGCCCTGTGCTATCTCCTGACGCCCACAAGAGCTCTCGCTAGTGGTGCCCCGTCCTCGGACTCCTGCAACCATAGCCATCTTTCCTGTCTTCTCCTTACTCCCGTCGTTCGCTGTCCCTGCACCTCGCTCTCTCCTTCTCTTTACCTTTTAATCTTATCATCTCTTTACCTTTTAATCTTATTCTTTAATTCCTTCTCTACCCTATCCCTCGTGAGCAACTGTTGAGGGGTCTTCTCCCGTTTTCTTCTTTTCACTTAAAATCACTCCCCCCCCCCCCCAAAGACACTAAGAGGAGTAGTGCGCGGAATAGCCCCACGCACATCACCAGAAACCCTCCTCGCTAACATGCGAATACGCATGCATGGTGTCGAACTTGTACAAGCACGTATGATTGGAGATGCGAAGAGTGCCACCATGACCTTCAGCGGGCCCATTCTGCCCAATGCAGTCAATTACTATGGGGTAAAACTTGTTTCTGATGCCTTCCGTGCCACCGTCAAAGCTTTCAAGCTGTGCAGGGTACGAGGACACCGCACAGACTTCTACCTTCATCCTAACCGACGAATCTGTAGAATACGTGGACTAGAAAACCCGAGCCCCGAGCACCATCGTGAGCTTAACTGTGCATCATGAGGGGGGCCACATGCGACTAGGGACCGAAGCTGCACCAAGCGGTTAACGAAGCCTAAAGAACCGCATTCACGCCGATCATCTCGACCACTAGGAGCCACTGGTTTTCCTCCGAGGATGAGGAAAAAGCCCACAGGGAAGCCACCAGTATGGAGCGACGCGCCGCGCCTCGTAGCAGATGCCGGTCGAGGTCCAGCTCTAAATCAGCGCAGCGTTATCCTCCAACTACTGCGAGAAAGTCATCGACGCCCGCCTCTAAGTCCCCACGTGGGAGCTGCCCGCAACACAGTGGTCTGTGTTTTGGAGGACCAAATAAATGTTTATCCAATCCAATCCAATCGACGCCCGCCAACGCCAGCCTGACCGCGGCATCCGGAGAAAAAGAGGGAGACGCCTGCCGACCACCATGGTGTGGAGACTTAGAGCACAACCATGTCACAGGTGAGCCGGGTGGTGGTCGCGTGTGGCACGACCAGTCATTTCGCACCAATAACACAGCGCGCAGAATACAAAAAAGTCATTGCTGAAAGCAAACAGCTACAAGAAACACTTCAAAACAAGAAAAGTGGACTTGCGCTACTGCGCCATCAAATGGCAACACTGATGCAACGAACGTAGAAGAGGACATCGAACGCTTCAGAAACAGTGAGCTATTCACAGTCGCTGGAGCAACTAGATTCGCAGTTAGACACGTTAACTACGTACGTGAATCAAAACTTCAGCTTTTTCCTCTCGATGTTCGGCGCCTCAAACTATGGTGGAGGAAGCTAACGTAGACAAAAGCTAACGCTGCAGATATAAATGCTCTGGTGACCACAACTCGTTCATACGAGTTGTGGTCAAGATCCAAAGGTAGCCATCATGACAGACACAGGTGACACATTCAACTCTACATAGTCCGGCTAACCGAACCACTGTATATCAAGAGAGTTTTACTACATGGCAGTGGAACTGTCGAACACTTTGGTACAAACATGCAACAATTACACAATTCATGCAGTCGGCCTTGGTTCCTCCGGACATTTTGTGCTGGCAGGAAGTCAGAAAAAAACAGCCAAACATTCCAGGCTATACGCGCTACGCCAGTGAAATATATACCTCCGTGGTAACTTACGGATGAAAGGAGCTTGCGATTAGTACTAGCGAAATTCCTTGTGTAAATATTTTGCACTAACTCATCACTATTTGGCCCGTCAAGAAAGGTGGACCAAAATGGCCAAACCTCGGCGCTTATACAAGCACACACGCTATCACACTGGTCGTGGGAGGCGCTACTCTCGGATCAGGCCCTAGAAAACCAATTGACAACCTTGGACCAGGCGCGGCGAGCTGCTACAGCCAGTGGAGCTCTGAACCCACTTTAGTTACTGACACTACAAATAAACGTTTATTCTCTCTCTCTCTTCATATTTGTCATCATGTTCATTGCTTCGCCTTCGTGGCAAAGCTGGGTCGAAAGCAGTCCGCATGATATTCGATTCTTATTCGATTCGATGCCATCCCTTGTCGTTTCGTGTTCGATTTGGTCCTTAATTTCTCTATTCGTGCACTCCTGTACTTATTGGTGAAGCAGCCCGTACGACGGGACTACGGAAGCAGGCGCAGGACAACAGGACTTGTCTGGCGGAACTGAGCCTGCCCGTTTCTACGAGGGCTGTGGCCCGCAGCTGAACTTCCACTATGAAGGGGATCGGCCTCTCAAAGGCGTGAGTGAAGTTCTTTGACCAACCGACCGACTGTAAACGTATAGAGTGAAGAAACAGCAGAAGGGGAAAGGAGTCGACAGTGCGATGCTCAACTTACAACTTACAACAACGGACTCATTTGTACACCTTCCGTAATCAGGGTGTGCCCGTTACACTTTGCATAACATAACAAACTGACTGCCTCCCTCAAGACCCTCGCCCACCCCTACTACCACGTTCCAGCTCCCTTTTATTAGCTATAGAGTCGATTTCTCCTCCCCCCTTCTTCGTAAGATGCCAAACAATTAAGCACATCAAGGAAGTAAACTTACCAAAGTCAGAAAAGCAAGGAGGAGTGTGAAATGTGTGGCTCCAAAATTCAGCCCCACGCGGTAGACCGAAGGCCTCGTCAGCGATAGCTGTGCCGAACTACCAAGAAAATTGTTACCAACCGAAATCCAGACGTTGGCCCACTTAGAACATACTCGCACGCGGTCTCGTTGAGCATGCCATCAAATGGCTGGATAAAAGTCTCGCCTTTGCCAGTTATTTATACAGATATTATCTACACAGAGTCACACATCGCCTCAAGCCAATGCGACAAATCGGAAAATGCATATGTATTCACAAACTGTACACTAGTAACCAGCTCCTCAGTGGACAACATTCGAAGCTTGCTCATTTGAGGAGCTGGGTGGTAGCAAGTGCGGGTCTCGCTACCGATGGGATTTGGTGGCCCAAGTTTGCCTAAGCACCCAAGTTGAGGTCATAACTGGTAACAAGCAAGCAGGCTCTGGGCCAAGGCAACTGTAAGGCATGTACGGCATCGCCGCCTTGGATGGACCCAGGATGGCAGAGGAGGCACAAGCGGTCGCTGGAGCCTGTGGTCAAGCTGCAAACTGGTATCATGGACGAGGATGGGCGAGGGAAGAACCAGGTGAGTAGCTTAGCTATGGTCACACAAGACCAATAAGAGGAGGTTCAGTATTCCAGCTCCACGAAGAAAGACCTCACTCTCACCCGTGTACCACGGGTGAGATATAGCAAGAAAAACTCAATTTTTGACGATCCTGGTTAAGTAGAAGGGTGTTTTACTTTGATGAATCGCCTTAAGGATGCAAAGGGTTTTGTACTGCACCTGCAAGCACCATAGTTTCTTCGCCATGCACGCAAGGCATAAATATGGTTGGCGTCAGCGTAGTAGTCAGTACTCAAGCTTTGAAAGAGAGAGAGAGAATAAGGATGAAAGCTAGGCCGGGATGTTAACCATGGCTGAGCCTGGTAGGCTACCTCGCTCTGGGTAGGGGGTAAGCGGAATAAGGGAGATATTAAATTTGTTTTGTGTTACACAGGAATTCGAACCAGCCTCCGGCGCGCTTCCTTTATATTGCCTTTTTTATGTCTTGGTTTCCGAGACTAAACTTAAGCTCACGTCAACGCTCACCTTGTCTGGCTTAACGCGGAGTGTGCCTTGATTTTTTATTTTTCTTAAGTACGCAACATCATTAATTTCAACGTCCCTGGTGCTCTCAGGCAGTTGGACAAGCTCCTTTACTTTCGCCGACATGGTCGATGCCGTTATATGAAAACAGTACGAATAAAATGAGGAACGATAAAGATGAAGCAAGACTTCCTTTTTTTATTAAAAAAGAAAATAAACGAACAATTTTTTGTCACCGTTACTTGGCAACGCTACCCCTTTCCACTTGATTGTTACAAAGAAAAACAAAAACAAAATAGCATATATACATATATACAGTCATTCGTCATATTTGAGCTGTTTTGTTGCATTCGGCATGAGTCATTACTAACACTCCCAGTTCTCAATTCATAACATGCACGCTTTTGCTGTGCGCCTCGATATAATTTGCAAGCGTGGGCAATGTTTGATGACTTCAGAACTTTACCGGTCTTGGACATCTTCGTGCACACTCCCGGTCATTGTGCCCACGTTTCGATGCACGATAGATGCACGTTAAGAACATCATGTTATCGAAAAACTAATTTTGAGAACCTCCACTACGGTACTCATCATAATCATACGACGTGAAACTAAGAAGACTGCAATCACTTTCGCGACTAGCACACCATGCCAACACACCTGACCGACAGAGTGTTTATTGGCCACTTTCGAAGGTTCGCAAAGGCTACTGATTTGCGATGACAAAGCTAACCCTATATCTACATGTCCAGTGTCGTTCTTAATAAATGCATAATTTGAGTTGTGCGCTTCGTAATTCAATGTGCCGTTCTTAGTTCGGAGCACGTCATACAACACTTTCATGCATACTGTACACGTTCAACGCAAACGTGTTTTTTTGTTGGTCTGCGAAAGCTTAACTAATCACGTAGCGCACATTTTGACACATGACCCGACAAGGAACGAGAACGAGCACCAACTCCCAACTATACGTTTACTTCGGAGAGCGTATACACATATATACTCTTGAAATGCAAACAAAGACAAATCAATAATTTCCATAACTGCCATGCAGCATTCCGAGAAAATATATGTGTACGCTTTCCTAAATAAACCATGTAGAAAGTTAGCGCTGGTCTTCATCTCTTTTCTTGTGTTGTGTCAAATTTTCGCGCTATGTAATCAGTTTTACGTTGTTAACATACCCAACTTCATACTATTGGTGAAAGCACGTGTCCGTCTTGCGTACGCGAAAACCATATTCGGAAAGCACATCATTTGCACCACCGGAACTGACGCTGGTATAGCAACAACGGCAGCCGCTGTAGCGTTGGAGTGGCGAATCCTCGCAGCACCGGTGTTGATTCGAAGGGGGAGAAAGTATTTTAAAAGGGTAAAAATTGGACCTTGTTAAAGTGGCTTTATCCTAACAAAAAGCGTGGGTCCTGCCGTATTTCTTGAGCCGTACTCCACGCACTCATTTTTTTAACGAGGGAGAAAGCAAGCACTGCGTAAAACACACGTAGTCACCGACGAAGCGTCCATCGTGTCAGAATCGGCATTCATCATGACTCGGCAACAGCACTTCCTTGCATCCCTCATGGTAACAAAAACTAGCCGTTGAAGCACGTTCACGTTCCCAACACGTAAAAATTATGCTCGGGAATTCTTCGCCATTTTTATTCAACGAAAAAAGATAGGATGCCTCACAGACCATTGCGTAAGTGCTAAACAAAATGCGAAAACAGCAAGTGGGCGTTAACAAACATGAAATAGCATAAAAAATGAATCTGGAACAGCATTCGGTCAGGAAACCTTCCTAACAGCAGTGGGACTGACTGCTATGCTGCAGTGTCATGTCACGAAGCTCGAGCTGATAGAGCGCAATTGACAACACTACCAGCACTCAGTGGTGCTTGTTTAAGGTCCGCAAGCGTAGATTGCTTGTAGTCCTTTTTCTGAACAAATATATGTATAATTTCCTGTGTTGAATCTTGCCATCAGCTTTTACCGCGTGCGTTGTAACCGATGCAGTGGTTGGTGATACTGCGGGTAACTTCAAGCGTACTATTGGGAACACTTACAACTGCCCTATGCAGCCAGCAACGCCTCCACCGACTGCTAAAACCGAGTCCATGCTCGAAGGATTCATACTTCGTTCACGATGACGTCAACGCCGCTTCGTCGCTCATGCGCTGAGTTAGGCCATCGCTCGTCTGCCCCAGAATTATCGTGAGTGTTATCACTGATCCCACGACCTGGAAGAAAAGAGAAAACAACAGGTATACATGCCATGCAGAGAAAATTTCGGCAGTGTCCTTTCCGCTATCACCACAAAGAAAGCAGTAATAACCTCGCTGCTGGCAAATCGTAAAAGCTCAGGTGTGGCTCGCCGTCGTAGTTACATCAAGCAGACGGTGGGTTATCTGAACAAACACGCTGGAGTAGCTTCTGTTACCAAACAGCAAAGAGAAAAATGTTTATCGAGTTCGCACTGTGATTGCGTAGTATCTATGCCAAAGTGGATCACGTGGTTCTGACTTACCGAGACGACAAGCTGCAAGTCCAGTGAAAGAAGCCTGACCCACTGATGCGCATTCTGTCAGGGTCTATAAGTGTAGTGCAATAACTAAACCTGCACGACAAAAAACAAGAATATTCAGGTTGTGATTGTATTCATAGGGTTGTACAGGAAGGGGGGACCTGTCATTGTAGTGAAAAACACGGTGGTCCGGAAGCACAAGCTGGATCTTTTTTCGGTTCAAGAGGCTCTTTACAAACAAGGGCGATCACACGATTAAAATGCGTGTGTCCACGAGCAGCACCAGGGCGAAGTCAGAAAAAAAACAGATGTTCATAACCCTGTCACCGATGCAGGCGCCGCTTGTCCTCAGAGAAATGAACGTATTTACTCTGAAAAAAATAAGAAGTTTGAGGATATTAACGAGCTTCGTAGCATAGGTTATCGATTTCTGTTTTTTTTTAAATAACGTGCCCAAGCACTCGTGACAGCTATAAGTGTATGCTAGCATCGTTACTCACGTTAATCGGAGCAGGCGCTTAATTTGAACGACAACGTAAGAGCATAAAATTCCACAAAAAAAAACTACAATACGTCACTGTTATTTTTCGTCCTTCCATCTGGGATCTTGGGCATTATTTGTGGCAGTTCCTAAATTATGCGTCATATATGTGCTTAATGGGCAAGACAATACGCACACCTGGAAGTGACATAAATTTTATCAATACCTGAATAAATTAAAATTATAGTTACAAATTATGAGCTAAGTAAGTTAGCATCACGATGTATTGCTGAGGTATTCAAATTATGGCAGGATGAAGTAGATTCGCCGTTAATTAGTACACAAGTATACTTGCATGGGAACAACTCAACCTTTATCAGAGCTTGAGGTTTCCTGAAGAACTGTTTTACTGTGCCATATTCAGTATAGACGAGAAAACTTCGAGGACTCGTGATCTTCGCTTCAAGACTAGAATCGCTATCCTGGCTTTCTTTCTCGGTTGAGGCTTAAACCGTGCCGCAAGAAAAGTCGAAGTTCAAACGCCTTCCGTGCCCAATATTCACTCATGCAGCGCTGCGAATCCTGGCCACACACAGCAGTGTGATACATATCTGAAATGGTGGGGGAGACGTTTGTGGGATATATATATATATATATATATATATATATATATATATATATATATATATATATATATATATGCGTGTGTGTGGTGTGTGTGTGTGTGTGTGTGTGTGTGTGTGTGTGTGTGTGTGTGTGTGTGTGTGTGTGTGTGTGTCACATCCTTCGGGTGAGGCCCCACCGATCTAACATCGACGTGCGGCAAACGACTCGCACGCTCCCACTTTACGCTTCAGCCTGCGACGCCTGAAAGGCCTCGAAGTGGTACATCTCAAATTTTTATTTGCAGGTTGGTCTACCGGTGCAGGGTTGCACGTGTGGTGGTGTGTGAGCCTGACCGACGTGCTCATAGAGCAGACACGGACATTTGCTTAAACACAAACAAACATTTAAAACAAGAACAATAGGCAGAAAATTACAAAAGTAAAGGAAAACACTAATACGCGATGAAAAAAACAGCTATATAACAAACTATGTTCTGAAAGAACACTACATCATGTACAGACAAAAGCCGAATACATTTGATATGTGCCTTTTCGAGGCCTTTCAGACGTCGCTGGCCGAAGCGTAAAGTGGAAGCCTGCGAGTCTGCCGCACATAGATGTTACATCGGCCGGACCTCCCCCGAAGTGTGTGACATTATCTGGCGTCCACGACAGGACAGGCCGACAGCGTGGCGATGTCTGGAAGACTGACGTAGCTCTTAGGGTTCAGTATGTAGTCGTCTTTTTATTGTTTTGTTGGTAGACAACTGTTTGTAACAATGGATGGCACGGAGTTTAATAAGCTGATTGAACGGGGCAAAGCCTTTGGTTTTGTAGGCAATGAGTTGTTCAGTTTTGTCAAAAAAGAACGAAATAGACGGAAAGAGGAAAGCGATGCTGAACGAAAGTGATACATGCAAAATATGCAACTCGAGATGGAACGTGAAAAAGAGTGGTCCAGACTCAGAATACAAGAAGCGAAAAAGCGCTTGAAATTAGGACCGCTCAATATACGCAGTCGGACCCCTGCTCAGGCTCTGGAATTTCCAATAGCGCGACCATCTCTGCCCCGAACAAGTTGGTACAGTCGTACCATGAGTACGTTGAGAAATTGCGCCTGAATATTCAAAGCAGGTGGCGCAAGTTCGTGGCAGTGGGTGCTATGCACGAAAGGTGCAAAGAGCCCGTGGGCTCCGAACCGTCGAGAGCCGGACAAAATGATAGGACGTGTGCTGCGAACAGCCAGTTCATGTCAGAACTAGGCTTGTTAGCTCCTTAAAGCACCGTGATTGCCACAGAGGACTCTGAATGTTCCAATAATGGCGACGAGGTTCTGTTGCAATAATGGCGCCGGCAGCGTTCTGTTAATACAGAAAGGCCATCTGTAATCAACTTGGCACAGTCACCGTGTTTGTTCGTCACCATGGCAGCTAACTGTGATGCTCGCAGTACCTGCGGCCCGGCAGGCGAGGACTCCTGTACAGACAGCGGGACAGAGTCGTGTGCTAACGCACACTGTGAGCTGGACAATTTTGGGATAAGTAGTTTTTCCAGGTGCAAGTGGCGCAGCTCTACATTGTTCAGCGGTCAGGCAAGTTTGCCGCAAGTCTGCTCAAGAAAGCTCGTGTAGAAACGCCAGTTTCCGCGGGCAACGCATCACATGTGGGCTCGAAGGGAGGCCGCCGCACGGCAGCCCCGCAAGGTGCAATGAAGCGCCTCGCAGCTGCATCGAGGCTCCCCCGGCTGCCGAGGGACCACATGTGAATTATCGTCAGGCCGAGGGACGGACTTGACGTCAGAAAAGTAAGCCAAATTAGGCTCGCACAGGCTATTGCCATGGCGGCTGCTCTTGCCCCGGCAGAGACTGAAGGGGACATCGTTTGCCCAAACATCGCCCAGAACATTCTCGTAGTCTCCACACCGGAGCAGAAGAACGCAAACGCCTACGCTGCGATCCAACAGATTCGGATAAGCTAAGGAATGTACCATGTGGCGGCATATGTCGCGGCCCCCGATAACACCTGTAAAGGAGTCATACGAGGAGTGGACACTGACATCAGCGAGGCCCAGCTCCAAACGATGATCGTCAACCAGCGAAATCCGAAGGCCCTAGAAGCCAAAAGGATCAAGAACACCACTACTGTGGTAGTGCTTTTCGACGGCATGAAGGTACCAAACTATGTCATATGCGGCGTCAGCATGCTGCGCTGCACGCTCTACAAGCGCCAAACCGACGTGTGCTACGCGTGTGGAGGACTTGGTCACAGGGCCGATGTTTGCCCCAACCCCAACAAGAGGGTGTGCAGGGGCTGTGGGCTCGTGTCTCCACCCGACGATCACCAGTGCTCGCCGAAATGTGCCCTTTGCGGAGGCCCACATCCGACGGCGGACAGAACGTGCAGAGAACGCTTTCAAGTTCCTTACGTCGTGCGACGGAGAAGACGACGGCGCCGAAAGCGCGTCAAAAAGTCTCAGCAACAGCTGGTCGAAGAGGACCGGTCAAGGGATTCCAGCGTGGCAAGCGCTCCCAGGCAGGGGCGTTCCGTCACGCCGGCTGGCCGCCGGCGCTACCGCTCCAGGGGCCGCGCTCGCACCAAAGGGCGCTCTTGCTCCCGGGCACGAATCCAGGAAGTACCTACCTGGGCGGATCGAGCCAAGCCGAGCCAGCGGCGCCGCCACCAGAGGTAACGCGGGTACCATTGCCAGAGCATAGGGAAGACCCCAGGGTAGCTAAGTTGATCCAAGAGAATGCTTGCCTTAAGGCAGAGATTCAACAGCTGAGGGCTGACCTTGAGTCGTTCCGCAAACATTACTCCTCGCAGGGTGAGAGACAACAGATTCCCCCACCAGAGGACGTGCAGGCGCGCTCGGGAAAACGTAGGGCCTCACCCCCCCAAGGGGAGTGAGATGCTATGGAGACAGAATCCAACAGCAAGGCTCTCGAAAGCATGCAGCAATCGATTAAACAACTGGCTGATAGCATGACTACCCTACTGAAAAGGGTGTCGTCTCTTGAAGGTACACAGGCAGCGCTAGCTACGGGTAGCTCGCCTCCGATAGGCCCGAACAGGGCACAGTCGCCTGCAGGCGCGGTGACAGTCAACCCGACAGGAGATTGGCTGTCTCAGAACAGTAATTATGGCGGGCAACACTAATGATCTGGTCGTGTGGCAGTGGAACTGTGCAAGTTCCAAAGGCGCAGGGCTCCACTGCTGCACTTTATTGCTTCTCAGGCGGTCAAACCGCACGTAGTTATGTTACAGGAAACTCTCGGTGATGCGCTAACTTTCCCGGGCTATCGAGTCGTCTCGGTGCGCGAGCAAGGGAAGCGCGGTTTGGCAACCTTGGTCGCAAAAAAGTGCTCCTTTCAAGAACACAAACTACAGCTTGGCAACAGCAAGGCTGAGGTCATTATCCTCGAAATAATCCCCAACAGCTGGCTCAAGAACAGCGTATTTCTCCTGAATGTGTACAGCTCGCCGTCGGACAAGCGGCAGGGGTTCGCTTCGATCATGGCAAAAGCGGCGGCTCTGGCCAGGGGGGCCCCCATCGTGGTAGCGGGAGACTTTAATGCTCCGCACGACGCTTGGGGATACGCCAGGCAGTCCCCCAAAGGCAACAACCTCCTAAAGGCCGTATCTAGCTGTTCTCTTGAATTGATTACGGACCCGCAATATCCGACAAGAATTGGCACATCGGTGGTCCGAGACACAACTCCAGACTTGGCGTTCGTCAAGAACGTCGCCGGAGCAGGGTGGCAAAATTTGCAAGAGAGTCTAGGTAGTGACCACTTCATAGTGGCTATTACCCTAGCAGTCAATGCAGCTCCCCCAGGGAATTTAAAGTAACGGACTGGGATGCCTTTCGTAAATTGCGGAAGGAGGACCGGGATGAATACGACAGCTTAGACAGCCTCTTTGCAAGGCTCAAGGCGGATGCTACTGCTGCGACCAAGGTTGTCAAAACGAACCTGAATATTGATCGGATGGATGCACACCTCGCGCATCTCTTAGAGGCTAAGAATTCCATCCTGTCCCGGTGGAGGACGCAAAGGCTCAATCGCCGACTTCGAAAGAAAATTGCGCAACTCAATCGCGAGATCGAAGCCTACTCTATTGAACTCTCCAAACAGCAGTGGAATGAAGTATGTTCTTCGGTTGACGGACAGATGAGAGTGGGGGCCAAATGGAACCTCCTCAAACAATTACTTGATGAGTCACAGTCGAAGGGAAATCAGCGATTGGCTATTGACAGAATCGTTCACAACCAAAAAGCGAAGGGAGTGTCCGAGAAGGCCCTCCTGAAGAGGTTAGCGGACAGCTATCTTCCGCTGGGCCCTTCCGACGATGCGGACTATCCGCATTACAGGGGTGGAATGGTGGCAGAGCTGGACGCACCTTTCACTGAACCAGAAATCTGTAAAGTCCTCCACGAGCTCAACGGACGCTCTGCACCGGGCCCGGATGGAATCTCAAATAAGCTCTTACGTACCTTGGATGGCAAATCCATCGAGAAGCTTACCGAGGAAGTCAACAAGATCTGGGAGACGGGGCACGTCCCGAAATCCTGGAAGACAGCTTCGGTAGCGCTTATCCCAAAGCCAGGCAAACCTCTGGCTTTGGAGAACATGCGACCCATCTCGCTTACGTCCTGCGTAGGCAAGGTGGCCGAACATGCGATTCACCATCGGGTATCCGAGTACATAGAAAGCAGAGAGCTATTTCCACACAATATGGTAGGATTCAGATCTGCACTATCCACACAGGACGTGATGCTCCTTATCAAAAGACAAATCATTGACAACAACACCAGGGATACTAGAGGCATACTAGCTCTAGACCTAGCTAAAGCTTTTGATAATATCTCGCACAAGTTTGTGCTTGAGGCAATTTCGGTTATGGGTCTAGGGCAACGGTTCCACGCATACGTTAGGTCTCTTCTCAGGGATCGCAGGGCTACCATTAGGATCGGTCAAATCCAATCCACGGAATTTACCTTGGGAGCGAGAGGCACCCCACAGGGGGCAGTTATCTCTCCTCTACTCTTCAATATTGCCATGAAGGGCCTCTCGGAGCGACTCGCTACGGTGCGCGGGGTTAACCATGCTCTCTACGCGGATGATATCACCGTGTGGTGCATGGGAGGGTCCGACGCCGAGGTAGAGCAGGCGCTCCAAGAGGCATTAGACATCACGGAGAACTTTCTAGTCGGTTCGGGCCGGAGCCTGTCATCGGCGAAGTCTGAGTTACTACTATACAGACCCACCCGACAAGGACTGAGGAACCTCACTCCTTTAGAACAGATTCCTATAGCTTTATACACACGGGATGGGCAGAGAATACCCAGGGTGGACTCCATCAGGGTCCTCGGACTCCTGCTAGAGTCCAAGGGGGGCAACTCACGAACTATAGCCCGCATTACCTCCAAGACAGAGAACATGCTTAGGCTCATACTCAGGGTCTCGAACCGCAGGGGTGGGCTGAGCGAGAGCAATCTCCTTCGGCTCTATCATGCATTTCTCATGAGCCACATTAATTATGTCGCTTCCGCATTGCGCTGGTCCAAAAGAGAAGAGTCAAGAATTGATACACTACTGCGCAAAAGCATAAAGCGAGTTCTAGGCTTGCCTATCCACACTAGCACCGAGAAGCTCCTACAATTGGGCATGCATAACTCCCTCTCGGAGGTGATAGAGGCCCAGCAGATGGCTCAGGTCGTGCGACTATCGTCCTCGAGGGCTGGTAGGCGCATCCTGGAATCCATAGGCTGCGGTCCTACGGCGACTAACCAGCGTAATGTAACACTACCACCCTCGATCAGAGGCACGTTTTCGGTAGCTCCATTTCCAAGAAATGTCCACCCACAATACAATGTAGGGCGCCGCATAGCTCGGGCCCGTTCCTTATTTAATTCAGTTGCAAACAGACCGCATCTCGCGACCTTTGTCGATGCAGCCCTGTACGGGCGTTCAGATCACTTCGCAGTGGTTTCGGTCGATCATAGTGGCACACTCCTATGCTCTGCCTCGGTTAGAAAGGTTTCGGCAATGGTGGCTGAGCAAATCGCCATCGCCATAGCAATGAAGGACCCATCGCGTCCTAATGTATTTACAGATTCGCGTTCCGCAGCTAGGGCTTTCGCCTCGGGCTCGATCTCGCGTGAGGCAGCGGCCATCCTCGGCTGTGAGGGGGCTGCCGGGTTTCACACCATAACATGGTTCCCGGCCCACATGGGGGCCAACGTACATCCTGATGTCCCCAACGCCAATGAGTTTGCCCATGACCGTGCGCGAGGTATCGCTCACCGCGGCGGTCCCGGCGGATTCGCAGGCGGGGACGCCGGAAGATACAGGGACTCGCTACTCACTTTCCACGAGATCATGACTCATTATCATCTATCTCGGAGGACTTTTCCACTTTTTCATTCTAAACTTACGCGACCGCAATCATCGGCCTACAGGATGCTCCAAACGGGGTCTTTCCCTTCGCGTGGCCGGTTCAGCCATTTTTCGCCCAACATCGAGCCGCATTGTCCAGACTGCGGTGAGGCGTACTGCTCATTACCTCATATGCTCTGGCAATGTCCTGCGTTACGTGACGCAGAGTTCAACAAAGAAGAGGACTGGGAGGAAGCCCTTCACAGCGGCGACCTCCTGGTTCAACTTCGGGCTGTCCAGAGGGCCTGCGAGAGGGCGGAGGGCCACGGTCTTCCGGTCCCTACGTGGGAGCGGCCCGCGACTGCTACGGATTCCCCCTAAACGGGGCCGTTACTACGCAGTTCCTCAGGACCTGAATAAAGTTCTTTGTCTGTCTGTCTGTCCGTCGAGCTGTGCCGACAGGCACCGGTCGCGCGTGGCGGTGCTCGCGTTTTGCTAACGTAGCGCCGGTGTGCCCAGTGCGCGCGCGTCAACAATAGATAGGAGTATATTGGGTTCTTCATGATGTGCTCGCGGCCGTTTTGCTAGCTCCACATCTACCAAATCTGGTGTTACGTGACGTCAATAGATTACGAATTATATGACAGGTGCAAACAAGGTAATCCTGACACGCTTGTCATGTAAGAACATGACAACATACCACGCTCACAGCAGAGTATCGGCCGTTTTTTTCTCTCCACATATGCTAAGTCCGGTATCCCGTGACGTGAATAGATGAAGATAAACGACACATCTAAACATGATAATCACGACACTGAAGTCATGTAAGGCATCATTCACTTCCACCGCGTAACGTTGTGCTGATTTTAGAGTGACATATATCAACCTTTCTCATTCGTGCTTCGCATATCATCGATTCCCGCAGTACTTGGGATCTGCCTTTTTTTTTTTAATTGACAATCGCACAACTATGAACGCTGAATCTTGAGAAATATTGGTGGGCGCTGCGGATGGAGTCAGCCGTATGAGGTATCATTAGGAATGGGCACACAAACAAATGTACAGAAAGGCAGACATGCAGGCAGACAGAAAGACAGACAGACAGAGAGACCAAAATTTTCCCGTCGCAGGCCCCAAAGAAAGACAACCGTCTTTAAAACTCCCAAGCATTTTCCCGAGGGTGAACATGGTTAAGTGCGAATGCACGGGGTGATGCTATGAGGTGTATTTATTAATTCGCACTAATATATTTATTAATCACACTATGGTGCCTTTATGGTGTAATAGTTCCTGGGAATCGCAATTTGATCACACGGGGGAGTTTACGTTAACTCACTGGTGAATGCCAACGGATTTTAACTTTACTCCCCCTCATGACCCGCTCTCGACGGGAGACTGAGAGAGAAGGCGGGCGCGCGAGAGAGAGGAGTGCGCGCGCAGCTGCAGCGAGCGAGGAGAGTGGAGGAGCGAGTGAAGGGGGAGGGGGTATAAGGCGCGTTACTGACACCGATATCAGCGTCGCGTCCGTGGCTTATTCGGTAGAGCGTCGCGCTGCGGCCCGCCAAGTCCTCTTTCTTTAAAGATAGAGAGAAGACTGCGAACACCGCCAACGGCGGTGGATGGTTTGGGGTCGCTTATAAAGTGTATTCACACTTAAAAAGGAAACGCTCCCAGCCGAGCGTGGCGGAACGCGCACCGTGATTGCGGCGGAACGCGTCGCCTCAAGAAGCAGAGTTGTTTTAAGTTTGAATGCACTTTATAAGCGACCCCAAACCATCCACCGCCATCGGCGGCGTCCGCAGTTTTCTCTCTATCTTTAAAAGAAAGAGGACTCTCGGGAAAATGCTTGGGAGTTTTTTTTTCCTTCTGGGTCCGCTGTGGAAGCTAGGCGAGATCAGCCAACACCACCTAGACTTTTTTTCAGGCCTCCGCAAGCCTACGTGACGTCATCATTGTGAGATCTGCCTGGAAGGTGGCTTCACTCAAATGACCGGCACACGTTCGCGTTTTGTTGTTCCGCGGCCCAATTGCACTCGTTGCATTTTTTTTCTCAGAGATTTACACGTAGAAGCAGGCCCCTGGCCAGGGGGGAGAAGTTAGGAGGCCCCCTTTCTCCCCCCCCCCCCCCGCGCGCAAAATCCTTGCGAGGGATCGCTCTCGTCCATGCGGTTTTTTGGTCGGCGTCCATCGGAAACCGATAGACGCGCGCTTTAGGTCCATGAGCATAGTTATAGTTGCACCCCGGTGCACAGCAGTATCCAGGCATATTGCGTAGTTTACCCAACCATGCTCACACAGCACAAGAGAAAGAAAAAACAGCGTGAGCGGTAACAAAATGCAACTAGCCAACCACAAGAGCCAGCAGAGCGAGCGAGCACGTAAGATCAATGTGGCCAGACGCACTGTCATGCGCTGCCAACTTCGCTCGGCTGTGCACAAAAATGTTTGATTAGTGGGGTATAACGTCCCAAAGCCATTATTTGATTATGAGAGACGCCGTAGTGGAGGGCTCCGGAAATTTTGACCACCTGGGGTTCTTTAACGTGCACCCAAATCTGAGTACACGGGCCTACAACATTTCCGCCTTCATCGGAAATGCAGCCGCCGCAGCCGAGATGCGAACCCGCGACCTGCGGGTCAGCAGCCGAGTACCTTAGCCACTAGACCACCGTGGCGGGGCACAAAAATGTTTAAAGCGTGAATAAATCAAGTAAATAAGTACATCATTTGGAAGATAAAATATTGCTAAGCTTTTTTTTTGTTAGATAGTAGGTAATAATTTCCTACAGTTTGCCTACTGAAAACTTCTTTCGAAGCAAAAAAAAAAGATTGTCTGTCTATTTGGCGAACAGAATCCGCAAGCCATTCTGACCTCAGCCAGTCGAGCGTTGCTTTCTCACAGATCTCACAGCAGTGACGTCACGCTGACGAGACGGAGGCTTGCGGAGGGCTTGAAAAAAAGTCTAGTTGGATCAGCGCGTCATCACCAGCGTTCACTACGCGTCGGTTATCTCGGTTTCGAAAAACGCGCCATTCGGCTGCTTCAGCGACAACGGTGGGTACAGAAATTCGCGCTCAGTCTTCAAGTTCCGTCCTCCTGACGGTAAATATCGGCTGCCGTCAACGGAACAGCGAACGTGCGCCCGTTACTACCTCAACAATCCAGCATCTCAAGCATCGTGACCAAGGACAATTGAAGGGGAAAATTCTGATGTGGAAGCTGACGCATTGGCGGCAGAGAGTGCCCCCTGGTTTGTCTCGGAAACAATTGGGGTGGTACCCACTTAGAGATAAAGTGAATTCGTTGCGTTAATGGCCGAGGCATTTCTGAAGTAACAAGTAACCTACCGACATTCCGTGAAATTCGCTTAGACGTTCGGGATTCTGGAAAATACTCGTAACACAAAAGTGCAAGTCGAGCGCTATCTGTCCCAAGAAGTAATAATAATAATAATAATAATAATAATAATAATAATAATAATAATAATAATAATATCTGTGGTAGTACGGTCCAGAACAGCTATACAATTACGAGGGGAGCCGTATTGGAGAGCTTCGCAAATTTCGACCACCTGGTGTTACTTTGCGTGTCCTGACATCGAATTATACGTGGGCCTCTACAATTTCGCCTCCATCTAAATGCGACCGCTGCGACTGCGATCGAACCCATGACCTTCTGGTCAGCGGCTGAGCACTCTCACCACTACACCACTGCAGAGGACATGTACCTAGAAATTAACCATGTTAACTGGTATCGGGACTGAGGAAAACGCTTCTTTATTCATCGCTACGCGCTTAATCTTGTAGCATTGGACCTGACAACCGGCTGCGAAGCTACCCGTAGTTTTGACGGCCATGGACGGCCCTCTCCTCATCTTATCTTCCGCCCTTCCAAACTTTATTTCCGTCTTTTTCTCTTCACGACGTCTCCTCTTCTCACACTTACGCCTGGTAACATGGTGGATCCTTGGATTCATTTCCGAGCATAGAGTTTCTCACAAAAGCACCTCGAGGGAAATCTAGCGCTAGTGAGCGGCTGGATGCAAGGAAATGCCGGGATATGCGAGCTTCCAACTTGACTAAGATATATATATATATATATATATATATATATATATATATATATATATATATATATATATATATATATATATATATAACGTAAGAAGGTAGCGATGGTTGGTAGAAGTTGAGGAAAAAGAAGTCGGAATGGAATAAACATGGCGTATCAGCCAGGCCACGTCTCCCAGTTGTCATCGCGTCACACGAATCGTCAGGATGAAGACCTGGCCGCCGCTCTTCAACCTCACATTATTCACGAAGCCACCGGTATACGTCTCAACTGCAATATCGACCACAGAAGAGAGGATTTCAGGCGCATGCATTTACCGGCATCATGACAGAACCATCGACTGACCTTGCCATCCCCAAGTACACTGGAGCAGCAGACGATGGACCTGTACAGGACTGGTTTAACCTGTTCGAGCTCCGCGCAACCGCTGCATCATGGTCGGAACGGGAGATGATCACCAACTTCACTGACTACTGTAGTGTACACGTATCCCGAAGGAGTACGGCCACCAGCGTGGGTGCGGTCTTAGCGAGCCGCAGGGCACGCGTTAACCGTCGCCATGGCGAGAACACGATACTGCTCAAAGTCGCAACACTTTATTGTGCAACACCAAAAGCAGTACAGCCCGTTGCAAAAGGCGCGGCGGGAAAGCAAATAGGCTTATCCACGCCACGGGCACAAAGGTACTACACAGGGTGCCACGAGCACGTCTCCGCGGTAAAGGTGATCCACGGAGACACCGGGACCAAGGCCCGGTTGCTCGAGCGAGGGCAAAGACGCTCGCGTTGGCTTCGAAGGGAGACGGGTCGGCGTAGCTAGACCACGCACTAGGACACCGTACCACCTCTCGGCCGTGCGAACGCAGCGGGGCAACAAAAGTTGAGCGTTCGCTTCGGGCGCGAGGTGCTGTCAGCGAAGTCCGACGAGCCCCGTGCGACTGGAGTCGACGGACGGAAAAGATTGCGTGGCTCACCGTTTGCTGTCCCGGAGAGTACTGTCACAGAACACCTACCAGTTCTGTCCGCTCCCTGACACAGCGCGCGAAAACCTCTCGGGAGGCTCCACGGCGGCGCCACAGTCAACATCCGCTACTGGGTGAGGGAGTTAAACGTCACTCCGCTATCTCAGCGCGGCAGACAGCAAAGGAGGGCAGACATTTGGGGACATGAGAACGGCAGAAAAGGCGGCAAAGCTCGCGCAAAGGCAGCGGGCTAGCCTCAATTCCCACAGCCCCCTCTCCTAAATTTGCCCTTTACCGGTCTGCAAAAGGCAGCCGGACGTCACCCATGCAGTTAAAGTGACACTGCTATGAGCGACAGCTAACCTCAGTCCAGCCCTGCTACTGCTGCTAAAAAATGATTACAAAGGAGAAACAAAAACATAAATAACAAAATAAACACATGACACTATAAAAATAACTGCGGAAGGGAGCACAGAAAAGTGGGACTAGTGTTCGTGGTGCTGAAGGGGGATAGCGTCCTCTGCGTGGAGGGGCGGAAGGACGTGACAGTGTCCGCTGGGTGCGATGCCTGAGTGCGAGGTCAGAGGTACCGGAAGGGGCCTCTGGTGGCTCGTTGCTGCTCTTGAAAAGCGCGTGTCCGACGAACGCTGCCTCGGTTGTTGTTCGGAGGCCCCCGCATTTCTGGCTCGATCACGGAGCTGGGACGTTGCGGGAAGCCGGGCCTCTCCATTATCAGGGAGGCCAAACCAGAATTGGCTGCGAGGCACCGTGAAGTTGGCCGGCAGCATATAGCTGCTTTCAGCTGGCCTCGCGCAGGAGCCATGGTGAAAAAGGCAGCAGGGCTTCTTCGGCGACAGCCGAGAGCAGAGCACAGCCAGACGGTCTGACGTCAGTGGGTCAATGCCCCCCCAGCACCTCCAGTGTCCGCATTGATGGGGGGAAGCCATCACGCACTCTTCGCGGGTTCGCACTGAAGCGTCACGCACTTACACACGCACAGAAGCCCGCACGCACACACACCGCCCACCGCTGCGCGAGCGTAGGCGCAAAGCATCCCTCGTCTCTCTCTCCCGGCAAGCACCGACACTCAAGGTCACACACAGCTCCCTTCGCGGTAGACGAAATGAACACGGGAAAAAAGTAAAAACAGCGCAAAATGACACTCAACATCTGAAAAAAACACAAAATACAAATAACACTTTAATATTACACAAAATAAACATAAAATACACATGAACACTTAAAAAAAAGAAACACTGGCAGCAGACATGGCGGGGTCAACTTCTTCACGAGAAAAGGCCGTAAAGAAGCTAACCTATACTGAGGCTAGACAGTAAACTGAGGGCCTTCGATTGCGGAGAAGTCGACCGTCCGGCGCGAAATCGCAAAGGTGACCGCTTCCCCAGATTATACCGGTGCGGGGTCCGAATGGGGTCCGCCACTCCGGGTGTGCCTCGTTGCTGGCGCGAAGTGCCGCAGGGCTCTGGCGCGAGCTCGTCAGACCGTGATACAAAGGGTTTCAGGTCTGCGATATGGGCACGGCTGAGTTTTCCCGTCTGGGGATCTTTCAGCAAGTACGCGAGTGGAGCGCAAGCTTTCTCCACTCGGTACGGACCAAGCCACTTAGGAGCGAGCGAGGTTGAGAACCTCTTACTGGCATCGCTAAGAGCGTGGTTGCGCTTCAGGACAAGATCGCCCGCCTCAAAAACTAGGTCGCGATGCTTGCGGTCATATTGGGCCTTCTGCTGAGCCCTGGCCGACGCCAAACTTTGCCTTGCTTTGCAGAAAGCTCGACAAAGCCTGTCCCGAAGTGCCGACGCGTATGTCTGCCGGCGCCTCCTCGTCCTCGAGCTGGCATTGAGTGACGCTGGTCACGGGATTTGCCAACTCCCTTCCAAAATTTAAGAAGGCGGGCGAAAAACCAGTTGAGTGGCTCTTGGATATTCGAATAGCGAACGCGAGCTCACTCAAATGGTCTGCCCAGTCCCTTTACTTTCGGCAAAGGCCGCCAACATCGGTTTGAGCGTACGATTGACGCGCTCCGTCAAATTGGACTGGAGATGGTAGGGTTAAGTGATGCAGTGGTCGATTCCGAGGGAACGACACGTGACACCAAACATCCGAGCGGTGAAATACGAAGCATTGTCAGTGATGAGCCTTTCCGGGAAGCCGAATCAGCAAAACACTTCCTGCAGCTTCTCAAGCACCGCTCGCGCTGTCACCTTCCGAAGTGGGAAAAGTTCCACCCATTTCGAAAAGTGATCAACGACTACCATCAAGTGCATGAACCCCTGCTTACTTCTGGGAAATGGTCTCATTAGATCGCAGGTGGTCACTTGCCACGGACGCTCACTGACAATCGGTTTCATCAGACCGGGTGGTTTGCCACCCCTTGATTTCACCGTTTGACAGACGCGGCGAGAACGGCAATAGCGAAAAATGTCTCGCTTCATGCCGGGCCAGGTCACAACGCGGCTCAGCTTTGCAAAAACCTTCGAGCCACTCAGGTGACCGGCCATGGTTTCGTCGTGAGAGGATCGCAACAGTGCGGCTCTCAGACTTTTGGGCATAACCACCTTAAACGGGTCGGTGGACTCGTCGTCAGTGGCTATATACTTCAGCAGGAGCCCGTCATGGTCCAGCAAATATGAATCCGCCGGGGACTCAGCGACACACGCTGGTTCAAGCCCCCTATTCGCGCCCACTGCAGGGCAAGCAGCGTCACGGCACTCCATCTCGTCGAGACAGTCATTATCGGCGCCCGCTGCAGGACAAGCAGCGTCACGGCACTCCATCTCTCTGAGACCGTCGCACATTTCGCGACAAAACGGGTCACTTTGCTGGGCCTTCAGAAGATCTTCTCTGCCGAAAGCGATGCCCATTCTCCCAAAATGGAAGAGTCTGGTATCGCGCCCACACAGGACCGCAGCAACAACCGCTTGAGTCGGCGTTACGGGTTCGCTCTCGGCCTCGTGGCCTTCGGAAAGCTCCCCCACTCGGCCGCTTCGTGGTGCGCCGCTTACCTGGTTAGCAGCCAAGGTTTGTCTGCATGGGGACTCACCCTTCTCGCCGAATGGCGGCGAAGCTGCTGTTTCGCCCCCGACGCTTGCACGTGCTAAGGCACCGCTAGCAGCTGTCGCACCGGGATCAAGGTCCTCCGCCGACAATGGGGCACGAGATAGCGCCTCAGCTGCCACGTTGGTGCTCCCCTTTCGATACTGCACCGAAAAGTCATAGTGCTGTATCAGGAGAGCCCAGCGCGCCAGCCTGCCGGCAGGCTCACGGAGCCGCATCAGCCAGCTGAGCGCACTGTGATCCGTTTGCACTACGAATTTCGTCCCATCAAGATAGACGTCAAACTTCCGCAGTGCAAACACCATGGCGAGGCACTCCTTTTCGGTCGCGGAATAATTTTTCTCCGCAGAGACCAAGGAGCGGCGGGCAAAGGCTAACGGCTGCAACACGCCATCGTATTTCTGTAGGAGAACAGCTCCTAAACCCAGATCACTCGCATCAGTTTGTACAAAACGAACGGTCTGGTCAGGTCGGGGAGCTTGAGCTGCGCTGTCTCCGCTATGGCGTTAGACAGTCGGCAAAACTCCTCCTGCTGCTCAAGTCCCCATTGCCACTCAGCAGACTTACCCAAGAGTTTGCTCAAGGGCGCCTGCAGTCGGGCACAGGACGGAATGAAGGAACGGTAAAAGTTGACCATTCCTAAAAAGCGGCGAAGGCCACGTACGTCCTTGGGCACAGGAAAATCGAGAATAGCTCGAAATTTTTCCCGATCCGGCTCTATGGAGCCTTCGCCCAGCGTAAACCCGAGCAACTGAACACGGGTCTGCGCTAATTGGACCTTAAAGGGGTTTAACGTCATCCCGGCGGTCCTCACCCTCTCGAGTACATCGGCAACATGGGCCAAGTGCTCTTCGAAGTTTCGTGAATAAATCACAATGTCGTCGAGGTAGCACATGCAGTATGACCACTTTGCTTCCCCGAGGACGTGGTCCATGAGTCTTTGAAACGTCGCAAGAACATTGCAAAGACCAAAGGGCATACGAGTAAACTCGAACAACCCTCTGTGGGACGTGAACGCAGTTTTACACTGGTCGCGGTTACCCATCCGGACCTGTAAGCAACCTTTAGGGGCGTCAAGCGTGGTAAAGTACCGTGCATCACCCAGGTTACCTACAATGGAGTTTATCGTGGGGAGCGGATAGGCATCCTTACGAGTCACTCCATTCAGACGGCGATAGTCGACGCAGAGGCGATGACTGCCATCTTTCTTAGGCACCAGTACAACTGGAGACGCCCAGGAGCTAGACGAGCGGCGAATAATGCCAGCCGCAAGCATGTCATCTAGCAACCCATCGATAATCTGCCTTTTGGCGAGACTGACGGGCCCGGTGTTACACTTCAAAGGAAGCGCGTCACCAGTTTCGATCACATGGCTCACTAAATCAGTGCAGCCAGGTTGATCGGTGAAGAGCTCGTCGTACAGACGTAACAGTGTCGACAGACCAGCCTTCTGTGCTTAATCCAACTGAGTCGCGCAGGCGACCAAAGGATGTAGTGCCTCTTCGTGTCGTGTCGGTCGATCCACACAGGTGTTTAGAGCCGACGAGCGCGGAACGCCAGGGTACGACCCCGGAGTTGGCGCACGACACGGTTCGTGCCGTGCCTCTCGTTCCCGAAGGGGACTGTGAGAGGGCAAATGAGTTGAGCGGGGGCTTGGCCCCGAGCTCTGCGCAGGGCACGTTTCCGACGCTTCTGCCGCAAAGGCGACGGTAAGCGCAGGCGGGCTGATGAACGGCTTGAGTTGGCAAAATGGGCCATCACGATAGCCGCCATTCGCAATGTCCACAACGATACTGGTTTTAAGGAGAAAGTCCCAACCGAGAATCACTGGAACATTGAGCCCTGGAAGATCAACAAGACGGCAGCGTCTCATTCGATCTCCCCATCGGACAGTCAACCTTGCAGCGCCTGCGGAATGGGCCACGCCTTTCGCAAGGGGGAATGTCGTTCGGCTGTCCCGCAAGCGCACCGAGTGCTTCTGCAAGTGGGACAACACCTGTTCGCCAAACAACGAGGCGCTAGCGCCCGTGTCCAGCAAAGCCGAAAATTCACGGCTGGCAATGGTGACCGGAATGAACGGCGCGTGCGTATCAGCAAGAAAAGTGCTTGCCCTGCACGCAGAGGGAAGAAGCAAAGGTTGGGTCGCTCGTGCATTCACGAACGACCCGGAATCCCGTTTTCCTGCTTCGCAGGAGGCCTGGATCCGGTGCATTTCCTTGCTATGTGCCATCTTTCACGGCAGCGGTAACAACGCACTCCATCACGGTCTGTATTCCCAGACGAAGCAGCCTCGAGCTGTCGTGATCGGCTCGCTACGTTATCGTAGGATACGTTTCTGCGAGCCGCACCTCCTACATTACGTTGGGTCGAAAAGCGTCCCCGTATGGAGGTTTCAGGCCGAGCAGCGCAGGCTGCCCGCCTTTCATGCGTAAAGGGGTCAAGAGCGCGATCACTCACCTCCCACGCACAGCCGGTTGCTGCCGCAAAGGCGGCGCCGAGAGGCTGTTGCCGTTGGGGAAGGGTCATGGCCCCTCTCCAAGCGCAGCGCGGCTCAAGGGCATTGCTGGCTGGCGGCGGCGGGCGATAGGCACGCGTGGTGAGAATGTCGCCTTGGATGCGCTTCGCCTCGGCGGCCAACTCTTCCAAGTCACGGAAGCGGCCGCCGCGCAGGTATGCCGAAAAAGTCGGATGTGCCTGCCGTATCACCCAGTCGACGCGTTTCTCGTTCGAGGCTCGGGGCTCAGCGATAGAAATAAGTTCATCCATCGCACGTACATACTCCTGTGAAGACTCTTAAGGAGCTTGTGTACGGAGCTCGAGCTCTCGCCGCATCCTACTTTCGTAGTCAGCGGGTAAGAATTCGCGCAAAAAGACCGCACGAAACTCCTCAAGGTTTGCTGCACGGTAACCGATAAGCCGATACCATCTCGCCGCCGTGTCAGACAGTGCAGCTGGAACAACACGTTCGAGCACCACCTTATCATCCAAACCCATCGCTCTGTGATAACGTGACAGAGAGTCGAGGTAATCTCGGGCGGTGAGCTGATCACCGTATCCGCTGTAGGTTGGCAAGGGGAACATAACAGCGGGGTGACTGCTTTTCGGACCAGCCGAAACCGTCTGCACAGCTCCCTAGATTGCTTGGATCATCTGCACGGCGTTTTGCAGCAACGTCTGCGTCGTCGCACCGGCTTCGTAGGAAGCCGTTCGTGCGTTAGCGGCGTGGTCGAGCGAAGGCAAGCAGTCGCCCAGCTCGATCAGTGGGGCGGTTTCAAACAGACCACCGCCCTGCGCGCAATTCCCAGAGCAAAATAGGCTCCTTGTGGGATTAGCCTGTTGTCAAACCAAAGGCGCACTTGGTGCGGCTACCATCGACAATTCGGGCGCCTGCTGAGCGTGCGTTCGAAGTGTCGATTGCACGGCTGATAGCGGGCAAAAGTCGGCGAGGGCCAAGGCCTGCGCCCCGTCAATTCCGCAGGGAACCGACTGCGAGCGCTGTGCCGACGAACTGCCACGCATGCTGAAGGCGCATTAGCAGTCGGAGGCGCTTGTGCGTAACGTTCGGGTAGGGCAAGAGGCCCACTCCAAAGCGCCGCGCCATCTCCAAAGGGAGCGGCTAGGCGCCTTGTGTCGTCACTGCAATAGATGTGCCGACACGGACGGGTGCCGAAGGGTTCCCGTCAATATAGGCAATGGCCTCCTTCTGCAACGCGGCATCCGCTAACAGGGACAGCGGACAAAAATCCCGCGAAGCAGCCATGTTGCGACGAGCCCGAAACTTTGAGGGCGTCTGGTTTGCGCCTGGTGACCGTGGACCTTGTTAGGCTAAAGATGGAATACTACGTCGAAAGGGAGACTATAACGCCGGAAGATTTTGAAGCGGGAGAGTGGGCTCAGTGCTGAAGGCACAGGACCACTTCAAAGAGACTCTGCATGGCGACAACGCCAAGAGTAAGCCTTGCGAGATGCAGGCCGGCAGCGACGCGCGCAAGACGTGCACGGAGCACAGCAAGTCAAGCGGGGGAAAGCGCCGGTGTGGAAGAAAAAAAAATGGCAGCATATCCACGGAGTGAATGATGGACAGTGGGGCGAAGAATTCGTCCGTCCATTCGTTCTTGCTTCCGTCCGTCCATGCGTCCGTCAGTGTGACCGTCCGTGCGTCCACCAGCCCGTCCGTGCGTGCGTCTGTTCGTGCGTCCGTCCCTGCGTTCGTCCATGCAGCCGCCCCTGCGTCCATCCATGCATCTGTCTATGTGTCCATTCGTCCATCTATTCAACACTTCAAGTACCACCATCTCGCACCTTTTCATCATATATTCCCCATATAGAAGCACCGCCATCCAGCGGACATTCCAAGGACTAAACGAGAGGTAACACACGCACACTTTCTTACGGCTTGCGCTTCGGGTCCACTTTTCACCTTTAACCCCCTGGAGTTCATGGTATATACTGTTTCACTGTATTCATGGCACTGCAGCCGAACGCTCGCTAAACCTTTCGAAAATGAAGGAGGTTACGCCCAGCGAGTATGACTTAGCAAACTTTTTCAGTCAGATAGTGCTCAATGTACATGCCAATGGCTGCTAATGGGAAATGAGAGGCGGAGAATTCGGCTTTTACTTTCTTACGGCTTGCGCTTTGTATCTACTGTTATGACCGGCATCGGTAGGCGCCATGCTGTCGCTGAGAAGCGTAGCCGGGCCGCGTTCCCACGCCTGGAACCCAGGTTTTCTTGGAACCAGCGTCGAGATCTGACGGGGGAGCGGCGCTCTTTTAACCCTCAAACAAGTAGCCGACTCGCCGAATGCTTATGCCCGCCAGGTATTGTCACGGCTAGCCGGCGGATGAGACGTCACGTCGCCACGAAGCGGTAAGCCGTTCCAGAGGGGACAACAAAGACAGCGTCTTCCTTTGTAGAAACGGCGACCGCCGCCACAAAGTGCCCTGCTAATTGAGCGGACAGATTGGCGGACCGTTTGATGTCTGCTGTCCGAAGCTTGGAACCCCTCGACCAGCGACATACACGACGAGCAAGAGACTCTTTGGCGCCACCTTTAAGTGCAGTGATCTTGACTCGAAATTGGCTGTTCACGTGCGCCGTGCATGCTCGTACCCCTCACCTGTTGTGTGTGTATGTGATTGGTGTTCCACTGAAGAAGGGGGAGCCCGACAGGGCTTATAACGGCGCCGCAGAGTGCAGGACGTCGCTCTGGACCAAGTAAAGGTTCAACCACCACGTTCGTAGTTTGTGAAGGCTCTGAACCAACTAAAGGTTTAACCACCACGCTCGTGGTTTGTGAACTCTTAACCTCATGCTGTAAATATTTGTAAATAGTGCCATAAACCCTGTTCTGTTTTTCGCATCCTCCAACGTCCTGCTTCTTCCTTCGTCAACCGGAGGTGGGATCACCACAACTGGTTGGCAGCGGTCGGATTCGAAGCTACAAGTGACAACAACAGTCGGCCCAGGAGAAGCAGCTGGCTCGAGACATGGATCACGTATGGGTGAGCGCTTGGCTTTTCCTTTGAGTGAACCAGGTTCTAAAAGAGGGTTAAATTTTAGAACTGGTAGTTAACTTTGCCGAAAGACTCAGTTTCGCCGTTTCGGGAAGTTATTTTTGGAAGTAGCGAGCACTCAGTACGATCATGGACTTACGGGAGCTGCAGAAGTCAGACTTGTTGCTGTTGTGTGAGGAATTGGGGATCGATACAAAGGGTTTGGCACGAAAACCCATAATCATTCAAGCGATTAATGATTTGGGGGCTGATGATGAGGAACTAAGTGAAGAATGGGACCTCATCATCGAAAGAAAACTAAGAGCAGCTCAGATGGAAGGAAAGAGTGAAGACGAAAGAGAAAGCCTCAAACTAAAGTTTTTCAAACAAGACTATGAATTGAGTAAGAGGCTGGGACGCCAGCAAGGAGTACTTCTCGAAAATGAGGCAGAGTTCGAGATGTCTAGGTACATGCAGCCATATGAGGTATCATGGGATATGGGCCTGTATCTTAGACTCTTTGAACGGAAGTG
Organism: Rhipicephalus microplus; assembly: GCF_013339725.1. Lineage (NCBI taxonomy): Eukaryota > Metazoa > Arthropoda > Arachnida > Ixodida > Ixodidae > Rhipicephalus > Rhipicephalus microplus. The sequence continues at coordinate 81,409,804 of NC_051171.1, forward strand.
TAGTGAACTGAAGTGTGAGCGAGACACCTGGTCTCAGAAGCTACGCACGGTTCTGCCCTGCGAGGCAGCGGATGTTGTTGCGCGACTCAGTGAGCAGCACGCGAACAACTACGAAGTTGTGAAAGCAGAGCTAATCAGAAGATTTGGAACTTCTATTAGCAAAAAGAAAGAAAGACTCGCACCGGAGTCTGAAAGCGAGGCGCGTCGCAAAGCGCCAGAAATTGAGGCGCGTCATGAAGCGCAAGAAACAGTGATCGCGCCAGAAAAGGGCCCGCATATTCTCGAATGCATTCATGTAAATGATGTAGAGAACGAGGCCGTGGCCGGTCTGGAGGTGAGGACGATGTCGAAAGACGCTCCTTGCGTGGATGAAGAGGGTGCCAGCAGCCCTAATGGGCCCAGTAAGAGGCTGGAAACCTTCTTCGTGCCTCAGGGGGACCTTTCGACATTGTCTGATTTAGGCATGGTTAGCGCAGTGGCTGATGAGAGCAAGAGCGCCACGCTTCAGCAGTGCAGCGATAATACCGAGCTGGTTTGCAAACATCGCAGAAAAAGAAAGAAGCAGAAGCGTTCGTCACTGCGCAAGCCTAGGACAAGCCCCACTCAGTCACAAGAAAGACGAAAGGGTAGGCCACTAATCCGTTTAAGGAAACGTCAATGGGGCTGTTCATGGAGGCACAAGCGGCGAGTCAGGTGTGGAGGGAGAAAGGGAGGTGCGTCACCCCAACGAAGCGCGCGGTTCAGCTCGACGACTTCGGAAAAGCGGCCTTGCCCGAAGGGTCAAAGTCGAAAGGGCAGAGTGGCTAAATACCGCGCAGGGGTGAATACAAAGAGAAAATGGCACAGGCTCCCCCCCAGCTTCTGGCGTCACGTTCAAATTCCTACGGGGAATAGGACGAAGTGGAGAATGAGGCGTGACGGCAGGACACAGCCTAACGTTTGTTTGTTTAGTAGCCTCAGACGTGCAGGAAAACCGCCGGGACCGCGACCCCATCGTGTACGAATAAAGGAACCATGAGAAAAGGGGGGAACGGTCAGTTCGAGTAACTTTTGCACAGGCGTGTCAAATATTGTTACTCAGTGTTGCATTGGAAATGCAGATTTGAGCCTTTTAATTTTGTAAGTAATGTAATGCGGTGTAAATTTTTGAAAAGGAAAACCACCGAACTAAAGGCTGAAAATTGAAGTCCATTAATCATTTGTACGAATATACCGAGAAGGTAAAAACTAAAAAAAAATTGTTGTTTTTTTTAGTGTTTCAAAGGTTTAGTTTGATATCGTATGCCTTTACTGTCATGTGGATGTGGCGTGAATTGGCATTTAAGGAAGAAGATATTAACATAGACCAGATGATTTCGTAAAAGGGTTAAGTTTGGCGCAACACAGTGCAGTTGTCGTTGCGCGTTATGAGACTTGAGAGCCATTGGCACACGGTTATAAAAAAACCTTCGCGATTGTTGTGAGGTGCTTTTCAGGTGTTTTTACCTATGGTTATTTTTGTGTTGTACACGGTGTGTTACAATGTAACGTAAGAAAGACAAAGTGTGAGGGATTAAGCGTTTGGTTAATAGCGCCGTGTATTTTGCAATGCTTAGAAATGAGAGTAATTGAACGCTCAGGAGAGCCCAGTGAGATTTACTCAGAGGCATTAGCAAGGGCAATTTGCTTCAACCAAACGAACCTTCTAGAAAGAAGTGTTTGTCTCTGTTTTGTTGGTTTTCTTTGAAGACAATTGATCAAGGATCATATGAGCGAAACGGTAAGCTTTTTCTAATTCTGAGCAAACTAAGAGTATTTTGGCCACAGTGTAGGCCAAAGATTCAGAAAAGCTAGAGAGCTTTATGTCTGAGTGGTAGACAATTATGGGCGGCCGTAAACAAAGACGGACGTTCGGACAAAAGTAGCGCTCACTGAATCCGAGTTCCTGACTGATGCTCTCAGCGGGACAGAACCGATGAAAGTAGTCAGCGATGAAAAAGAGCCTGCTGTTTTATATCAGGACGACAATGGTATCAAGCAAAGCTGCGCTTTGCTTGCACTAGAATTTGGGCTCTCGTGAGATAACGTACTGCGCTTCAGGAAATGAATGCGCTTGCCTTGTGTAGGCCATTCGTCAGTTGCAGGTTATCTCAGAGGTGCTAAATTTAAAGTAGGGACAGACCATTTTCCCCTTACTTGGCTGCAAACCGTGACATAAAAGAACAGTCGCCTTGTGAGGCAGAGCTTGATTCTTCGAAAATACAATTTTGGCATTAGGTAAAAGAAGGGCAAATTGAATGGAAACGTTGACACGCTCAGCCGCCATTCTGGGGTGCTCTTTCTGTATCAAAATTGATATTTTAGTTTTTTTTCGTGCATCTTATGTAAATTTGTAAGGTAGCACGTCCGGTTTTTCAGCTCAAGTGAGTCCTGAGAGTTTTGAGTGTGAGCTTTTGTTAAAGCTAGGAAATGAAAATTGGTTTCCATCCCTCTTTTGGCTTGGTTTGATCGAAGGGGGCCGAGTGCTTGCTTGTACAGGTGGTCGAGTATCAGAGATGCTGTCGAAGATTCGGCAATCACCCGGACCATGCCACAAGCGAAGGCCAGTTCCTGGCATTCAACTACTGACCTTTTCGTCGTCCCTGCGAGCAGCAGTGTTGACTGCTGCCCTCCGTGACTCATCTGGCGAGGGGGAAGCTGTTATGACCGGCATCGGTAGGCGCCATGCTGTCGCTGAGAAGCGTAGCCGGGCCGCGTTCCCACGCCTGGAACCCAGGTTTTCTTGGAACCAGCGTCGAGATCTGACGGGGGAGCGGCGCTCTTTTAACCCTCAAACAAGTAGCCGACTCGCCGAATGCTTATGCCCGCCAGGTATTGTCACGGCTAGCCGGCGGATGAGACGTCACGTCGCCACGAAGCGGTAAGCCGTTCCAGAGGGGACAACAAAGACAGCGTCTTCCTTTGTAAAAACGGCGACCGCCGCCACAAAGTGCCCTGCTAATTGAGCGGACAGATTGGCGGACCGTTTGATGTCTGCTGTCCGAAGCTTGGAACCCCTCGACCAGCGACATACACGACGAGCAAGAGACTCTTTGGCGCCACCTTTAAGTGCAGTGATCTTGACTCGAAATTGGCTGTTCACGTGCGCCGTGCATGCTCGTACCCCTCACCTGTTGTGTGTGTATGTGATTGGTGTTCCACTGAAGAAGGGGGAGCCCGACAGGGCTTATAACGGCGCCGCAGAGTGCAGGACGTCGCTCTGGACCAAGTAAAGGTTCAACCACCACGTTCGTAGTTTGTGAAGGCTCTGAACCAACTAAAGGTTTAACCACCACGCTCGTGGTTTGTGAACTCTTAACCTCATGCTGTAAATATTTGTAAATAGTGCCATAAACCTTGTTTGTTTTTCGTATCCCCATCTTGTAAGCGGTCGTTTCCTCAACCCGAAGCTACACCACGCTACCACAGCTCACCGGGATCGCAACAACTGGTGATCAGCGGTGGGATCACGACACTACTTTCCATTTTTCACCACCTCGAGTTCATTCATGGTATTTACAAGTTCATTGTATTCATGGCACTGCGGCTCAACGCTCGCTAATTCTTTCTAAAACTAAGGAGGTTACACCCAGCGAGTATAACGTGCAACCCTTTCTTGTTAGATAGTGCTCAATGTACATGCCAATGACTGCTAATGGTGATCGCAGCCTGCGCGTTAACTAAAAGCCGAATGCTCCTGTCTCTAATTCCCCATTAGCAGCCATTTAAATGTACATTGAGCACTAATTTTTATTGTTCAACAACGCACAGAAGAAGTCTCTCACAGGCGTCACCTTGGAGGTCAAAATGTTATACTTGTTACATACTAAGGGGGACGAACGGGTGCCGCTATAAGAAGCTTCACCCCTAAAACGCGGACCGTTTCTCAAGATGCCAGCCATAGATTTCAAGGATATGTACAGGCCCCAGAACTGGGACTTGAGTGTCGTGATAGCGAGAGAACTCGGGTGTGCACTAAGAGCAGCAGCGCGTCTAACGAGTGCGATTGCCAGGAAAGAAGACATTGTGTTGGTTAATGGCACAAACAACACGTTGACGGTGAGCACACCGTGCATAAATCGCAGTGGGGCATATGCGACTGTGAGGACGCTCAAGCTGGGTGATTGTGACCTGCCGGTTTCAGCGTTCGTGGCGCCGTTAGAGAACTCCGTGCGGAGAGTGATTTACAATGCTTATGATGGTTGCCAAGCGGAAGAAGTTCGGGTGGGATTCCTGATAAAGAATGAAGGCATAGGTATTCTGGACGTGAGACGTCTGGAAAAGTCAAAGGCGATTCAGATTACGTTCGGGGGAAAACGCATATTCCGGCAGGTTACTTACTGGAACTGTCTGTACGCTGTGATCCCATACAGGAATTTAGTCGAGACCTGCTACAACTGCGGACGAGTTGGACATCGAGCGGACGCTTGTTATCGTCTGAAGGGTAACCTATGTCACCGTTGAGGAAAGGAGCATCCTGGTTGAGGATTTATATGTCGGGTTTTACGTCCCAAAATCACCATATGAATACGAGAGACGCCGTAGTGGAGGGCTCCAGAAATTTCGATGACCTGGGTTCTTTAACGTGCACTCAAATCTGAGCACATGGGCCTACAGCATTTCCGCCTCTATCGGAAATGCAGCTGACGCAGTTGGGATTCGATCCCGCAACCTGCGGGTCAGCAGCCGAGTACCTTAGCCACTAGACCACCGCGGTGGGGTGGAGGACCATCCTGCCCCGTCAGATGGAGAGCCACTCACGTGCACACCGGACTGCATCGTGTACCATGATGCGCATCACACAGGAAGCCGGAACTGCAAGTTTCGCCTCGCTCGCAAGCCACCGATAGGCCGGGAGCAGAGTATCGAAAGAGAGAACGAAGCTGGCAACGATGAGCGGTCCTCGAGGGCCACGGTGTGGCCATCGAGGGGTAAAGAAGGCACAAGCAAAAGCAGGGACAGGTCGAGTTCCTTCCCGCCATTGCCTGGGCACTGGGGCGGCCAATATGGCGGACGAGTGTCCAGTCTCAACAGCTACGCACGCGACACCAACAAAAAGGTGAGCTTGTCAGGCACGGCCTCCCAGAACAAAACCGCTCGAGAGAGGAAGTTAGCAGCGCTGGTTCAGCGGCATGGAGATTTGATTACAATAATGGAAAATAAAATTGCAGAGATGGAACGCGCACTTAAAAACGTCCAACGGCAGTGGACACAGGCCCCGCCAGTGCAACCCTACAGAAAGCGACGCAAGAGGCGTCTGCTCGCGTACAGGAGAGTGCAGCTATGGAAGTGGAGAATCGGGGGACAGTGAAGAGACCACTGCTGGGTGATGAGGAAGCTAACGCAAAACGATTAGCCAAAACGTCACCAGTAGACATGCCACAGCCTGTTTTTAAAGTCACTACTCTTAAGACGGATGTAATTACCCTTGCGGGAAAGTAGGGATAAACAAGGGAAAGGACAGGATAGGTCGGACGCTCGAGTCGAAAAAAATCGAAGCCAGATTAGACACAATATAGGAGCGTCTCGGCATGCTCTCCAGTGAATTAAGGGATTTTTAAAACTCAGGTCATGGGTATGTTTCAGCAGCTTTATACTCTATTGGAGAAAGACTGCCTCCCGTGGGTGGCCAAGCGCCTTTAGTCAACCTGGTACCTCATCATGGCACCTCGCCAGCAAATTGATGTTTGGCAGTGGAACTGCAGGGGCTTTCGTCATAAGCGGGGTAACCTGCAGTTGCACGTACAAAATCGGGACAGTAAACCTGACATATTAGCCTTGCAGGAGGTCAGTGGTTCCGTAAAATTACCCGGATTTAAGGCATTTGCAGCGCCAGGAATTGATTGAAGGGGCGTATCACGCGTCTTCACAGCCGTGCTAGTTCATCGCAACATCACTGCCATTCAGCATTCCGTATATAGGAGCAGGGAAGACTATGTCCTGCTAGAGATTTTGCCTAAACAAAAGCATTAGAACAGTCTGTTTTTACTTAATCTGTATAGTTCTCCAAAAGATAAATGATTGGGCTCTCCACAGCTCCTGATTCAATCTCAACGGTTAACAACTCGCGCTCCGCTTATAGTGGTAGGAGATTTCAATGCGCCTCACCCGGAGTGGGGTTATATTCAAGCCAGCCCAAAGAGCAATCAGCTTTGGCAAGTTGCCCGGGATTTGCGATGGACGCTGTTAAACAATTCGCAAGATCATACGAGTATAGGCAGCAGCATAAGCATGGATACCTCCCCAGACCTTACGTTTTTTAGAGGCATCAGTAATGCAAAGTGGATTAACACGGGACAAGCCCTAGGAAGCGATCACTATATCCTTTCCACGAAGTTTAGCTCTGCGAAGCACAAATACAAAGTGAGGGGGCACACAAATATAGATTGGAACAGATTTAGGAAAAACATAGCAGACACTGTGAACGGGAAAATTAATTACCTGGACGCATGGGTAGAGGCGCACAAGGAGGATGTAAAGAATACCACTTTAGAAGTGCCAGTACAGCAGGAAAAGTTTACCGCTGACGCTAGACTGTTACACATGTGGGAAGCGCACGTGAGCCTCTTGAGAAGGTGGAAGAAGCGAAAACCTAATGGCGTCCTTCGCAGAAGGACTGTCTAGTTAGAACGTAAAATTGAAAATCATACAATTTAGTTGCAAGCCAAGCAGTGGGGCCAGATTTCTGATCGCATGAATAGACAGTTTGGATGCAAAAGGCATGGCAGCTGCTGAGACATCTTTTAGATCGGCAGTAACCAAATCAGCGCAACGGGGACAAATGACTCGGTTAATGCATCAATATGAAGGCACAATTGGAGAGTTTATACAGGAACTCCGGAATTGGTACATAACTGATGGAGTAGACGGTTGCTTACCACACTACTCGGGAGTGGAAAACTCAGAACAACATAAAGAGTTCACAACTGCGGAGGAGGAGTTTACCATAGGGCAGCTGCGTACTACGTCTGCCGCAGGTCCAGATGGGGTTACTACTAAAATGCTGAGAAACCTAGATTTCAATTCAGTTGGGGCGATCACTGACTTGATAATTGAGTATTGGGTGGCCGGGGAGATCTCAGCACATTGGAAGCATGCTAGGATTATATTTGCTTCTAAGCCAGGCAAGAAACTATGCTTGGAAAACCTGAGCCCCATATCGCTTACATTATGCGTGGGCAAATCGATGGGGCACGTGGTTCTCAACAGACTTCAGAATTATGCAGAGGACAAGGCCATCTTTCCCCCAATTAGGATAGGTTTCAGGGCTTATTCGTCCACACAGGATCTCATGATAAAGTTGAAACATGTTGTAGTCGATCCCGGACATGGCACGGGCACCAACGCTGTATTGGGGCTTGACCTGAATAATGCTTTTGACAATGTTTCGCATGAGGCAATATTGAATAACCTATCGAAAATTGGCCCAGAGGTCAGGACATTCCGCTACATCAGATCACTCTTGGAGGGCCGAACCGCAGAAATTTTAATAGGAGATATCAAATCGAACTCATTCGCGTTAGGAGGCAAAGGGGCGCCTCAGGGCTCAGTTTTGTCGCCGTTCCTGTTTAACCTCGCCTTAATTAAAATACCGCCGAGGCTGGAGGAGATACTGGGACTCAAACACACAATTTATGCAGATGATATTACTGTCTGGGTAACCAAGGGTAGTGACGCGCATCTGGAAGAAACACAACAACATGCAGTTCATATTGTCCAATAGTTGGCAGGGGAGGCGGGACTTTTATGCTCTCAGCCCAAGTCCGAGCTCTTTGTGGTTCGGGACGAACCCAGGGGCTACATGCATGGCACTATATTTCGCCACCGCCGTTAGAGGTAAAGGTAGGGGGCAGGCAGGTAGCTCAAGCTCAAACAATTAGAGTTCTTGGCCTATATCTGCAAACTAACAGGAAGAATAGGGTGGTCCTTAAAAAATTTAAGACCACAGTCAATGCTACTGTCAGGCTAAACAGAAGAATCGCTAACCGTAAAAGCGGTTAAAGAAAGAGAACTCAGTAAGCTGGTACAGGCGTTTGTGCTCTGCAGGATTACTTACGCGACACCTTATGTGCAGTTGGATGCTGCAGAAAAAGGCAATGTCGAGGCTATGATCCGGCAAGCTTACAAGGCAGCGCTTGGGGTGCCTAACAACGCGCCTACTGAAAGGCTGTTAAAACCAGGGGTGCGCAACACCCTGGATGAATTATGGGAGGCGCATCTGGTGATGCAGCACGCTAGGCTTTCGACAACCAAAGCGGGCAGGATCATATTAGTAAGGATTGACATTGGAGCAGAGGTTCCCACTGGGGACACTAAAATTCAGGTGGGGCGAGAGTTACATAAGGCCCTGTACATAAAACCTTTGCCCAAAAATATGCATCCGATTCACCAGCCAGGCAACAGCCAGAGCTTTACACGTTGAGTACGGCGAGTACAAATCAGCACTCAATACAGATGTTGCGGAATATAAGGACAAAGACGCTTTTGTGATTGTGGTGGTGGACAGCCGGGGACGCTTGGTCGCATGTGGATCGGTCAAAACCCGCTTCTCAGAAACTGCAGAAGAAGCGGCAGTAGCGCTGGCTATAACTAATTAGCAGTCGGACTCAATTCTCAGTGATTCAAAGACAGCCATTCGAAATCTGGCGAGAGGAAGAATATCGGCGACCGCCACCCGATTTCTGCATGGGGCCACAGGACGCAAAATAGAAATTGTCTGGGTACCAGCACACTCTGGGAACCCTGGGAACGAGGCGGCTCACCTGTATGCCCGAGGTTTCGTCAGCCAGGTAGGTGAGCCGCCAGTTCCGTGGAGGTCCGTGAGAGATGGGCTGGTGTACTTTCAGAACATAACGTATCATTATAAACTAGAGCTGACGTTTTATCCACCCCCACACAAGCGGTTTTCCAAGGCGCAGGAATGCGTCTGGAGAAAACTGCAGACGCGATCCCTTCCCAACCTTTACGTGTTGAACAAAATATACCCGGAGGAGATAAAGCCGCAACGCAATTGGTGTCAGGCTGTGGCAACATATTGTCACGGGGTCGTGACATGGCCGAAGACAGGAGACTTTGCGTTGGAATGTAACTGTTTATTTGGGCGAAGCTGTGCCCGGTAAACGGAAGGTCCGATTACAGTAGCAGTCTTGGACTGATAGCGGCGAACGGAGCGTCGGCCGTCGATCAACTACTCACATGCGGCGAAGCTCGTTGGCATTTATACTCTTGCCGCTGAATGTTCTAGCGTTATCGCTGGCGGTGGCGTATGTTCCAGAATAATCTGTACAGTTCGCAGAGTGGGCGTGATCTTATCGAAATGATCTACTACAGTCTGGAAGCTTCTCGAATACTGCAGGCGTGGTTTGCGCTGAGAATTGTGTAGTGTTTTGGAACGATAACAAAACTTGGGAAATGGATCGTGGCGTTGCCCCCCTCCTAAAAAGGCATCATCCCAATTCTTTAACTAAAGATAAAGGTACAACAATAATGCAAGATGAAATAATGAATGCAATAATGAAATTACAATGAATAAAATACGATAGAATAATATTACAAAAAACACTGTTTCAGTTTGTTAACGCGCATGAAACGGCTTGAGGCGCGCGACATGGACGACTTCAGGTCGCGATCGGTGTCATTGAGAGTTCTTAATGCCGTCGGGGACAACCTCGTAACAAGTGGGCCGAGACGTCGAACCACCGTGTATGGTCCGAAGTACTGTCGCAGAAGCTTTTCAATTAGTTCACGTCGGCGTATCGGCGTCCAAACCCAAACACGTTAACCGCGCTGGTATTCCACGAAGCGTCATCGAAGATTGTAACGGCGGCTGTCGGTCGTCTGTTGATTGTTAATACAGAGACGCACGAGTTATCGGGCTTCTTCAGCGCGTTGAAGGTACTCCCCCACAACGAGGTTTTCTTCGTCGGTGACGTTGGGTAACATGACACCGAGCGTCGTTGCCGGGCTCCTTCCATAGACCAGTTTGTAGGGAGATATCTGCCTCGTCGCCTGCACCACCGTGTCGTATGCGAAGGTCACGTACGGAAGAATAGTGTCCCACGTCTTGTGTTCGACATCGACGTACATTGCCAGCATGCCAGCGATCGTCTTTGGCGGGTTTCTGATCAGCCCGGCAAAGAGTTCCTGCATTACTCTTCGCATGAGCAGACGGACCTTTTTCTCCTCGGACATGTCGGAGTCAGCGTGACGGAAACGTTTAATCATATCTTCCGTGAATAGCGCCACGTTTTCGTTTGGCATCTGCATGCGGGTTTCGAGAAGAGCTGAAGCCTTCTCCTTGCGCACAACACTTGCGAAAGTAGTGAGGAACCTGGCGCGAAAGACGTCCCACGTTGTAAGGCTTCGCTCTTGATTCTCGAACCAGGTTCGAGCAGCATCTTCTAAGGCAAAATACACATGCCGAAGCTTGTCATCGTCTTTCCAGTCATTGAAGGCGGCGACGCGGTCCAACCTTTCGATCCAGCTTTCCGGGTCTTCCAGTGGCAAACCGCGGAAAGTTGGCGGCTCTTTGGGTTACCGGAGCAGGAGTGGTGCAGCCTGCATGGGGGCGGTCATGGTTGCTGTAGTTGATGTCGGGATCCGGGTCTGCCTGGCTGCTTCAGGAAGGGGCCCGTACTCTGGTTGTAGTCCCCTCTGCCTGCGGCTTGTTCGCTGTTCAGGGTTAGCGTCCGTGTCTTCTTTGCCGCTTGGGCTGGGGTCGCGGCTTGAAGGGGGCGTCCGGAACATCATAGAAGCAGCACCTCCACCAGATGTCACGGGGTCATGACGGGACCGAAGGCAGGAGACTTTGCGTTGAAATTTAACTGTTTATTTGGGCGAACTTCTGCCCGGTAAACGGAAAGTCCGATTTCAGTAGCAGTTTTGGACTGATAGCGGCGAACGGAGCGGCGGCCGTCGATCCACTACTCACATGCGGCGAAGCGCGTCGGCAATTGTACACTTGCCGTCGAATGTTCTAGCGTTATAGCTGGCGGTGGCGTAGGTTCCAGAATAATCTGTACAGTTCGCAGAGTGGGCGTGATTTTATCGAAATGATCTAGTACAGTCCTGGAAGCTTCTCGAAAACTGCAGGTGCGATTTGCGCTGAGAATTGTGTAGTGTTTTGGAACGATAACAAAACTTGGGAAATGGAACGTGGCAATATGATCACATACTTTGGGAATGTAGCATAGTGCCACCACCGGTGGATATTATGCGCGATTCCTCTCTTGAGCACTTGGAGGCCGTGTTGACCGGCTCAGACCCAGTATTTTAGTGAAGGATCGTGGAGTGGGCCACACAGGTCACCGCCAACCTTGGGGTGATGGCCATCTAACACTGAACCATCCGCAGTTCCTTTCTGACGAAATAAAGCTGACCCCTCTCTCACGTGTGCAAAATACTAAGAGCCGTCCAGATTTCTCACTTTAACTCCAATTCCTCTGAACTCTATGCAGTCTTGCTCGTATTCTCCAAGCGTGGAAGATGGACAGCGTGGAAAACTGGGAAGATGGTAAGCGGTGCCTGAAGCTTCTAAGTTCTGACTATACTATGTAAAGTATAGAAAAATGATTAGGCTTGTTAGAGTAATAGAATAATGAATTTTAAATCAAATTTGAAATGAATATTTTCGAATAATTCTGAAATATATTCGAGCAGTTTATAAGTGAAGCTAGCGAACCGGCCGCGAGCGCATCATGAGTGCGGCATGTAGTCATGTTGTTACATGACATGCATGTCATTATTTTCATGTTAGGGTCTGTCGCTTGTGTTCGCCATGCAATCATGTCATACCGTACCAGTTTTGCAACATGCCTTCTGAACGAAACCACCGCAAAAGCTGCAGGACCATGAAATGTAAATCATGACATACATGTCATGATTTCGTGTCATGACTATTCAAATATGTTCTTCATAAAGTCATGTTATGCCATACCAAGTTCGGTATTGATACCATTATCGAAGCGGTCAGGATAGCTAAAAGTCGTTGGCGGCGAGATAGATAGATAGATAGATAGATAGATAGATAGATAGATGCATACATACATACATACATACATACATACACACATAAGTACATACATACATACATACATACATACATACATACATACATACATACATACATACATACATACATACATACATACATACATACATACATACATACATACATACATACATACATACATACATACATACATACATACATACATACATACATACATACATACATACATACATACATACATACATAGATAGATAGATAATAGATAGATAGATAGATAGATAGATAGATAGATAGATAGATAGATAGATAGATAGATAGATAGATACGCTCAAAGTCGCCATATTCCGCTAAGAAATCTTTCACAATTAAACACACACACACACACACACACACACACACACACACACACACACACACACACACACACACACACACACACACGAGACATACGCCCACTACCAACCGAAAAGATACCGCTGCGGAAAGGAAGGCATAAACTGAACTTACTTGAACCTATCCATGTCGAATGCTTTTCCGTAACAGAACGACCATCCAGGGGAAAGTCGGCGTTGTTCTTGTCTGCATTTTTTCGTTTCGTTGTCTGCGCCATTATTTTCTTCTATATGGAGTATCCACCAACTGTCACAGCCTTCTGTAATTGCAGTATATGAATATCTGATACATTATTTCACTCTCGAAACGCCTACAGGCAACGAACGGGACACCTGCTACAGGAGGCAATCTGCTTGCATGCCCTTCTAAGCAAGCACTCGGATGAAAAAGGTACCGCCTGTTGAGCGTCGCACGCAGGCAAATGAACAGCGACGTTGCAAGTTTCCAGATGATGTCGACTTTCTGGTAAGCGTCTGATATTACAGCTGCTAAAGCGGCGACCACTGTTAGTGTGCACACGCGAACGCGTGATCAGTAGCCCTGCCAGCGCCGCGAAACAACACCCTTCGTCGGAAACACTGTACATGCGAAACATGTGATCGGCGATACGCTCTTTCCACCGCACCACGTCATGCACGATGCGCTTGTTCGTCGTCTGTAGCCGCGTTTTTTTTTTCGACGGCTAAGCTGGCGCATCTTGCATATCAAGGTCCATCTAGATTGAAAATTGGTGTGCGAATGCAAAAACTAGTAATAAACACTTTTCACTTGAACTATTTATTAAATAAAACTGCGAAGAAGGAAATAACTTAAAACGCAAGATACATCCCCTTGCCAGACATCAGCTTAGCGTTCGTGCAAATGTCGTCGCATTCATTTAACGTGATGAATTAGTGCCACAAATTGGCAGTAAACGTCGGTGAAATTGTCAAGGCATGTATTTTTATACCGCAACAGCTTCACGGCCCCCTACTGACATGACGTCACGCGTAAGCGCAGTCCGTATAGCCAGGTCAGTTAAGACTTGAAATCAGGGTTCAGCATCGTCGCGGCCATTCTGAAGGCCACTTAGAAAAGGGTTGCTTCACCTCGTAAACCATCGCGAAGCCACATAAAAAACTGAACAGCAGTGGCAATAATTTGACCAAATTTACTGTCTGCAGGTGCGTGCTGTAGCCAGTATATGAAAATATAGCGTCAGTTCCAACATTGTCCCATCCTGTCCCTGCAAATTACTGGATGAAGTCATGCGAGTTACTTATTCTTCATATCAATTGCTTGCGAATGTAACATAGGGAAAGAGTTTGTCGCCATTTTCGTGTTAGACTTCTACGTCAAAACGCGTCTTCAAATATTTATTTAGGCGCTCTGTTAGTTCGTTCGTTAACGGGTGGTAGGAGGTTGTCATTCTACGAGTCGCTACACTTGGCATGACGACATGATCAGAAAGGCGATGCAGCTTGCGATACGTTAGAGAGTAAGAGCAAGAAGAGAGGAACCTACGGCGCCACTCATTCCAAGATAAACCGAAGACAACGCGAGAAATTGCATCACTCACAGAAAAGTCCCTCTTAACAGCTGCATTCTTATACAAAGTACAACCCGACACAGTACACAGGCGCCTGCCTGCGGTGCAATAGAGAGTTCAGAATGGCCCATATATATATTAGGTATGTAAGGACAGATCAAACAACACGGCCACTCTTTTCTGAGGGTTGCTGAACTCGTGTGGCATTGGGAGGCGCAGCTGCTAGACGGGGACTGCAAAAGTCGGCTGATCCTCCACACTTAAATCCTATTCATGAATGAAGTTTTTTTTCCTCTTTCCTTGTAGTTATTTATTATCGTTTCCGCACTCTCTGATGACTTTTTGGTATCGGCTTTGGTGTGAGCTTTGCGCACGGAGTTCTTATGTCTTGGAGTGGATAATATCATAGTGTTTGAGCCACTTCTGGAATACAACTTAAGGCCTGCAATTTGCTTTGTAGCGAAACGAGAACAAAAAATAAACGTGCTATCGGAAGACTGTCTCTTTTAAGTTAGGACAGTTCCTTGGGAGCGAAGTTACAGGAAGGCAAGAGTACAGGCCTGTACTCTTGCCTCCCTGTACTAGACATTTACAGGTCATGAGCAAAGTCGCGCAAGAGTTACATACAACGTCCTGCTCTCCAAGACTGTAGTTGTGAGATGGGTAGACCAGATTATGGCGGAGCCAAAAGGAAACCTCTGTAGGACGTAGTATTGCTTTACGGCAACGCACTCCGAAAACTCCTAAAAAGCACTTCCAAAAAGTATTAACCCGAAACCGTCAGTTTCCCTTTAAGCCGCGTTTCTCCTTTGCACGAGCTGGGCATATAGAAGTCACAGCATATTCACGGAGTGAATGATGATGAGTGGGGCGAAGCGTCTGTCAGCCCGTCCGTGCTTGCTTTCATCCGTCCGCGCGACCATCCGTGCGTCCATCTAGTGAACACTTCAAATACCACCATCTCGCATCTCCTGTGGCACATACCCGCTCCACGCATCCATCCATTTGTCCGTCCGTGCGTCCATCTAGTGAACACTTTAAGTACCACCATCTCCCATCTCGCATCCCGGTGGCTAAGTGCGACAACGACGGAGGATGGACAGACTCATGCCTTAAGGAGCTTTGCCCCTAAAAGCCAAATCGTGGCTGCTCGCAGGAACTGTGGTCACCAGCACTGTTACCTTGTTAGCATGAACCCAACGGCTGAGAATGAGGTTCCTCTTCGTGGGGCTAGAATACCGAACCTCCTCTTAGCAGACATGTTTCACCATATTCGAGCTATATACTCATCTGGTTCCTCCCTCGCCCTTCCTCGTCCACGAAACCAGTTTGCAGATTGACCACAGTCTCCAGCGACCACATTTGCCTCCGCTGCCATCTTGGGTCCATTCAAGGCGGAGGTGCCGTACACGCCTTATAGTTGCCTTGGCCCAGAGCCTGCTTGCTTGTTACCAGTTATGACCTCAACTTGGATGATGAGGCAAACTTGGGCCACCAAGTCGGATCGGTAGCGAGACCCGCGCTTGCTACCACCCAGCTCCTCAAATGAGCAAGCTTCGTATGTTGTCCACTGAGAAGCTGGTTTTCTATTGCACAGTTTGTGAATACGTATGCATTTTTCGATATGTCGCATTGGCTTGAAGAGGTGGGAGATTGGTACTTTGAGCATGCTTCATACATTGCAGTGCAACTGTACTACGGTGCAGCAGCTGACGAGCTGCAGCGTTACAGTAGTTGTGATAAATTCCACTGAATGTGCAAAATTTAGTGGGATTTTCAGCCGCTAATGCAGAATTTATCCGCTAATCTGAATATTCTGTACCTTCAGCAGTGTTTCGGAGACGATATTGATGAATATCTCTTTCAACCTTACGTGCATGACAATGTTCAGGTTAAGCACGTGCATTCTGATAGTGTAAGCTCAATCGCGTTCTAATGTATCAGAAGCGATAAATGGGTGTTTGCAAATATAGTATCACTTTTAAAACTGAATAAAATCGTGACACAATCGAAGCGAACCGAACATCAAATACGATTTGAATTGTAAAGAACGGCTTTTACAATAACGATTCCCACACTTTTGTTCGTTATTAATTTCAACATTAAACGTGCAAATGACGTATAGTCAGCAATTTGCAAAGCGCCGCTTGGGACGTATTTCGGAATCATACGTCGCAGAGGCGTTGCCAGAATTTTTTTTGAGGGGGGGGGGGGAGTGGGGGTGAAGGTGTCAGCCATACTCTATACGTTCGTGCGTACGTTTTTGCGTGTCTATAGATGCAAGCAAAAGTCAATGACTACGGCGGGGGGTTAGGTGCCGTGAATTCCCCTCCTCTTTCATGTCCCTACTTGCGCCGATATTTATGCTTCATGGTTCCCTGCGACCACGCGAGTAAAAAATATTGCCTACTTTCTAACTCACTATTTGCTTACTTGAGGTTAACATATTCAAGTGCAATATATGCACAAACGATATTTTTACGCACAAATAGCGCTATTCGGTCCGAACCTTGTTTGTAAATAGGGCAATAATTGATACAATATTCCACTTAGTGTCGGCAAAAAAGTGGAACTCACTCAGACTTACTCAACAAATATATCCTGCAGTTTGGACTCAATCGGACTAGCACTCACCAATATTTTCTTCAACCGGACTCAGTCGGACTCGGACTCACCAGAATATTACTCTGCCGGACTCACTCAGACTTCGATCTGAGTCTGAGTAAACCCGGGTGAGTCGACTTGTGAGTCCGTTAACCTAAAATCGACTTTTTCGTTTTATGGTGGTGGCGGTAAAAACTTAATTTGACCAAGGGATTCGGGCACGTATGGCCCAGGTTCCCCGCATGACCCCCGCTGCTGTATGCGTTCATGAGTACAAGCAGTTGCATAACGTGGGCGGCCCCGTCAGTGGTTGTCTTCTGCTTGGCCAGGTCCATCGAGCGCAGCAGGGTCTCCCATTCCTCCCATGTGGGCAGTGGCTGCGGGCCCCGCGGGAGAGGGTCCGCCGGGAATTCGAGGAGGATGTGGGTAAGGGAAGCGTGGGGTTGAGCGCATTCATCACAGGATGGGGAGTATACTCCTGGGTAGATGCGAGAAAGTAAATAGGGGGAGGGAACTGTGCGGGCATGGAGGCGACGCCATATTATCTGGTGAGAGAGAGAGAGAAGGAATGTAGGAAAGGTAGGGAGATTAACTAGACTATGCGTCCAGTTTGCTACCCTACACATGGGGAGGGGGAGAGGCGAGTATAGAGAGAGAGAAAGATAGACACATGTCACATCACACACACAATGCCGAGTTTCACAGGCGGTCCCTCAATAAAGTGGCTGTCAAGTATCTCAGGAGGGCTCGTGCGGTTTTCTGTGCTGATGTGCTGCGCGACTAGGCTCCTAAGATATTTGCTTCATTAAATGGCCGGTCATTGAGTCTATTCAAGGCGCACAGGAGAGTCCGGCGATCTTCATCGAATTGGGCACAGTGGCACAAGAGATGTTCAATAGTCTCTATACAGTTGCAGCTTTCACACATGGATGAATCCATCATGCCAATACGATGGCTGAATGACTTAGTAAACGTTACCCCAGTCCACAGCCGGCACACCATTGTAGCATCACGTCGAGAAATCTTGGATGGAAGTTATTTCTGACGTAATGACTTAAGATTCTTAGGGCGACGATTGGAGTTAGGTGGAGAATTCCAGTGCGCAAGCGTGGCATTATGCGCGATGTGACGAAGTTCTCCAGCTGCGTCTACTCTTGACAAGGGTATTAACAGTGTGGGCGCTCCATCGTGGGCACATCTGGCAGCATCGTCAGCGAGGTGGTTACCACTGATTTCACAGTGGCCCGGCAACCATTGTAAAACAATGTCGTGTCCTTGATCAGCAGCGCGATGACAAATTTCATTAATACGATACACCATCTGGTGGTAGTTTCCACGTCGTAGACTTCGCACGCATTGAAGGGCTGCCTTGGAGTCGCAGAAAATGGCCCATCTACTAGGGGATTCTTGCGTAACAAACTCCACAGCGGCTCGAAGAGTGGCGATCTCGGATCCCGTAGATGTCGTGACGTGTGATGTCTTGAATTTGACGGTGATTGATCGATATGGTATGACAAAGGCACCTGTCGAACTTCCCGAGACCGAACCGTCCGTGTAAACATGAATTCGGTTAGCATACGACAAATGCAAAAGGTTCAGTGAGATCTGCTTGAGGACTGCAGATGACAGGCTTGCCTTTTTAGATATTCCCGGCACTTCAAGGTTAACAGTCGGTCTTTTCATGCACCACTCTGGAGATAGTGGTATGGTTGCGGGCGAGAATCTCCACGAGATGGGATTCTGGTTAGCCGCAACAACTTTGGAAAACGCTGCCTTTGGTCTTTCTAGTGGCAAGCTAGCAAGGTGGTGGTTAGGCACTCTGGATATGTGACGGATATGTGTCCGGAGTGTGTCGACAGTTATATATGTCGTGATCGGATGGTCTTTAGCAATACCAATTGTTGCTAACGTATTAGCACACCGAGGTAGCCCCAAGCATGTGCGGAAGACTTGGCCTTGAATGCTTTGCAGGACCCTGATGTTCGTTTTTCCGGCGTTGGAAAGCACGGGCGTGCTATACCGCAAACATCCCAAGAAGAGTGCTCTGTACAGCTGAAGCATAGATGACACTGATGTGCCCCACGTTTTACCAGCGAGAAATCTCATCAAGTGTGTGATAGAGCTGAGCCTCTTCTTCAAGTGCGAGATGTGAGCACTCCACGAGATATCTGTCGATAAAGATGCCCAGGAATCGGTGACGTCTCGTATACGAAAGGTTCTCGTTGTCGATAGGAACAGGATAACAGATCATGGGCTTGCGGGTAAAAGGGTAAAAGGGACTATAGCGCACTTCTCGGTGGAAATTGTGAGGTCTCGAGCATGGAGGTACGTTGACGTTATTCTCGCTGCTTTTTGGAGCTGGGCGCGTACCTGGAGTCGTGTCACTGTTGAAGCCTAGATACATATATCATCAGCGTATGTAGATATATTGACTGATCGAGGTAGACTTTGTACAAGGCCAATGATCGTGAGGCTAAACAGCGTAGGGCTGAGAACCCCGTCTTGTGGAACGCCACGAGTGGTGTAATGATCAACGGTGCGGCCTTCCACAGTGAGCACGAAGAAGGATCTCCTCTGTAGGTAGCTCCGAATTCATAGAAAAATTTTCCCACCAATTCCAATGTTCGCCAAGGCGTTTAGGATGGCATCATGCGTTACGTTGTCGTATGCACCTTTCACATCGAGGAACATTGCAACTGACATGCGCTTGAGGTATTTCTTTTGTTGCACAGAGGTTACGGGGTCGATGACATTATCAATAGAAGAACGGCCTCTTCGAAAACCAGCCATGGCCTCTGGGTATATATTATAGTGTTCAAGGTACCACTCGAGGCGTGTCAGAACCATTCTTTTCATTAATTTCCCCACACAGCTGGATAACGCAATGGGTCGATATGATGCCAGATCAAGCGGCGACTTTCCAGGTTTGAGGATTGGTACCAAGCGGCTGGATTTCCACCTTTTTGGAACGACGCCGTCGTTCCATGACTGTTTGTAGCATTTTAGTAGCTGGTCTCGGCCACGTCTTCCAAGATGGCCTAAGGCAGCGTATGTAATACCATCCAGCCCAGGTGACGATGAACGTCTGCAGGCGGCTAGAGCTGCATCCAGTTTCTAGAGCGAGAAAAGCATATTCAGTTCAGAAACTCGTGCTACAGGAACATCCCCGAGAACTTCGTCACTCATGGTAACCACATTGCCCGCAATCCTCACGCAGAAATCTTCAGCAACGTCAACCTGCAGGCGGCCTTGATGGAGAGCCAATGTGCTGAATGGACGTTGTTGTGGAGTCGAGGCAAGGCCACGCACCGTCCTCCATATATCAGACATAGGCTTGCGAGGATCGAGTGATTCACAAAATTTCTTCCACCGTTAGTCCTCCAGGTTGTCCATTCGACGTTGGAGTTTCGTTTGTAGACGTCGAGCGTCTCTGAGGTCATGGATCGAATTAGTGCACCTGTACCTCCTCTCCGCCCGCCTACGAATCATTCGTAGTTGTTCAAGTTCTATATCAAATTCTGTACGCTTTGATGTGTATTTAAAGGCGCACGTAACCTCTTCCATCACATTTTTCATTACCTCCTCGAGGCCGCACGCGATATCATCGCATGCCTTTTCCACCTTTGCCTTGTACATTGTCCAAATAACTCTTCTGTTAGTTGATAAGAAGGAAGTTGCAAAACCTGTGACCTTCAGATACGTTAGAATATGCTCACTGCCGTGAGTCTCAATATCAGTGAACCATTGCACTTGTTGGGTGAATTGCCGTGACATCAATGCAAGATCCAAGCAACCGCTATATCTCAAACCACGCAAATACGTTGAACTGCCGTCATTCATAACGATAAGTTCATGTCTTGAGGCAAATTTAGCAAGTTTCCGGCCTCTGGAATCAATCTTTGTGCTTCCTTAAAGCAAGTAATGAGCATTGAAATCACCAATCACAATCCAAGGTCCAGGTGTAGCGGTCAAGATGTCATGTAGTCTTTCACCATCGAACTGACCAGATGGTGAGATCTATGCGCCGATAAGCGTGAAGGCTACCTTCTTCTTTGCAACGCAGAGGCATACGTATTGATTTCTGTTATGGAGTTGCACAAAATGTAGAATATAGGTTAAATCTGTGCGGATATATATAATTACTTTGCTGGGCTCACCACAAGTCGATGAAGTGAAGGTTTCGTAGCCAGAAAGCTTTATCGCTTTTGACATATTAGGTTCACATATTACTAATATAGGAAATCTGTTGCGGAAAACGTAATGTCGAAAACATGAGATCCACGATTTAAGTCCTCTGGCATTCCACTGTAAAACTGTCGCACTACGTAATTCGTCTCGGAATGAAGGCAGTGAAGGAGCCATTTTGTCAATGCGAAGTTGGCAAGCACTGGACTCAGGGCATCCAATACTTTCACTGCGCATCGTGCTGTAGGCGTGTTCGTGTTGCCTATAAGCGTGCGAATGGGATTGATGAGAGACTTGATCATCGTCAAAATTTCTCGGTCACGCTCTGTCACCTCATCTTGGCGAGACGCAGAAAGTGGTGCTACCGGTGCACGTTCCAGTTTTTCTGCAGGGGTTATCCTTGGAAGTTATGGTCATGCTTCTTCCAGAGCCTCCTTTTCAGGGGCAGCATTCTCCATGCACGTGTTTCTTCTGTCCGGCGGTGGTGGTGAAGCCGATTCAACGAAAGGAGGCTTTACAGAAGATTTGATACTGTGGGCAGGCTTTCTAGATGAGCGTCTGTGACGAGAACGACGTCGCCTGACGACAGCACACGCTTCTCGGTGAGTCAAACGGTCCCTCACTATTTTCTTCAGAACCGAAACCTCCTGCCTTTTTTTCGGACACTGTTTTGATGTGGCGTCCTGGGGCCCTTGGTAATTCGGGCAATTATGGGAATTAGCCTTACAGTTGTCGGCAGAGTGTGGTGCACCACAACGAGAACATGTCGTAGGATTTCCACTGACGGCGCTCACATTACCAAATTTCTGACATTTCCGGCACTGAAGCGGCTTAGGGACAAATGGCCGCACAGCATGTCAGAAATGACCCACCTTAACATGTGTCGGCAGGCAATCACTCTTGAAGTCTATCTTCACACATCTCGACTTTCCTAGACGGCACACCTGTAGTATTTCGGGCCCATCATTAGCAGGCTTAATAAGAATCGGCAGATCTTCGTTCGAGATGGTCACATCGATGTCATATATGACGCCTGTAGTTGCCTGATTTCCTAGCGTAATGATAGTGTGAACATTCATGCCGCCAAGGACGGCAACTTTGCTCAGTGAATCTAATGCTGACGCTCGAGCGACGTCCACTGCTACATTTTTCCGGGGATTTACTCAGATATCCTTAATACTGTTCAGCAACAGTGCCTCGAGCTCTGAAGATACAGCTTGCCTGTTCAGTAGTCTCATGTTGATGGGTGGTTGCGTAGGCAAGAATAGGACGGTGTACCTCGGCGGGCTTTGCCAACACCACCTAGACTTTTTTTTCAGGCCTCCGCAAGCCTACGTAACGTCATCAGTGTGAGATCTGCCTGGAAGCTGGCTTCACTCAAATGACCGGCACACGTTCGCGTTTTGTCGTTCCGCGGCCCAGTAGCACTCGTAGCATTTTTTTTCTCAGAGATTTACACCTAGAAGCAGGCCCATGGGCAGGGGGGAGGGTTTAGGAGGACCCCTTCCCCCCCCCCACGAAATCCGTATGGAGGGGGCTGTTTTACTGAGAATAAATAGTGAAAATAGGGGTTTGTCAAGGACCTGGACAGGTGCCCCACCACGCGGAAATTAATTTTTGGCTACGGGCCTGCCTAGAAGGAATTTTTGTTAGCAACAGGTGTAAATGTTATAGACCCCGAAATGTTTTTGATATTTACACCTATATTTACAATTGTAGCAGAACCTTGTCATGAGCTCATCGTGCAATGGAGAAGTTCACACCTAGCAGCAGAGCAGTGGTAACGCGAAACGAAAATAAGTCTATTGGCTATAATACCACACGTGAGAAAGTGTGCCTCAGTGAGTTATGATTATACTGAAGTAACGCGCGTTATCGGACTCGTTGGTTTATGTAAAGTTTTTGAAGGCATTGGAGGGTCTATTTTGCATTTCAGTAAATGGACCAGAAGATTTGTGGTAAAACAAGACTGCA
Source organism: Rhipicephalus microplus (assembly GCF_013339725.1). NCBI lineage: Eukaryota > Metazoa > Arthropoda > Arachnida > Ixodida > Ixodidae > Rhipicephalus > Rhipicephalus microplus. The sequence continues at coordinate 81,432,516 of NC_051171.1, forward strand.
TGTTTTGTTATATAAAATGCTTTTAAAAACAAACAAACAATGAAATAAAACCATTGAACGAGGATTCATGCGAAGTTTTTCACATACGATATTTTCATAAAAAGTAAAATAAAACAAACATCACATTACCTGTAAAATAATTTCGACACTTAGGTGACTTATTTTCAAAACATGTAATTGAACACACACGAAATGGGTTAGATATGATCTATTTAAATCTTCAAATGATTCTTCCACATAACAGCTCAAGTGCCAAAAGAAAGGCAATGTTCACAGCAAAAGGAAAAATGTGACAATACTTTAAAAAATTGTGGAGATAAAGCATTTAACATTTTTAAAATGATCTTGTAGAAGGTGTTGAAACTGGGAGCTCAAATAATTTGGCTTTATAAACACAAAGGACACATCATCAGTCATGTGCGAGAGATTACGCCTGGAGTGTATTCAGTTTCCATTTAGCTGCTTTGGCTTCAGACAGCTTGTTGTTTTCTCGTTTGCAAAGGTTGTTTAACAAAGTGTGGGCTGCTGCACTAAGTATGTACCCCATCACTACATGTGGCGTATGGCCATTGTCACAAACATCAAAGTCTTCATTCCACTCAAGGAAGAGTGTCGTCATTGAAACAAGCAGTTCTTTCTGCTTTTCACAGGCATAAAATTTGACTGCGTGTTTTTCACTTGTCAGATTCTCGAGAACAGTATTCATCATCAGTACGGCGTTCACAACGACGGCTTGCGGAAACTTAAGTCCACCTCTTGTGATACTCGTTATGAGCTCGTCTGCCTCAATTGTAAGAGTCCTACTCTCAACAACTAGATTCTCTTTACAGAATGCACATTTAAGCTTCTTGAGTGCAGCATGTGCGCAATAACCAGCGACATAAGTTGTAGCTGGAAGTGTGTGCTGCTTTGCAGCAATGTCCTCTTCTCCAACTACAATCTGTAATTGCTTTAAAGCATCACGAAATTCATCAGTGGAGGCACATAGAGGAATCTCGTCACTCTCTGGCAGCTCGAGGACCTTCTGCAGCCTCAATTTGTGCTCCGCTTCATACATCTGCCGTATGGAGACATGGTACTGTGTGCCACTTAACTGTCGGTACCTGCCAAAGTTGTCTTCAAGGCAGTCCGACTGGAATTTTCCCAGTAAGACGTACCTGAATCCAAGCTTTTCAAGGCAGTAGTTTGTCACCTGAACAAGAGCAAGAGACGTGTGACGCAATGCATTGCGCGTCTCATGACTGAAATGACCAGTGTCATGCTTGAGGCTTTTCCAGTACTGGAGACAACTGGCTATTTTGGTCAAAAACTCGACTTGGGGGCAACAAACTGCCTTTATGGGCTCTTGTAAGTAATCTCGAAGGTGCCTCTCTTTATCCGGCGTCTTAACATTCACTATGCGCCACCACATTACGACAGTGCTGATAAAATCGGCCGTGCTTTTGGCATGCTGCAGTTCTGCTGCTTGTGCACTGTTGAGAGCTGCGATTGTGAAACTGTTGAACACCTTGAGAACAAGTTTCATGTTTTGTCGCTATAAGTGCGAAGGTTTCAGTGCCTTCAAAGACAATGTTGGAGCAAGTCATACAAGCTCATTTCTTTCTCTCTCATGGAGCTCTAGCAGCGTGTTGAATGAAGCTGTTAGCACGCACGGCTTGTCAGGTAGTCCATTGATGTCCGGAAAAAACATACATTTACCGCTGTTACGCTGGTTAAGCCAATTGTTTCGTATGCATTTTAAAACATGAACAGAATCTAAAATAAAAAACAGTGGCCTTGATTGGTCTGATGGATGCTTGTAGACCGTATCAACCTTTCGTGGCTCTGAAAAAAATGACATTGCCTTTCCATTGATGGAGTTGTTGTCTGCAACAACCGCAATTACTCGAAAGCCTATTGCCTCCAGCCCATTAATGAGCTCACGAAAAAATTGATGCAGCTGTATTGCATCTATTTTCGCCCCTGGAAGGATGTGCACTAAGTCTTTGCTTGACGACAGGAGGCTTTGAATCATAAACACACACGCAGTTTTTGATGCGTTTTGACTGTTTGTAGCCATTCCTACTGGACCACCACCTTTGTAGTCAATGTAGGGCTGCAGATGAATTTCGTCCATGACAAGCGTCACAGTTTTTTCGTGGTCATCTATTCCTACGGCCAGCCTCTTTGCATACGACAGAAATAAAGCATCTTGTTGCTCAGAGCATGGGTTCACATGGTATGACCCACAAACACGTCTAATTGTGTCGGGATGTGGAAGTTTCAACTTTGATGTGGACCTAATAAATCTGTACGCATGTGGAGATATTGTGAACACAAGGCTAGCAAATACCAGCAAGTCCACAGGGTATCTCGAAGTTCTGCTCAGTAAAATGCCGACTTGCTCTTTTACGAACTTGACAACATCCACTTGCAACTCATGTGGGAAACTTTGTGACGCTAGTTCATCCAGTGTTTCCACTGTCTTCTTCATGACAATCTGCAAGCGTTCTTCGCTGTCGGAGAAGTTTCTTGCGAAACTTTGCACAGCAATAAGGACCTTGTCGATTTCCCGCAGATCACACAAATAAACAGGAAGCACGAGGGTCCCAAGCTTGTTATACTGCACGTCACCAACAAACACTTTCACAATCAAATCAGCTGACACTGTCACAGAAAAACGCAGAGTTGGAGCTTCTTGAGAATCGAAGTTGAGGAAGAGGACTTTGTCGTGAGTAACAAGTTTTGTCCAGAAGGTGTTTCTCTGGAAACTTGTCAGAGCGGTGAGCAAGTCTTCAAAAGTACTGATGTTATTATTTTTCTTCTCTTCTTCGTGAGCTTCAGCGGACTGCCTTATTGCCCTCTGTAGCGATTCTCCCTCTAGACGAAGCCGCTTCTCTTCAGGGCTTTCCCGGACAACAGTAGTAGGACGAGAAAGATACGAAGGGCAGTTTGGAAATAGGCTCGGGATAGCACCAGACTTGAGTCGTCTCAGCTGGAGAGGAACTTCAAGTACTCGTCCGGTTTTCTCATCTTGATAGGTCGACGTGGTCCCAAAATCACTTGTATGAAAGTGCTTCTCACACACCTGAAAAAAAAAGAAAAACGAAACAGAGCTTATAGCACAAAAATCAAGCAAGAAAAAGTTAGTGGACATTCGTCAACTACATATCAGAAAATGTGGCTGTATTATTAGGCATTATCATAGTAGCAATGCCTTGTTAGGCGGCCCAACAGGCGAGCGCTGTTTATTAAATCTAACTCTCATAGGATTTGATCAGGCGCTGCCGTCCGTTTAGAGCGACTCAGGCCATCAGCTAGGCGTGAGATTGCGAGGAAAGTACCTGTTTGTCAAGACTGGTCGCGCGAAAACAAAAATTAGGCAGACAGCACGATTACTAATAATGCGTGTCTCATGCCCTTCGTAAAATATGCTGCAAGTGCCCCGAAGGCATACCTCACAAATAATGAAAATTAAAAGATTTTTAGTTGCATGGCTGAGTGAGTTTACACATGCGTAGGCACCTGCAACAAGTGAAAGAACGCACTTACCACAGTGTACTTTGTGGGCGCAAAATCCTTGCGAGGAATCGCTCTCGTCCATGCGGTTTTTTGGTCGGCGTCCATCGGAAACCGATAGACGCGCGCTTTAGGTTCATGAGCATAGTTATAGTTGCACCCCGGTGCACAGCAGTATCCAGGCATATTGCGTAGTTTACCCAACCATGCTCACACAGCACAAGAGAAAGAAAAAACAGCGTGAGCGGTAACAAAATGCAACTAGCCAACCACAAGAGCCAGCAGAGCGAGCGAGCACGTAAGATCAATGTGGCCAGACGCACTGTCATGCGCTGCCAACTTCGCTCGTCTGTGCACAAAAATGTTTAAAGCGTGAATAAATCAAGTAAATAAGCACATAATTTGAAAGATAAAATATTGCTAAGCTTTTTTATTAGATAGTAGGTAATAATTTCCTACAGTTTGCCTACTGAAAACTTGTTTCGAAGCAAAAAAGATTGTCTGTCTATTTGGCGAAGAGAAACCGCAAGCCATTCCGACCTCAGCCAGTCGAGCATTGCTTTCTCACAGATCTCACAGCAGTGACGTCACGCTGACGAGACGGAGGCTTGCCGAGGCCTTGAAAAAAAGTCTAGGTGGTGTTGGCTTTGCGGGGCCCTCCCAGCAAACGCGTCCATGGATGCCCCGAGCATCCTCCGCTTTGCTTTCTGGCTCATGACGGTCACGTATTCGTCGTCGGAGCTGTCGACGCTCTCGGCAGTGTCAATGAGGGTAGCCTCGCTGTCACTGGAAAGGCAGTTTCGCTTCCTTGAGGCTGCTGGCGCTGTCGCCGGCAACTCGTGTGGGCGTGCAGATGAGTCCACTTCCATCGCGGCGGAAAAGGAAACTATGTTCCCTGTATAACTGCGAAAATAAGTGAAAAGTCTGAAGATGAACGGCAAACACTCAGCTACAGCAACACTTCGTCTTCGTCTTCCATTATCTAGTGAAAATTGTCCAGGGATCGGTGGGGTGGAGGGTATAGATAGCGTTTCGCACGGTATGCTTCAGTCATCTCGCTGAAGGAATGCATGCTCTCCTTAAAAGAGCCCGGCTCGGGGTCCACCGCCGCCCGGTTGATGAGACCTTGGGCGTGGTCATCGGCGGCTTCGTTGCCGGGATCGCCAGAGTGAGCAGGCACCCACATCAGCTCCACATGGCAGGCCGGAAGTTTTGAAGGCGAGCTGAGTATGCCAAAAGCGGTCTCATGGGCTCGGCCTCACGCAAAATTTATAATAGCGGTTGTTGAGTCGAAAAGGACGTACCGGGCATCCGTGCAAGTGAGGGCAAGTGCGATCACCGCTTCTTCCGAGGATTCCGGGTAGGATGCAGGAGTCAGGCGGAGAGTTGCGATGGATTAGAGTGTGCGATCAACGACTGCAACTGCCGCGTGATCGCCCGTGCAAACTGCATCCACCCATACGGCATCCTCCTCGGAACCGTAGTATTGTGGAGAGCTTTTGCACGGGCCTTGCAGCGGGCTGAATGGTACGCAACGTGGGTGTTTCTAGGGAGAGGCTTTATAGTGAGCTGTGTGTGTATGTGTGAAAAGACTGGTAGGAGTGAGGGGTCGGCTGCTGGTATGTGAATGTTAAGGGTGTCAAGTACGTGGCGTCCAGTAAATGTCTTAGCTAGACAAGTGTATTGGGTTTGTCTGTGGGCCTCTATCAATTCGTGTGCAGTGTTATGAAGGCCAAGTTGAAGAAGTTTAGTGGTTTGGGTGTTAGGAGGGAGACGTAAAGCCACCTTGTAAGCCGTTCGAAGCATGGCATCTAGGGTGGCTATTTCTTCTTGTGTCTGTGCTTTTCAACGCCAATATCTTACAGGTAGTAGGTACATTTTTTTTTGCCTTTTGATATAGTACCACCGAATACGAGTTTTGAGGGCTCGCTAACCGGTAAGGTAATTTTTTTTAAATAGATGATAACCTAAGATTTATTTTCTGAAATCTTTCCAAGAAGAGTTTTATTCATTTATTTATTTGTCGGTGTTGTCGGTGTTGCGGGGGAGTAGAGGCGGTCAGGGCACCACGCTACGGAATTCGAACCTCTGATCAATAAATATTTAAATGGTGTGTGAACGACACTGCTTCGGAAAGCACGTGAGTAGACCGGAATACACACGTGAAGTAAGTTAAGGCTGACAGTAATATTGAGGGTGAGTAAAAAGGACCACAGCGTGGCAAAAAAGTGGAACTCACTCAGACTAACTCAGGAAATATGTCATGCGCTTTGGACTCACTCGCACTCCGACTCACAATAACATTACTCTCTCAGACTCAGACTCACCGCTCAATATCAGTCTGAGCGAGTCCGAGAGAGTCGACTCAAGAGTGAGTTCCTCGACATATGATATCAATATACCACGGCGAAGTCTATCTGTTTGACGTCTTCCTTTAGGTTTATTTCACCCTAGAGGTCACTCGCACCTCGTTGCGTGAACTGCTGTTCCGTTTAGAGCTTAGTGAGTATCAGTCAGTGTTCGCTTTAATCGCTAAAGCTCTGATAACTTTTACAGGGAAGCATCCGCGGTGCGCAAAACGCTTACTCGGACATTTCCCCGCCGCGGTGGTCTAGTGGCTAAGGTACTCGGCTGCTGACCCGCCGGTCGCGGGTTCGATTCCCGGCTGCGGCGGCTGCATTTCCGATGGAGGCGGAAATGTTGTAGGCCCGTGTGCTCAGATTTGGGCGCACGTTAAAGAACCCCAGGTGGTCAAAATTACCGGAGCCCTCCACTACGGCGTCTCTCATAATCATATGGTGGTTTTGGGACGTTAAACCCCACAAATCAATCAAATCAATTACTCGGACATTTGAAGGGCTGGCTACGTAAACAAAGGTAAGCGGTCACATTCAGCACACCACCTTGGTACGTGTATGTCCAAAAGAGTCACCGCAGATCATATAGTGGGCATAATTTGAACTTTTGTTCATAGCTACTGCATCATATTGAAAAAAAACAGTAAAAATAAAGGGAGTAGTTGCGTTTTTATTTGACATGAAGAATTCACAAAATTAAAAATAGGCCGAACATCTACGTGTGCTTCGCTGCAAAGGACGTCGAAAATCGATAGTCTTATGTTTGAACCGGATGGATGGGTGGATGGATGGGAGGATGTGGCTGTACGCTTTAGATCGGGTGGAGGCTAACGCCCCCTAGCCGTAATATTTAGTGAACTAACAATTAGATTTATCTTTTTTCCCTTTAAATAGTTAGGTTGAGGATTCGTACTTTGCAGTGAAGGGTTTATTTTCACTCGTGCCTTGACTTTAGCCACCAATCAGATAATCTCCTTCTGGTTAAGTCTACCCGCTTAAAGTCTATTTTGCCCTCCCTGTTCCTAAACCCCAGTGCTTTAGAAAAATCCGCGCCATCATCCTGAACTACAGGGTGAAGCCCTTTACAGAACTTTATCAAGTGTTCGACAGTTTCTTCTTCCTCTCCAAACGCACTGCATACTGTGTCTACCCCTTCGTATTTGGCCCGATATGTCTTGGTTCGCAACACTCCCTTCCTGGCCTCAAACAGTAGAGAACTACCCCGAGTGTTATCATAGATCCTTTCCTTGGCAATTTCCTGCTTAAAAGTTCGATACATCTCTAGTGCGGACTTCTTAATCATGACAATTCTCCCCAGATCAGTTTCAGTTTCCTTCACTTTCTTCTTAACCGATAGTTCTTTTCGGTTTGGCCACCTGCTGTTTTCTAAGTATTTACCAGTCAATTTCCTGGTTCGCTTCCTCCATTTTGTATCGATATTCTTCATGTACAAGTAGCTGAAAACCTTCCTAGCCCAACGCTACTCCCCCATTTCTCTCAATTGCTTCTCAAATTTTAACTTGCTGCTAGCTTCCCTGCCCTCAAATGATGTCCATCCCATATCACCTTGTACTCCCTGATTTGGTGTATTCCAGTGAGCTCCTAAAGCAAGCCTACCTATTCCACGTTGCTTAATTTCTAATCTTGCTTGAACTTCTGATCTCATGCACAAGACCGCATTGCCGAACGTCAGCCCAGGAACCATGACCCCCTTCCATATTCCTCTCACAACATCATACCTATTGTAAATCCACAGTGCCCTATTTTTCATCACTGCTGCCTTCCTGTTACCTTTAGTCGTAACGTATATTTCGTATTCCCTTAGGTACTCGGTTCCATTGCTTATCCATACGCCCAGATATTTGTAATAATCTGTTAACTCTAGCGTGACCTCCTGTATGCTAAGCTCACTACCTTTGTTATCATTGAAAATAATGACTGCTGATTTTTCCTTACTGAATCTAAAATCTAACCTATCTCCCTCATTACCGCAGATGTCCATCAATCTCTGCAAATCTTCCTTATTGTCGGCGATTAGCACTATATCATCTGCGTAAATTACTGCTGGTAGTGCCTGATCAATGAGTATTCCTTGTTTGACTAAAGAGAGATTGAAGCCCAGTCCACTTCCTTCTGATTTGGACTCTAATCCTTGTAGGTACATCATGAATATTAAGGGTGAGAGGGGACACGCATGCCTAAGCCCCCGTTTCAGCTCTCGGAAGGCTTGGATACCTGTTTTTCCCCGTTTATAACTACCTTGTTACCTTTATAGATATCCTTTAAAAGATAAGTGACTACAAGTTCCACGCCTAGTGCGTCCAGTATTACCCACAATTCCTCTTGACACTCCTCCCCACCGGATGGATGGATGGATGGATGGATAAATGGATATGGCTGTACCCCTTAGATCGGGCGGTGGCTAGCGCCACCAAGCCGTAATACCGAATGAACCAGAAACTAGATTTATATTTTTTTCTTTAAATATTGAGGTTGAGGATTCGTACTTTACAGTGAAAGGTTTAATTTTCACTCGTGCCTTGACTTTAGCCACCAATCAGACAACCTCCTTCTAGTTAATTCTACCCGCTTAAAGTCTATTTTGCCCTCACTGTCCCTAAACCCCAGTGCTTTGAAAAACTGTGCGCCATCAACCTGAACTACTGGGTGAAGCCCTTTACAGAACATTATCAAGTGTTCGGCAGTTTCTTCGTCCTCTCCACACGCACTGCATACCGTGTCTACCCCTTCGCATTTGGCCAGATATGTCTTTGTTCGCGATACTCCCGTCCTGGCCTCAAAAAGTAGAGAACTACCCCGAGTATTATCATAGATCCTTTCCTTGGCTTGTTCCTGCTTGAAAGTTCGATAGATCTCTAGTGCGGACTTACTTAATCATGCCAATTATCCACATATCGGTCTCAGCTTCCTTTACCTTCTTCTTAACTGATAATTCTTTTTGGCTTGGCCCCCTGCTGTTTTCAAAGTATTTACCAGTCAATTTTCTGGTTCGCTTCCTCCATTTTGTATCGACATTCTTCATGTACAAGTAGCTGAAAACCTTCCTTGCCCAATGCTCCTCCCCCATTTCTCTCAATTGCTTCTCAAATTTTATCTTGCTGCTAGCTTCCCTGCCCTCAAATGATGTACATCTCATATCACCTTGTACTCCCTGATTTGGTGTATTCCCGTGAGCTCCTAAGGCAAGCCTACCTATTCCACGTTGCTTAATTCCCAGTCTTGCTTGAACTTCTGATCTCATGCACAAGACCGCATTGCCGAACGTCAGACCAGGAACCATGACCCTTTTCCATATTCCTCTCACAACATCATGCCTATTGTAATTCCACAGTGCCTTGTTTTTCATTACCGCTGCATTCCTGTTACCTTTAGTCGACACGTATGTTTGGTGTTCCTTTAGGTATTCGGCCCCATTGCTTATCCATACGCCCAGATATTTGTATTTATCTGTTATCTCTAGCGTTACCTCCTGTATTTTAAGCTCATTACCTTAATTGCCATTAAAAATCATGAGTGCTGATTTTTCCTTACTGAATATGAAATCTAACCTATCTCCCTCATTACCGCAGATGCCCACCAATCTCTGCAAATCTTCCTTGTTGTCGGCCATTAGCACTATACCATCTGCGTACATCAACGCTCGTAGTGCCTGTTCAACGAGTGTTCCTTGTTTGACTAAAGATAGATTGAAGCCCAGTCCACATCCCTCTAATTTGGCCTCTAATCCTTGTAGGTACATCATGAATAATAAAGGTGACAGCGAACACGCAAGCCTAAGCCCCCGTTTTACCTATGCAGGCTTGGATACCTGTTTTTTCCACTTTATAACTACCTTGTTACTTTTTATAGATCTCCTTTAAAAATTAGTGACTACATCTTTCACGCCTAGTGTGTCCAGTATTCCCCGCAATTTCTCTTGAACCACGCTATCGTACGCTCCTTTGATATCCAAAAATGCTAGGCACAGGGGCCTGTGTTCCTTTTCTGCTATTTCGATGGACTGCGTCAGTGAGAACAGATTGTCTTCCAACCTCTTTTGTTTCCGAAACCCATTCTGCAGTTCCCCCAGAACCCCCTCATCCTGTATCCATGCCTGCAGTCTTTCCTCTATAATCTTCATAGCCAGTCGGTAGACCACTGATGTCACTGTTATAGGACGGTAGTTGTTTATGTCAGCTTTGTCTCCATTTCCTTTACAGATCATGCTCATCCTGCTAAGTTTCCATCCATCGGGAACTTCTCCATCGATTATTATTTTGCTCACTTCCTCTCTCAAAGCCTGCTTAGACTTCGGACCTAATGTCTTTATCAGCATAATTGGAATGTCATCTGGACCTGTTGATGTACTACTAGGAACCCTTTCCTCAGCCCTTTCCTACTTTTGTTGTGAAAATGGAGCCATAGCGGCATTTGATTCAACCTTGTCTATTCTGGTGCACAAAGTACTTCTGTGTTCAAATTTTTCTGTCACCCTTGTTATATATTCAATAGCATCGTCCCCTTCTAGCTTGGCACCTTGAGCTGTAGTTATAAACCTCTGCTCTAGGCTCATATCATTTCTTAGGGAGTTTAGATGGTTCCAAAGTTTCGCAGCTACCTTTCTATCTTTTTATGTACTTCTGCCAGCCACTGCGCTTTTTTTCTTCTAATCTTTTCGTTGATTAGAAGGGATGTATTCCTTCTACAGCGTAGAAAGATTTCCCATTTTCTTTCAACATCATCTGTCGGTTCACCCCGCTGCTTAGCATGTCTGTGTTCCCTAGAGGCTTCCTGACGTTTTGCTATGGCTCTCTTAACTTCCTCATCCCACCAACTTTTCGGTTTGTGTCTTCTTTTCCGGGGTGACTTGTCACGTGTCTTAGCAAGCTCTAGCTCAGTCTAAGTAGATTCATGTATGTTCACACTGTTCTGTTAACCTGAGTGATTACTTTCTCAATCTGTTTAGTGGCTATTTCAATTTGCCTTTCTGAATAAAAATTTTCCTGTAGTTGCTCATCTTGTCTCCCTCCCACTTAGACTGTTCTTCCAAAACTTAGCTTGATACGTTTGTGATCACTACCCAGACTGCTGGAGCCACCTTCATCTATGTGCATTTTCCTGAGCTTATCATACATCCTATCTGACGTCAGTGCGTAATCAATCGTCGACTGCAGCCTTCCTACCTCCCATGTTATTTGCCCTTCACACTTCTCGGTACTGTTGCAAACGATCAAATCCAGCCTTTCACATATATCCATGATCATTTTGCCTGTCGGGTCAGTATACCCATCTATATCTTCTATGTGTGCCTTATATCTTCTAGTATAATTATCTCGCACTCTCTTCCTGACTCATGAATGTCCTTTGATATACACTCTACCATTGCCTGGTTTCCCTCTCTGGCCTTTGCTCCCGTCCACAAGTACACGAAACCAAGGAGTGTCATTTGCGCTGCCACTTTACAAATGTTCCTTGCACTCCTGCTTGACCCTTTGCCAGTCTGTACTTTTATGAATGAATGTCCCAATACCACCCCCCTTTCTGCTGCCTTCTGTTGTACTACAATATTCCCACGCGTAATCCGCATTGTTAGGAGGTTGTTCCATGTCCCTGAGATGTGTTTCTACGAAACCGTATACCATCGGCCTCTCCTCCCTTAGCCGTTCTTCTATCTCTTCCCACTTCAGCCTGTTCCTACCGCCATGCATGTTAATATACCCTATGTCTGAATTGGCTCGGCGCTCGTGGCTACGTTTATTTCTTTCTCGGACTCTACGTATCTTAGATACTGGTGCCACTTTGAAATCGTTTCTGTCCATACCACCTGTCATAGAGTCTCCCTGGTTGTTTTCCTCGTTACTAGCTATCCTGCACCCCGAAGGGCCCGCTTGCCCCCCAAAAAAGCTACTGCGCGTCCTGCAAGTCGCCAACCCACCTCATGACCTAGCCGCCCATCGAAGTGGATTCTGTCTCGTTGAAAACCACCCGACCTATGCACCTCTCTGTTTATTTCCACCTCCTCAAAGCCGTTTTCTCGACTCATCCGCCATATCTCTTGGTTTCCGTTGACAACCGCTCTGTGCAGGTTCCTATCACGCACCGGTACCTCCGATATTGTGCATGTCACTACCTGTACCTCAGGAGATGTGGCGCGCATGTCATCGACGCCTTTCGCCAGTGTAGTTGCTAGTCCTGCTGTATCTTCATTCAAGACATCGTTTGAACCGCCTGAAATTATCACGAGGTTTCGTCTATCAGCTGTAGTTATGAGTTTTGCGCTCGCTTGCCTCATGACTGCTTCCAGCTTGCGTCCTGGGAACGCCCCTACTGCAACCCTCTTGTCACCTCTTACCCTCTTTTTGATGGCTTCTGTGCATCGATTTAAATTTGAGTCCCCGGCGATTATCACATGCTGTGACTTTTCAGCTGGAGCGTCCTGCACCTAGGGGTTACTCGCACCTGTGACGCCGGCTGCTTTGTCCCCTCCAAGCCCCACCAATACTTCGCTGAAGCTGGGCCTTGCGACAAATGAACCGGCTGAACCTGTTTTTTTCAAACTTGCTTGCTCTTTCTTCTCCCCAGTTCTGGTTGCCGGTCCCCTACTGTTCTCTCCGTAGGCCACTTCTCTGTTTACCTTGGCTAGTGCTTCCTCGGCGGACTTCAGCTTTTCTCCCATAGCCCTCGTTACGTGACATATGGCGTCTTCTGGTGGTAATGTGAAGAAACGAAAGTTTTTTTTTTTTTAACGCAGAGCCACTGGTAAGTGACAGCACATGGTCGTTTTAGTTAAAGCCCCTGCATTTTTCAGCCAAGAGTATAAAACATGCCCAAATTTCTAATCTGAATGATTATGGCCGCTAAATATAGCATAACATCACGGTTACTGTTCCTGTCAGATAAAAAATAAATAGTAAGAAAAATAAAAAAATCGGAGTGGCACTTTATTCCAGAGGTCGTCCACTTTGAGCACAATCGCACATGGTCTTCAAGACGACAGCGTATGCCCGAATGTAGTTTTGTTGTTGACAGTTGTCTATAAAAAATGCATCGCCTGTTGAACTGGGATGTGCAATATCTAAACAGCGCAGTAAAGACTACTAAAAAGAAACATGACTGTTCATAAAACTTATCATCGCCCGCCGCTGTGATGAAGTGTAAAGGCGCCTATTTAACCAGGCGAGAAACTCGAAACAAAACTGCAACTGGATATCTTGCGCGGCAAATTAAAACTAGCACAAGAAACACACAATACGCACACGTTAAGCAAATGCAATGCCTTATATTTCAAGCCAAGCCAACGTTATGTCACCTCGGTGACACGACTGACTTCCGGCTATGCAAAAAAAAATGGGGCAGTGTTTCGCAAAGGAGGTATCACAGAGATCCCATATGCCCACGAAAGAGCCAAGTCGGATAAGGGAAGCAAGAGGCTATCACAGATTAGATATCACATCCAACTATCACAGAGATATCACAATGCTGCCGTGCTTAATAATATTTATTATTCATCATTAACAGGGCCAGGAGCTGTTCATTTATCTGTTGTACTTCGATTTGTAGAATACGCAGCCATCTGTATCGGCGGCGGCGGTCCAGGCGGCCTGCAGGAAATTTGCCACCTCCCAGGTCCCAACCTCTGGCGTTTCCTGGAAAACATTGATAGAGAGAGCAATTAAAAAATTTCAGAGGGGGGGGGGGATGAAGTTTACACAAGCCGCGTAAAGCATAAAATAGGAGCACTGCCATGAAATTTCTAAGGCGAGATAATGAGTGAGATAGATTTATGTAGCGTAATACACAGCATCTACGAAACATCAAGCGTAGATATGGCCTAGAACACCTTTAAAATGATTTTTGATGTACATGACGTAGAACTGGGCGAGATAGAGAGCACTTCGCGACGCCGATATCAACGTGGTGCTAGCGTAAACGAACATACGTCACGAACTTGTGTTGGCTGGTCAGTGCGGCGCCCACGTCACAGTTTTGCGCTGTTACGTGGCCGGCTGTGTTTACCTAACTACCAGAACTGCTCTTGCCCTTTGAAACCGAAACTGCGACTGGGCGCTCTAAAAACGTCTTTAAATACATCGCCATCGCGCACACGCGATGACGAAGTCTCCAGCAGTGATGAGTCGGTCATAAGCGACATATTGAAAAAAAAAGAAAGGAAAAAAACTATTTGTGAAATTTTCGTGTCAGTGCTTCTTTAGGAAACAGCGAAGCTGGTTCATCTAATAGGCTCAGCGCGCTCTAAGACAAGGTGGAGTCGAGCCTGTCACAGATTACACAAGAATTTCTAAGTTCCCGAGCCAGAACCATATATATATATATATATATATATATATATATATATATATATATATATATATATATATATATATATACACACACCAGATTCTTTGAACGTCATTCACGCTGGACCCGACGTATTGTATGCAAGAAAGAGACGACGAAACTTTCGTTGAAGCGTCTTTACTAAAGTTCAACACTGTCGAAATTTGGGCTTGTTGGTGCATTGTGACAACAGAAAATAGCGCAAAGAAACGGGGACACAAGACGAGGACACACGGCACAGGCGCTAACTTCCAACATAGCGTTTCTTCGCGCTATTTTCTGTCGTCTTTACTAAACGTTTTCGGCTGGGGGACCAGCTGAAAACTCTGACGAAGGCTGGCCCACCAGCTCAAAACGTTTAGTAAAGACGCTTCCACGAAAGTTTCGTCGTCTCTTTCTTGCATATATATATATATATATATATATATATATATATATATATATATATATATATATATATATATATATATATATATATATATATATATATATATATATATATATATATATGTATATATATATATATATATATATATATATGTATATATATATATATATATATATATATATATATATATATATATATATATATATATATATATATATGCTCCCGTTGCCTATACTAGCGCTCGAAAAATACTTTTTCGATCGCTTACTGCCCTATATGTGAAGTAATTTTCGTAAATGGCCACTAAAACGGAACCACTGAGTCACGTCATTACCACAACGCAAAACCTGCAGCAGGCTTTTTTTTTAAGAAATGCTTACGTCCGAAGGGCGCTGTCCCCCGACCTCCATGGGCCCGACGTAAGCGATAGCCTTCAACCGTTGCCTGCAAAAAAAATGAAAAAATAAGGGAACTGCACATTTAGTGGGTGCCAAGCATGAAGGAAGTGCGGTGCTGGCCAGCCTTCTATGTTTTTTTTATTTTCCCGTTTCTTTCTGCTTGATCTCTCACACTTCTTTTTAGTCTTTTTGTGTATTCAATTCTACATACACTACGAAATATGATCGAGTAAAATGGGTATATTTTTGCTCCGCAACAATTATCCGACTTGCCTGCGCTTCCCTTGTCGAAATCTCGGTGCTGGACACTTTAGTATCAAGAACGATATATGTCGCGCCGATAATGCGCATGTTGTTCGCGACCGGAAACTGCCGGGCGCGCGGCAATAACGCGAGAAAAGAAACGCTAGAGAAATGACTGCTGTTGCTCACTCGACCGTTTCTTAGAGTGTATATACCCTTCTGGCTTCTTGTTTCTCTAAAACCGTCTATTTATTACTCTGCTTGATTCTCTCTTTCTGACGCTATTCATTTTTTCGCGTTTCTATCTCTCGCGGTACTCGTTCTCTTGGCAATCAGGCTTACTGCATCCTACGCCGGACAAACCGGCGCTCCTATTATTCTGGAGAAGCAGGTGATCAAGAAGCGTAAAATGAGAACACGTGCGGATTGACAGTCACAATTTTTGTTCGCGACTACGCGCGAATTCCACTGAGAGAACAGCAGTAGAGGGCAGCGCAGGCAGGAGGGGGGGGGATGCAGAGCACTGAGAGCAGGGCCACTCTATCTGCCACTGGAATGTTGCAAGCTTCCGGAGAGCAGGTGAGAAGGTTGACGAGTGGGGAGACCCATCTGATCGAAACATTCAAATCGCCGGCATTCTGTGTGAGACAGCAGCGAAGCGCGCTTAACATCTGTCAGTCTCATTTTCGACGTTATTCTAATCCGCACTTGATTTCATTTGATTTGTGGGGTTTAACGTCTAGTCCGCACTTACATAGTGCGTTTGTGCAACGACGCATGCAGCGAAGGTATACCTGCGTACCGCCATCATCGCCGCCCTATAGATTATTGGCATGCCGATATACGGCAAGCAACGGTGTCAGACTACACATGGTTGCTTCCATTGCAGCAGCTCTCGCCGGCTGAAGAAAAATGCAGTCCCGTGACTCTCATCGTACACTGCGCCTACTGAATGACATGTTCGGTTTAACGTCCCAAAACCGCCATATGATTATGAGAGACGCCGTAGCGGAGGGTTCCAAAAATTTCGACCAACTGGGGTTCTTTCATACTGCGCCTACTCCGCTTTTTCAGGCGAAGGCACTACGAAACTCCTGCAACGGATGGCAGTGGCCCTACTCCAGTTCGACCCCCTAAGACGCGACGGCTCCGAAAAGAGCACTTTCAGCGTGCCTTTCAGTGCTTCTGCTCTTCCAACGAAACTCGCCCTAAGAGGGACTCTAGCCATGATCAAATATATCCGCTGTTAAAAACGGTAAGCAGGCTGTGGCAAACTTTTCTAATCCTCCGCAATTTCGTACAAAATGTTCGCAGCTACTGCTGCTCCTGCACTCAATTTCCGCGCTCCGAGTAGCTCTACAGTTCACCTAGGTTTGCGCGCTACGGGCAGTGGGGCGCAAATGAAATCTTGTACAGACGACGCCGTCTGAAAAGGTTTTTCTGATTTCATTTTTTACGACATGCTCTAACGCTCCGTTTTCTGGGGATAAACACAAGCCTTTGTTTTTTTTTTTGGGGGGGGGGGTGGGGGGGGGGTAGAGGGCATCAACGAAACTTATTTTTGAAGGAAAAAAGAAAGTCATAGCTTTGCCGCAAAGGCGAAGCAACGAATACAACACCAACGAATTGGAACATCACGCGAAGAATGGCAAGCAGATATACACGTGTTTCTCACGCATAGATGACACACGAAACGTACTCACAGGTACAGATGAACGCAAGTAAGCGTCTCTTCGTTGTGTCTGAAAAGCACGTCTTTTTTTTTTTTTTTGGCAAACGGAGACTGTGCAGCGAGTGCCGCAACCTTTGTGCGCACGGAAACTACAACAGAAACTATTTTCCCCACCGCGAGATAAGCGTGCGCGTCTACCCCCCCCCCCCCCTCCCCACGGGGCAAAGTACGCGTGGAAGATCAACGCATGAGCGCCCGTCGCCGCATCGTAACGATCTGGTGACGCTAAGGAGCCTTCGTGTGCGCATCCTTCATGTGCACACGTCTCGACTCGCACACATGAGGGCTCCTTAGCGAAGCACGCTCATTACGCCACCTCGTTGGTAATGCTGAAAACACAATTGTTCCCCCGAGATGGGCATTGTCAGCGGTAGGAGGTAGATATAAAGAGCTTGCCGTTGCAACGTTGAACGAGGTGCTTCTTGATGGCTCAGTGGCTAACGCTATTGACAAGAGGTCGGACGTTCGATTCCGCGCACCGGAGTCTTTTTCTGGATCAGTTTTCTTTCTAGCGTTTTCATATATATAGATACGAATATACGGTGAACGACAGCGCTCGACGACGGCAGCGGAGAAATCCAGCCGAGAGTGTTCATATCATTGCTATCGCAATAAGAACACAATTTCTGAAGAAAACCCTTCCCGCATCTGATTTTTCTTATGCCCCACCGTGCAACACGGGTTCTTTGCAGCGGAACTGACTTATGTACGCTACGTTACCCATTTTCCATTACATGGCTGCAAACTATAGTTTCAGTTTACTACTACATGTACGCGAAAACATGCTTCTAGGCTCGAATAATTGAAAAGCCAACGCTGCTATGATCAGGTTAAATGTGGCTACGTACCGCGACAACTTATTGACAAGCTGTTCAGATCGAATTCGTGTGGCACTTATGTTCGACTGTTCCTTCCCCGGGAGAAGAAATAAAAGGCATCATATTTGACCCTGTATGGTGAGTTAATATGACCCACTCTTAGGTCTTTTTCTCATTGCAAGGTGTGTATCTCAAAACCACAGGTTCACAAGGGGTCCCCAAACCCAAAACATCCATGGCTAAGAGCTACTTTTTTAGAGAAACAAGGCAAAAATTACGAAAAGTGGAGAAAAAAAATATCGATCCTTCCACTTTGTGCAAGTAGATAGACAGCAACACGCTGTTTTTCACACACACACACACACACACACACACACACACACACACACACGCACGCACACACACGCACACACGCACACACACACACACACACACACACACACACACACACACATACACACAATATTGTCACGGGGTGCAGAGGGCTGACGGACTTCAAAGGGTTATTAGTTACGCCAGCCGATCGCTATCCAAAGCAGAAGGAAATTATTCCACAACAGAAAAGGAGTGCCTCGCCATCATCTGGGCTACGTCGAAATTTCGCCCCTACCTCTACGGCAGGCCCTTCAAAGTTGTGAGCGACCACCACGCCTTGTGTTGGCTAGCCACCTTGAAGGACCCTTCAGGTCGCCTCGCACGATGGAGCCTGAGACTTCAAGAATATGACATTACTGTCATTTACAAGTCCGGCAAAAAACACTCCGACGCCGACTGTCTCTCTCGTGCGCCTGTCGACCAACCGCTACCCGACGACCCGGATGACGACTACTTTTTGGGAACGATAACTACCGACGACTTCGCTGAACGACAGCGGGCCGACCCGGAACTTAAGGCCCTAATAGAATACCTCGAAGGCAGGACCGCCGAAGTCCCGAAGGTATTCAAGCGCGCACTTGCGTCGTTCTTTCTACGAAACGGTCTTCTACAAAACAAAAACTTTTCACCGCTTCGAGCTAAGTACCTCCTTGTGGTGCCTTCAGCTCTGCGACCAGAACTCCTGCAGGCCCTGCACGACGATCCGACGGCAGGGCACCTCGGTGTTTCTCGCACGCTCGCGAGGATACAATAAAGGTACTACTGGCCACGTCTTACTACCGACGTCACTCGTTATGTGAGGACATGCCGGGACTGTCAGCGACGCAAGAGACCGCCGACAAGGCCAGCGGGACTTCTGCAGCCAATTGATTCACCTTGCCGACCTTTCCAGCAGATTGGTATGGACCTACTGGGACCATTCCCGACTCGGCTTTCGGAAACAAGTGGATCGTGGTAGCTACCGACTACCTCACCCGCTACGCCGAGACAAAAGCCCTGCCAAAAAAAGGCAGTGCATCCGAGGTAGCTAAGTTCTTCGTCGAAAATATCGTACTACGTCACGGCGCCCCGGAGGTCCTTATCACCGACAGAGGAAGCGCATTCACTGCCGACTTAACTCAAGCGATCTTGACATACAGCCAAACAAACCACCGCCGGACGACAGCGTACCACCCACAGACCAACGGCCTCACCGAGCGGCTTAACAAGACGATCGCCGACATGCTGTCAATGTACGTCGATGTAGAACACAAGACGTGGGACGCCATTTTTCCGTATGTGACCTTCGCATACAACACGGCGGTGCAGGAGACGACGCAGATATCTCCATACAAGTTGGTCTACGGAAGGAGCCCGGCAACGACGCTCGATGCCATGTTACCCAACGTCACCGACGAAGAAAACCTCGATGTGAGCGAGTACCTTCAACGCGCAGAAGAAGCCCGAACACTTGTGCGTCTCCGTATCAAGAATAAACAGACGACCGACAGCCACCGTTACAACCTTCGACGACGCTTCGTGGATTACCAGCCCGGTGAACGTGTTTGGGTGTGGACGCCGATACGCCGACGTGGACTAAGTGAAAAGCTGCTGCGACGGTACTTCGGACCGTACAGGGTGGTTCGACGTCTCGGCCCACTTGATGACGAGGTTGTCCCCGAAGGCATCACGAACTCTCAACGACGCCGATCGCGACCTGAAGTCGTCCATGTCGCGTGCCTCAACCCGTTTCATGCGCGTTAACAAACTGAAACAGTGTTTTTTGTATTATATTTGCATCGTAATTTATTCATTGTACTTTCTTTCGCCCCGCCGCGGTGGTCTAGTGGCTAAGGTACTCGGCTGCTGACCCGCAGGGTGCGGGTTCGAATCCCGGCTGCGGCGGCTGCTTTTCCGATGGAGGCGGAAATGTTGTAGGCCCGTGTGCTCAGATTTGGGTGGGTGTTAAAGAACCCCAGGTGGTCTAAATTTCCAGGTGGTCTAAATTTCGTGTTGGGATTTAACTGTTTATTTGGGCGAGCCTATGCCCGGTAAACAGAAAGTCTAATTACAGCAGCAGTCTCGCCCAAATAGCAGTCTCAGACTGATAGCGGCGAACGGAGCGTCGGCCTTCGATCAACAACTGACAAGCGGCGAAGCGCGTCGGCATTTATACTCCCGCCGTCGAATGTTCTAGCGCTACCGCTGGCGGCGGCGTACGTTCCAGAACAATCTGTACCATTCGCACAATGGGCGTGATCTTATCGAAATGATCTACTACAGTCCGGAACTCTCTCGAAAACTGCAGGCGCGGTTTGCGCTGAGAATTGTGTGGTGTTTTGGGACGATCACAGAAACTTGGGAAATGGAACGTGGCATTGCCCCCCTCTGAAAAAGGCATCGTCTCGATGCTTTAACTAAAGATGAAGGTACAATAATAATGCAAGAAGGTACAATGAATAAATTACGATACAACAATAATAGAAAAAAGCACTGTTTCACTTTGTTAACGCGCATGAAACGGCTTGAGGCGTGTGACATGGACGACTTCAGGTCGCGATCGGCGTCGTTGAGAGTTCGTGATGCCGTCAGGGACAACCTCGTAATCAAGTGGGCCGAGACGTCGAACCACCCTGTACGGTCTGAAGTACCGTCGCAGAAGCTTTTCACTTAGTCCACGTCGGCGTATCGGCGTCCACACCCAAACACGTTCACCGGGCTGGTATTCCCCGAAGCGTCGTCGAAGGTTGTAATGGTGGCAGTCGGTCGTCTGTTGATTCTTGATACTGAGCCGCGCAAGTTGTCGGGCTTCTTCGACGCGATGAAGGTACTCACTCACATCGAGGTTTTCTTCGTCGGTGACGTTGGGTAACATGGCATCGAGCGTCGTTGCCGGGCTCCTTCCGTAGACCAATTTGTATGGAGATATCTGCGTCGTCTCCTGCACCGCCGTGTTGTATGCGAAGGTCACATACGGAAGAATGGCGTCCCACGTCTTGTGTTCGACCTCGACGTACATTGACAGCATGTCGGCGATCGTCTTGTTAAGCCGCTCGGTGAGGCCGTTGGTCTGTGGGTGGTACGCTGTCGTCCGGCGGTGGTTTGTTTGGCTGTATGCCAAGATCGCTTGAGTTAAGTCGGCAGTGAATGCCGTTCCTCTGTCGGTGATAAGGACCTCCGGGGCGCCGTGACGTAGGACGATATTTTCGACGAAAAACTTAGCTACCTCGGATGCACTGCCTTTTGGCAGGGCTTTTGTCTCGGCGTAGCGGGTGAGGTAGTCGGTAGCTACCACGATCCACTTGTTTCCAAAAGCCGACGTCGGGAACGGCCTCAGTAGGTCCATACCAATCTGCTGGAAAGGTCGGCAAGGTGGATCAATTTGCTGCAGAAGTCCCGCTGGCTTTGTCGGCGGTGTCTTGCGTCGCTGACAGTCCCAGCATGTCCTCACATAACGAGTGACGTCAGTGGTAGGACGCGGCCAGTAGTACCTTTCTTGTATCTTCGCGAGCGTGCGAGAAACACCGAGGTGCCCTGCCGTCGTATCGTCGTGCAGGGCCTGTAGGAGTTTTGGTCGCAGAGCTGAAGGCACCACAAGGAGGGACTTAACCCGAAGCGGTGAAAAGTTTTTTTTTGTAGAAGACCGTTTCGTAGAAAAAACGACGCAAGTGCGCGCTTGAATACCTTCGGGACTTCGGCGGTCCTGCCTTCGAGGTATTCTATTAGGGCCTTAAGTTCCGGGTCAACCCGCTGTCGTTCAGCGAAGTCGTCGGTAGTTATCGTTCCCAAGAAGTAGTCGTCATCCGGGTCGTCGGGTAGCGGTTGGTCGACAGGCGCACGAGAGAGACAGTCGGCGTCGGAGTGTTTTTTGCCGGACTTGTAAATGACAGTAATGTCATATTCTTGAAGTCTCAGGCTCCATCGTGCGAGGCGACTTGAAGGGTCCTTCAAAGTGGCTAGCCAACACAAGGCGTGGTGGTCGCTCACAACTTTGAAGGACCTGCCGTAGAGGTAAGGGCGAAATTTCAACGTAGCCCAGATGATGGCGAGGCACTCCTTTTCTGTTGTGGAATAATTTGCTTCTGCTTTGGATAGCGATCGGCTGGCGTAACTAATAACCCTTTCAAGTCCGTCAGCCCTCTGCACAAGAACGGCGCCAAGACCTACGCTGCTTGCGTCAGTATGTATTTCTGTCTCGGCGAATTCGTCGAAATGGGCAAGTAACGGAGGCGTCTGGAGGTGATGTTTAAGCTCCTGGAAAGCGTGTTCCTGTGGCGTTTCCCACTTGAACTCAACGTCGGCCTTAGTAAGGTTAGTGAGAGGATCGGCGATGCGGGCGAAATTTTTCACGAACCGCCTATAATAGGCGCACAGGCCCAGAAATCGGCGCAGGGCTTTCTTGTCAGTGGGCGGCGGGAAGTCGGCGATGGCAGCTGTTTTCCGTGGATCGGGACGAACTCCAGACTTGCTGATAACGTGCCCCAGAAACAAGAGCTCTTCATACGCAAATCTGCACTTTTCTGGCTTCAGTGTGAGTCCGGAAGTCTTGATAGCTTGAAGTACAGCTTCAAGGCGCCGTAGATGCTCGTCGAAACTCGAGGAAAACACGACGACGTCGTCCAAGTACACAAGGCAAGTCTGCCACTTCAATCCTGCCAGGTCTGTATCCATAACGCGTTGAAAAGTTGCAGGCGCTGAGCAAAGGCCAAAGGGCATCAGCTTAAACTCGAAGAGGCTGTCAGGTGTTATAAACGCCGTCTTCTCTCGGTCTCTTTCGTCTACTTCGATTTGCCAATAGCCAGTCTTGAGGTCCATTGACGAAAAGTACTTGGCGTTATGGAGCCGATCAAGTGCGTCGTCTATTCGTGGGAGAGGATACACGTTCTTTCTTGTGATTTTGTTCAGGCGGCGATAATCGACGCAAAAACATAGGGTCCCATCCTTTTTCCTCACTAACACCACGGGGGATGCCCATGGGCTCTTGGACGGCTGGATAATGTCATCCCGCAGCATTTCATCAACTTGTCTCTTCATGGCCTCACGTTCTCGCGTCGATACTCTGTACGGACTCTGACGAAGTGGTCAGTTGTTGATCGAAGGCCGACGCTCCGTTCGCCGCTATCAGTCTGAGACTGCTATCTATGCGAGACTGCTGCTGTAATTAGACTTTCTGTTTACCCAGCACCTCCACCAGATGTCACGGGGTCGTGACGTGGCCGACGACAGGAGACTTCGTGTTGGGATTTAACTGTTTATTTGGGCAAACCTGTGCCCGGTAAACAGAAAGTCTAATTACAGCAGCAGTCTGGCACAGATAGCAGTCTCAGACTGATAGCGGCGAACGGAGCGTCGGCCTTCGATCAACAACTGACAAGCGGCGAAGCGCGTCGGCATTTATACTCCCGCCGTCGAATGTTCTAGCGCTACCACTGGCGGCGGCGTACGTTCCAGAACAATCTGTACCATTCGCACAGCGGGCGTGATCTTATCGAAATGATCTACTACAGTCCGGAACCCTCTCGAAAACTGCAGGCGCGGTTTGCGCTGAGAATCGTGTGGTGTTTTGGGACGATCACAAAAACTTGGGAAATGGAACGTGGCAATATATATATATATATATATATATATATATATATATATATATATCGCACATCTGCGTACTTCGCTGCAAATGTTATCGAAAGACCTCTGCCGACCGTCTTTTTTTTGTGCATAGCGTTGCGTTTTCAGCAGGGCCAAAAAAGTATTAGGGTGTTTAGAATTACGGATCTATGTATTTTCTATTGAAGTAAAGCACCACCTTATACTCAAGTATTGACGTTGCGCCTAAGATTTGAGTTAAATTTGCCTTTTGATCAACAATGTTCACAAGTATGAAGGGAGCCACCAGTTCAACATGAATGGGCGTTTTATGTTCAGGAAAGCAAGTGCTTAAGCTTGGTACGGTTGGCTGAATCGTGTGAGAGACAGACAAACAGACCAAAATTTTTGCATTCAAGCGGCCCAAGATAGAGTATCGTCTTTAAAAAATGACGGCATATCTACGGGGTGAATGATGAAGAGTGGAGCAAGGCTTGGTGCGCACGCCGCTGCCACGCCGCTTCAGCCTCCTGTTCTCGTACGCCGGGATGTTGTCGGCGCCACCACGCAGCTTCATGGCACGCTTCTGCCTCGCGCGCTCGCACATCGGGGTTCCGTATTCGAGCACGAGCTACCGCCGCTTTGGGCGCACGCCTCTCTGCAGCGTTCTTCATCCACCGACCTTATGAACACGCGCCCGCGCCAATACAGTTTCTATTTTACTACACCGTACCCCCTAACGTACGGCGCCACCGGCGAACACGCGATCGCGAACGTCTTCATGTCACGTCATTCCTATTCTCTCACGCGGTCGCACATCGGGGTTCCGTGTTTGAGCACGAGCCACCGCCACCTTGCGCGTATCATACATTTTATCGGCAAACCGTAAATCATCCGCAGGCCGCGTCCGTCCGTCGTATGTCTGTTTGACGCACGGACGAACGATGGGACGGAGGTATGGACGGACGGACGATCGGATGCAAGAAAAGACGGACGCATGAACGAACGCAAGAACGGACGGACGCAGAGATGGACGCACGAGAAGACCAACGGACGCACGGATGGACAGAACAAACAACGAATGAACAGCCGGAACCACAAACAGAATGAGGGACGCTTCACCCCACTCATCATGATTCACTCCATGGATATGCTGTGATTTTTATTTGTCACACTACCAATAACATCCTTTATAGTATCGTACCAATTGCATTTTTCAGCGCACATGCGTTTCGTTATATGTGCAAGTACCGCCCTTTAGGTATGTTCAAGAACTGACGTGAGGTGGCTACATACTATTACGACGGGACGCTCAGCCCACGCCTAAGGAGCTTCTCTCCTAAAACAATAATATATTAGCGCTCATTAGTATGATACGTGATACACGTTTCCGTAAAGAAAACTATACTCACTCTTCTTGCTGTTTGAAGTTGACCGCCTGTTCTCGATAGAGGCGCCGCCTCTGCCGCTGGGACTTATGTCGCATGCGCTGGAAGAACGTTGGCACGTGGGGCACGTAACCGGCAATCCCGGGAACAATCTCTGCGCATGCGCCGAGGAGGACGTAGCCGTCGTTGAGAAACGTGCACAGTTTTTGTGTGCCTAATTGTGCGTCTACACCAACCAGCGCCAAGACACACAGTGCGACATCACGATTTCAAGGTTACGCGTAAGCAAGCACCTTAGCCCTAATCGCCGTCTCGTTCCAACCCACGCCTTACGAAATGAGTAACACGTGAGTATATATATATATATATATATATATATATATATATATATATATATATATATATATATATATATAGTGAATGCTGCCTTATATACCATTCACCGAATGTAAGGCTTACAGAGTCTTCACTGTGGAACATCCATGCACAACTGCAACTTTGTCCATTGTTTTCATTTTTGCGCTGACGTGTTGTCTTAAGTTATTATGCACCAACTAGCCCAACCAACTCCTGTCCTTAGAAACATTTCCTTTATCATATTTGCATGGTCCAGCCATAGTGACTGGACCATGACTATGAAACCCCGAAAATTCATAGACAGAAGAGAGAAGTCAGGAGAGTGAACAGTTATCTCTCACGTAGAGACCACCATGCACGCCAGATTGATAGGTGCAGATAGGCGTAGCCAGACAAGAAGTACGACCCAAATATTACTTCATTGCCACTGCACAAGTATCAAACTTTGTTAATGTAACTATTTTTTTAAATAAACTCAATAAAGTCAGGAGAAAGCACTGAATTGGGAGCCGATCCTAGGTACTCACCTTTTCAGACCTTCCTGACAACACAGCGGTTTCTCGAACTGGCGGGAGAGAAGATGGAGGGGGCGTGCTTTTCTGCTTTTCTCACTACAAAAGCTGTACCTTGGAGCGGAAACGCGAGCCCACAGCCTAGCGCAGCGGCACAATTCAACGGCGACTATAAAGTCAACTCGTCAGCAGCAGAACAGAATAAGCAAGCGAAAACTCCACGATCGACAATGAGCACGTACGTTGGTTGGTTGGTTCCTCACCACCTTGGCGCAACCCACCTAGGGGGATAGCAACTTACATTGGGTCAGGTCCGTTCGGAGGCTTCGGAACATTTCTTCGTCTTTCGCTCGATACCACGCGCACAGCACTCCGTAGAGTTGATTTGAGCCCCTTCAATCAAGTTCTATTTATGTTCACTAGCTGTCGTTTCATGTTTTCATTATTTTCATAGGTTAAAACAAAGCTAAATTAAACCCGTCACTTAATATTTTTCTTGTCGTGTGTAATGAGCGTATTTCACGGAAGAAGAGAACGCTTGCACGAGGCAATGCAGGCATTCACGTGCCACGCACATGGTGGTCCGCGAACTCGCCAAAGTAAGGTAGAAAAGGGGAGCGGGGCTGGCAGATTCCGGTGAAACAGGCACTCAAAAACGGCCTATCCTTTCACTATGTTTTCCGCAACAATAGTGTTACTGTATATGCTACCTTTAGTATATGCTACCTTTAGGTACCTAAAGGTAGCACATACAGTAACTCTACCCAAGGACGCTGCCCAGAGCCCTCTTAAGGACAGCGTAGGTAAGCGAGTTCGATTTCCTCAAACCTCTACCGAAGGGAATAGACGTGGAAGAAGGAAAGCTAAACAGCGACCCCTAGCTGATGCACATCACAAAGTGAGGCGAACGCCACGTGCTTCTGCAAGGGCTCCCGGAATTCATTGTTCGCGTCGTCTGCATCACCATCGAAGTGACAGAGTTGTTTGCAAAAGCAGGCCAGCTAGAGCTGCGAATTCACATTTTTGTAAAGTCGCTGAGCTTCGCTCATGACGTGTAGAGGCCTGACCACACGCACGCGTTACAGCGTGTCAGCGCAAGGCTTTTTCGCGCGGCACCACACCCCTCTCTCTATGGAGAGAGAGGGCGCGGCGCCGCGCCAATGAAGTCACGAGCTGACATGCGGCAACGCGCACGCGTGGTCGGGCCTTTATAGAGTTGCATCCTCCCTGCGACAACCCATCAACGTGCGGTACATTCTAGTGGTCATTCTCGGGCGCTCTAGCGGAGCACGTCCCGTACGGCAAGGGTCCAAATCGAGTGCACTAAGTACGTTGGTATAGCACTTGCAGAGCACCACACTCCAATTCTGACCTCGGAGCGCGAGCGGCCCCTGATCATAGAGAAAGAAAAAGACAACAGAGGACACTCCGCGAAACCTGGCCTCAGGAAGTGCGTCACGACTACGTAACGAACTAGTGCTCTCACCAAACGTCAGAGGACGCAAGCGCAAAAAAAAAACAGTTATAATCAATGCAACAGAATTGTTTTTACAAAATAAATATTATACGCATAAATCTGGTATGTTCTTTATACATAAAAACAATTTATTCAACACACCTTACGCGATTATTTTTATTCAGCCGTACTGTCATAAACACCATCCACCCAGCGACAAGCCCATGCATGACTGACAGCGAGAAGCTTTCGTCGCTTTCGTCAACGTCTGCTGCATCGGCGTTTTCGTGCGTGAGATAACAGGTGAGGCACGTTTTCAAGCGAAGCTTGTTGAATGACATGTTGTTGGTCTTGTTGGGTCACTTTTTCAGAAAACGGTTACACTTGCGCGAATAAGACACCATGCAACAAACATAGAAAGATGCACACACACACGTTGCGCTTCGAGTGTGCGAGTTTGTTTCTTACGTGGCGTCTCATTCACGCAGTTGTAACCTTTTTCTGAAGCTTGTAAGGACGGGGAGGTTCACTAAAAAGAAGTTCGCGGCTTTATGCGGCGGCTAGACGGGAACATTGTGCAACGTATGCAGTATAGCAAAGGCGGCACGGCGTCAAGCCGAGGCGACGCGTGCTGCGTCTGCCACGGACGCGAGCGTCTGTGCGCTGAGCATAGCTGGGCAGCTAGGTCATAGGCTCGGTGGCTCGGTGCAAAATATTGAGAAGCGTTCGCTGGGCCTCGCATGCTTCACGACGCCTTTTCCGAAGGCTCGGAACACGAATAATTCTTGGTGTGCCGGAGGCAAATCTGGACTAGCCAAGTGGCCATCATCTTCGTTTCTTCGCTAGCCCTGTGCCACTAGTGCACGCTGCCCAAAAATTTTTTTGACGTTTCCAATATAATTTGACCGCACAAATTTCAACTACGATTTTTCTTCCTAATGTACTGCTGATACTCCGTACGCACGAAGGTGTTCTAAAGTTCCCAGGCCGCGATACCATTGCATTACAAGGGATAGCAGCCTGGAAACTTCTGAAGATCTTTGTACGTGGTCTTCACGTCTATCTTTGTAAGTCAGAGTTTTATGGGTCAGAGAAGTATCACTGGTTTTGTATCGTGCATCGATTAGCTAATCATTCAAAGGGGATTGCTGGTACACTTATGACGTGCACATATCTTTTTCGTAATTTGACAGCGAAGCATCCACTTACTAACATTTTCAGACCGCGCTGATGCCATGCCGTCCGGCGGTCAAAGCTACGGCAGATACTGCTGTGTATCGTGGTGCTTCAACAATGGCAGAACCCACAAGAAGCCTGGGGCAAGTTTCTTCCGCATACCACGGGACGGCAGGTGTGTTAAAGCTTCTGTATGGTTTGCATGTCTTTAGGCTTACTGTTCGTACTTGTTCAGTGAGGGTAACAATAAAAAATCACTACTCAAGCACTTCCCCTTTCAGCTGATAGTTCATTGCCAATGCAGGATGAAAGCATGGATGCAGTATGCTGGACGCGATGATCTCCTGAGTAAGCCGGCTAGCCTATTGTACGCAACGTACAGGGTTTGTAGCAACCATTTTACTGCTCAAAGTTTCATGGACCCTGGGCACACAAGGCTTACAAGAATGGCTGTTCCCAGTGTGCAACCAGCTGCACCATGTAAGTGATTGACTGAAACTCAAATATGTGCAATAGCAGCCACTTGTATTGAATCAGTGGCGACTGTTAACCGCGAAGATCTTTGTAGCCGATGGAGAAACCTCACCATAGAAGTAACACTTGGAAAGTCTTAAATTTTGTGAATTGTGGGCTATTACCTTCCTAAACAGCAGCTTTACATTTCAGTCGTTTTTTGATGCTCTTGACCTGCGCAACTTGTCTTGAAAGACTTTAAAGGGCTATTTCACGTCATCTTCAAGCCTGAGGGCACCTTTCATCAGTGAAAGCTGGCACTGTTGATAATTCCAAAAATCACAAATTACTTGTTTCCTAGTTGGTGCCTTCTCTTTTCTTCCACGTTCGACCAATTTATGCGTTTGAAAGAGCTGTTTAAGTTTCCCCATGCTACATACAAGCTTTGTAACCTGTACCGACTGCACATATATGCAGGTTCTCTGAGCGTCGCTTCAAATAGTGACTGTGACATGACTGCAGAAGCTGCACTGCAAGGTGCGGATGAGCTTCAGTTTGTGTTATTTTAAGCCTCTTACTGACACACTGTCGTAATTTCATTTCTTCAGGACCTGCGGTAGAGGCTTCAAAAAGCGGCTACCACACATTGAGGTGCCCTCATGAGCAGGGTGCGTTCAGTGTCGCGATTTCTTTTTTTTTTACCCAAATTGACTGTTGACCAAACCTCTGCAGGTGGCAGCTCCCTTGTAGCTGGTGAAAGAATTTCTGCTGACTTCGACTTGCCGGAGGAAACCTTAACCAGTCGTTAAGCTGTCACAAAAGGAACTTGTGTGACCGGTAAGTTGTATGTTCACTTCAACACCAGAGTGGATTGATATAGAGACTTCCGCAGGCCGCTCGCAAGATTCTTCCGACAGAACTGTCCGAGGCACTGAACAAGATTCACAAGACCCTCCAGAAGACGTCTGCGCCAACAGCTCCACGCCTGAGTGCCCTAGAGAAAATGGTGACTATGCTTTTATGGCAGCTGTTTTTAAGGTTCTATTTTATGTTTAGGACATTCTGAGGAAACTATCCTCAAAAGGACACTACGTGTGCACTTACAAAATGTAAGGGTGGGCTCTCAGTGATTTTCATTTTTTTTTTGTGCACTGTCAACATTGTGAATGGTTTGTTTTTAGGTAGTGGAATCGAAAACTTTGCACCACAGAAAGTTGTGCACCTTGGGTCTGAAAGAACGAAGAATGTGCTCGTATGGGATTAGTTGTTCTTCGCTTTTACATCCATTTTTTGTTTATTGCAGTGCGTTCCTGTGTGCCAGCGACAATGCCTCCATCAATGAAGTCCAAGCAAACCATTAAACATCTGCAAGCCAAAGTAGCAGCACAGCAGAAAACTATCAAAAGACTGCGGAGACAGCCTCACCACCGTCATCGACTTCAAAGGCCTTTGGAGTTATCCGACCGCACGTCACCGAAAAGGTTTTTAAACTTCTTTCTGCACATGTTCGCTTGAGGCCCAAACGCAAGGGCAAGCGGTTTCCCGTGTGGTTCAAGAAATTCGCTCTTCACTTAAACTTCCGAGGTCCGCGAGCATACCGATTTCTGGCTCCATATTTTTCTTTGCCCTCCCGGAGTTCATTAAGGAGGTGGCTAGCTAATGTAAAGATGACTCCAGGCATAATTCCAGGAATCCTTTGTTCCATTGCAACAAATACTCAAGCTTGCAATGAACGGGACCGAGTGTGCGCTTTAGTTTTTCACGAAATAGCACTTAAAAAGAATTTGTACTATGATGCTACAAGAGACGTTGTCCAGGTGTGATGGTTAAGGACGTTCGTCACTATGTTTGCTAATAGCGGACGAGAAAGGATTAACATGAACAATTTATTTGATGGCACGGGTGGAACGGCTGACGGCGCACGGATACGCTACCGTGTGCAGCGCCGTTAAGTCGGACGTCGCGGCCAACCCAGCAGTCAGGGTCGCAACTCCGGAGGTCCAGGATCAGGCCACGGCTCACGAGGACCACACCCGGTAGGCCTCGCCCACGAACCTGCTCCCGGCCACTGCACCCAGGCAGGAGCCGTTCTGCAGGCCCCGTCCTTGGACCTTGTACAGGCCGACGGACTCGACCTCGAACAGACACACCGGGGTTCGACCTGGCCGACACGTACGGGTCCCACGTCCGGCTCAGGAACGCTGCCAGGAACTCGTCCTCTCGAGCGGCGCACCGCTTCGTCTGCCTTCGTGGCCTCAACCCTCGAGCTCTTTTTCCCACGTTCCTTCTTCTTGGCCAGGGCACCGCCAGGTACCCTCGGGTGCACCCTGCAGCTCATGAGCTCGCGGCCCACGTCCGAGTCTGGCGCGTCGCTCGGTACGGCTCGGCACCGCTCGGCGATCCTCGATTCAGCCAGAAATCCCCTGGCACCTGGTTCCTCGGCCACCCTAAACCTCGCCCGGCTCCGTGGTCCTCCGAACACACGCCCGCGTCTCGCCCGGCAGAACGTCTCGCTCGTCCCTTGCCGATGTGCGACGCTCTGGTGACACCGGCGCTTGATTGCATGGGTGCGGCTACGGAGCAGTCAACCCGCATCGGAGACACGATGCTCCATGCGGGGAATGGCCAGCCCGTCCAGCGAACAGCTTGCGTCGAGACACGATGCTCGGCGCAACCGTGACCATTAGCCAGGCCACGTTCATCGCTGTGCCGAACGGCTGACCGTGGAGACGCCTCGCCGAGATCCGCGATGCCCTCGGCAAGGAAGAGAACAGCAGGCCAGGCCGCGCCCCGAGATGCAGTACTCGTGCCGGCAATGCCGCCCCAGCTGGTGGTTGGACGGCAGCAGCGTGGACGGCCACGTTCCCTGGTCGGAACCTGGATCGCCTGCGTCCGACGCTTCGGCCCGCTGTCTTCCGTCTGCCGCTGCTCCGGCTCGTCCCCAGCCACAAAGCTTACCGCCAAGTAATGATCACACGTGGCCCAATCGTGGCACGCCACTTCTATGAGCCACCGCTAGTCAACAGCTGATTGGCGCACAGTTGCCTCGTAATCGCACGTGCCTTGTCCCGCACCTTCGTCGTTGTCGTTTTTCTCGAATCCTCACACCAGGATTTTACAGATGATGACACTCATCGCACTTCAACCATTGCTGATCGAGCACTGGTTTTTCTTCTTGCTGGTTTTTCGAGAAGGTCGGTTCAACCGGTTGCTTTTACTATAGGGCACACATCAACACCATCAACAGTTATGCATAACTTGCTGGTGTCACTCATTTTGGAGCTTAGAAGCATTAATATTGCTGTGAAAGCAGTCATTTGTGACCAGGGCAGTTCAAATGTAAGTCTCGCTAACCAACTAAGAGTGACTGTAGCAAAGCCTTTTTTTTTGAAGTTAATGGTGAGCGGGTGTATTACATTTTTGATGTTCCGCATTTGATCAAAACAACACGCAATAATGTCCAAGCACACAAGTTATACATTGGGAATGACATCGTTAACTGGTCGCACATTGTAAGCCTTTACCAATCCTCACATGAGTTGCGGTTGCGATTGGCTCCAAAGTTGACTGAACGACACGTTCATCAGAAACATTTTTCTAATATGAAGGTCAGCAGAGCAACTCAGGTCCTCAGTGCATCAGTTTCGATTGCTATCACGGCAATGGTGTATGCGAAGGTGCTGCCTGCTTCGGCCATCACTACAGCTCAATATCGTGATCGTATGGACAGGATTTTCGATGCCTTGAACAGCTCGAGTAAAAAAAGAACTTCGCAAAAGCTGCGGCATGCAATCATGAAAAATGATTCAGAGCTGATTGACTTCCTCCTAGGCCAGCTTCCCTGGATCGCATCATGGCAGTTTGTTGGCAGACGTCAACCACAAACCATCGTAGGTTGGCAAATTACAATATAGGCTATTTGACAACTATGGGACGACCTCTCCAAAAATTACAATTTTGCATACCTGTTAACACGCAGGCTTCAACAGGATCCTCTGGAGAGCATATTTGGCCACATTAGCCAAAAACAGGGTTGCAACACCAACCCCAATGTAGCACAATTTATTTGTGGCCTGAAGCACATCTTCATAAGAAAACTCTTCAAGCTGTCAGAATACGGAAATGTCGAGGATGATGAATGTGACCTCCTCCAGGAGCAGCTCTCGCCATTCTCCATCACCAGTGCGTTTCTTGTGGATAATGAGGAGTGTGCACAGCCACATCCTGACGACTTTCCCGCTCTAGACGATCTCTCTGAACTTGCGACCAACATTCACTCCCGTATTATCGATGCCTCCGCTGCATATTATGTAGCTGGTTTTCTCATCAAACACTTCTTTCGGAAAGCATGTGACGGAATGCAGTTGCCCACAGTACCTGAAAGACGACAGTGAGACGCTTAAGGGTACCCACCAGTATTTCACAATGCTCAAAGCATACCACGTCCCCAGCAAACGTTTTGGGAATCTCACTGTGTCATCACAAGCCGCTTTTGCATACGTACATTTTGAATCTCACTTTTTTGCCATGATTGAGGCCACTGCACATCACCTGAATGTGTGCGATGTTTTGTATCACCATCTGTCAAGTGTTGGCGATTTTCATTTCTGCTCTGCTGGGTGTCGCGCGAAGTTTCTGAAAATGTTTTGCCAGGTTCGTTTATGTTGGCATGTGCGTGTTGTGAAACGAAACTTTGATAGGGCTAGGTTCCAGTCTCCAATCTAAGGCATACAGCTTGAAAAGTTCAAAGGTTAGCAATTAGCGGCGGGTTTACAATAAAGTATTCGAGTTGAGCCGAATCCTGTAATAGCTTTGTTATGTTATTACTTCGTTACAGCAGACTTCATTATGGTCTTATATGCTTATATTCAGTTCAACTAGACTAACCACTCCTTCGTTGCATACATTGTTTTGGTTACCCGCTATGACACTGTGTATTCGCTCGAAGTGATTTGCATAACCTTAAAAAGAATGTTGGGTATCCTGTCAGTATTTTTGTAGCAAATGCGGGCGAACTGTGCACTTTACTGTGGGTCGCTTGGTCACTGTGTATGCTTTATCTCTCCAGATTAAGTATTATGTCGATAACAAAACCACTTGTTGAAATGTCTTCGAGCGCGTAAGGAACACAGTATGAAGTGGGCACGGTTCACGTTATTACGCTTTTCGTATTTTAGCTTCTCATCAACCTCCTCATTTCACCCATCAAAATTTTGAAAATAATACCCAAACTTGTAACGTTTGATGGGGCTGCAGACGCTGCCATTTTATTTTTATATAGCTTGTGAGTGATAACGTACGATGTAGAGCCTTTGTGAAAAATAATGAGCCAAAGTGGTTTCCTTCTGCTATTTATTAGCACTATATTACCGCTCTCGTAGCACCAATTAAGGTCCACAATTCTGGATAAGTGATGACTACAATCTATTTTAGCTCGCAAGCGTCACAGCAACACCCAGACGCAAATCACTTAGAATCTTAAGTTTCTTTAGGAAGGCGACGCATAAGAAAAGCCACAAGACCTGCCAGTGTTGTAGCATAAAGTTTGTCTTTCACGTAGTGAGCAAGCTGCAAAGCCCTACCTTTCTGAGGACAAGCAGGCATCAAGTCTGCTTTTTTTCATTTTGGGCTAGCTGTTCTTAAGCACAGCCAGCACACTGCACCTTTGCCTTTCTGCTATATTGTGTCGTGTGGTTTCTGTGCGCTCTTTTTTTCTATGCATTATTTTGGTTAACCCCAGGCGTGATTCGCGACTTTATTGCTGTGTATATGTCACTTCTTCCTTCTTCATCAGCATTGTGCGCTGTGTTTTTGCCATAGATGCTTACTTACCCACTGGCCCGATGTGTCAAACTTCACCAGCTTCTCGGCTTCTGCCAACTCTAGCGATGTGTGCGTTGTCTGTGTTCTCTCTGTATTTGTTACAATATTTGTTACAGTTTATTTGTAAGGCGAGATGCATTTGTTGTCTACCTTTGTCAAATTGTGCTTTCTATATTCTCAGACTCTACCTTACCTTTGAATAAAACATTGCGGATACTCTGTCTCTTTGACCGATATATACATTGATAACTTCTGCCAAAAGAAAAAACACAAGCGCGATGAATAAAACCGCAGTGAATTATCATTACCTGCATCTGTTTTTAATATAACTCAATCGAACTAAAAATTGCGTCACGACCAATTCGCACGAACCACTGAACAAAACAAAACATGGAATCGCTAAATCAAAACGACCTAAAAAACTATGCATTTGGGCGATGAAAAGTGGTCTGAAATCATGAACTTTCGTCATAGCCAAACGTCCGTTACGCAAAGTAATTTAAAATTTGCGCCAGTGAAACCAAAACAGGAAGCGCCACGGCCGGGCTCGAGAGCGAGCGGCGCGCGCGCTTTCATACGGCCTCCGCAGCGGCGGCAAGAACAAAGGGGAGGAGTCTCGACGTACAGTTCCACCGGTCTCCGCACGGGGGCTACGCGAGCCAACCCTTGCCCAAGGAGGTTATACTAAATCTTCTGGAGTGGCGGTCCTGCATTGCCGCCAATGTATGGAAGTGAAGCCGCGGCGGCCATGTTGCTCAGGGCAGAAGGCGGTGGCGGCTGCCTTGTAGCGCCGTAATGCTGTGGTCGCTGGCAGCCGTGCGTTTCGTTATAGCTACTAAAGCACCGGTTTATTATTATTAGGCAGCGAGGGAACGTGGCAGTGACTCTAATGCATATATGCTTTAATTTTTCTTTGACACTTAGCGTTTCAGGCGTGTTTAAAAAAGAAAAAAAAAAGCCAGGCATGCACGGAACGCGCAGCACAGTCGCACCTAAAGCTAGAAAAGCAGTCTTTCAGAGCATTTTCTAAACACTCTTTGGGATGCTACAAGTACACTGCTGTGTACCCACAGCGCCTTAAATAATAATACATTTTGTGTAGTAGGCCAGCATTCACTATGCTATCTTTCGTCGTTCTTTGGAGAAGCGTACGCGGTATCCGCTACACACTTGTTGGAAAGTTTGTGCAGATTTTTTTAAGCAGTGGCTGATGACGATGAAGAAATATGCGTGAAGTGGGTATGCGGCACAGTTAAAGGGTGGTAAGGAACAACTTTTCCAATGAGTTGGAGCATTAGACGACCCAGTCGTTGAGCAATTCGTATTGTGTGACACCTGGCTATTTCTTCGACGTTATAAAACGCTTTCTTATTCCTTTCCCGACATCAAGTCTGCCTATGGCCAGTTTAGAAACAAGTTACAAGCACTGGCGTAACTCAGTGATAGAATACTGGACCGGCACGCAGAGGACCTGGGTTGGGATTCCATTGTGTTATCGGTGTTCTTTATTTACCGAGTTTTTTTTTGTTCTATACTGGTTAGGGGCGGCGGCGGACAACTACGGCGTCGCAAGTGACCTTTGTTCTGACCTCATGACTGTCGATGTGAAAAAAAATTTGTACTGGAGGATATCGATTAGCAATATATGTTTACACAGTTGCCTCACAGCAGAAGTGACCAGTTAGGACATGCAAGGAAAGTATAAGTTTCACTCACACGCAACCATTATCCCTTGGCGAACAATAGTGCAGCGTGTGTGCAAACTGTTTATGAGGGGGGGGGAGGGAGTGTCTTTCACCTTTTCACGTACTCGTTTATGAAGCTCCTGGATATACAGGGAAAACAATGCTTGGAAAACTTGCAATCGTCCCTCTGATGATACGTTCTGCTCCATAATCTGGTCGAAGAAATTCCGAGAATCATCAATGCATTTTAAAAGGCCCCATTGGTACTGCTGCGTACGATGTCGTACCCTTCTTTTTCAGCTGTTAATTGTACCTTGTTCGTGATTTTTTTTTTCAATTTTTGTTTTATTTTTTTGTTTTTTGCTTGTACCAATCTTTTGTAGGTGAAGTTCAGGGGTGGCGGGATTTTGACAGCTCCATCAATGAGAGGAGCTTTAGGCGAAAGTGTACTTCCCTGAATTTTCAATGGAGCTCGTTTCCTTTTTCTCCTGCATAAAGAGAAGCGTGTCGCAACATATCAGAAATTTTGAGGCTGGGAGCGTAGTACTTATGCAAATATAAGAAGCTCCAAATCCCAGAAATGCAGAGCCGGTGCTACATTTGCTACCTTTCCAAAGCGAAGCGCTCACTTCTGTTAGGCACACTCGCGTGCTGGCTTTCGTAAGTGCGCATGGAAACGATGCAAACACGCTAGTAATTTTATAAGCCCGCGGTCTCGCTATGTACCTTGTCTCATCGAAGCAGCATGCTTCAACATGTGCACTAAACATTATTCGTCATTATTTGTTTTTCCGGCGCTTAACCTTTTCCCCTCATAGCACACTCTCATGTGCCGCGCATTACGACGTCTCCGGAACCCTGAAACGTACAAAAAATTTATCCCAAGTATCTCTGTGCACCCGGACGTAAAAAGGAAGTATGTGTAGTCGCGAATGCAGTCGTTGTCATGAAAATATGCGAGCAAAAGTGAGCGGGCGAAGCGTGCCTGCGTGCACATCAAAGGTTGTACCCGGTGTCCGCTTCACATGATTCGCGCTGCCAAATGCTACCCAAGAGCACACCATCGTCGTTTTTTAAAGTCACCACTGACGTGTTCAAAACCATCATGTTCAATTAGAGGCATCACACGCAACATTACCGGCACTAAAACAACGCGAAAGCCACGTACACTACAATGCACCCATCCGCTTTCTGCCCTGGGCAATATGGCGGCGGTAAGCTTCAGCCACGGAGCCCCTCCGCCACTCCAGAAGTTTTAGTATAACCTCCTTGCCCTTGCCACGGCCGGGCTAGAGAGCGAGCGGCGCGCGCGCTTTTAGCCCGGCCGTGACCTTGCCTGGCACTTGCGCTGCTTGCGCGCTTGCATTTGCAGCCTGCTTTCGACGCACGTGCGGGCTGTTTTCGCAGTGTTTGTGCTTCTGTGATTTAACCGCAATCACATCGTCTTACTTTTCTTCGGTCTGAGAGAGGCTGAAGGCATGAGTTTTCAGAAATTCATCGCAGTGCGCTGCATGTTGTTCAACATAGTAAAGTGAACTCAGTGTATATGCTTCGACCGGTGCTGTGATGGTGTACTGTTGTGTCCCGTACTGCAAATCGCGTGCCGGGAAAATGCCGGGGGTTTCGTTCTACCAGTTCGCTGTGGATCAAGAACTGTGCTCAAAATGGCAGCGGAACATTTCAAGGCAGAACCTTGTAATAAACGACAGGTCGCCGTCGACTGTCGTATGCAACAGGCACTTCCGTCAGATCGATTACGCTCCTGACTGCAGGATAAGAAAGCTGCTTCCCGGAGCCGTGCCAACTGTCTTTGAAGATTATCCCGCATACTTGGCGCCAAGTGCGAAGAAGCCCCGGAAAGAACCAGTCATAAGACAATCTTTGCCCCCTCGCAAACCAACTAAGCGGAAGGCATAGCCAGAGGAACTACCTGCGGGTTTGGATGCTCCGGAGAGTTTCGACAAGCCGTCTGCAAATGTTTCCACCCAGACCCCTAACAATTATGCGCAGCGAGCAAGTCGGTACCTTTCTATGGTTGGAAGACTGCGTTCTCAAGTCGCCTATCACCGTTCTCAAAGTCAGAAGTCTCTGTCTCTGCTGAGAGCTGAACAAAAGGCAAGCGAGGCGTACCGTGCAAACAGGCACTTGGCTGCACTTGAGGAAATAGTGGCAGACGCTGAGCGAGGGGAAAAAAAGGCCGTTTTCCTTCTACATCAGATCGGAAGGTACAGGAAAAAGCATGACAGTTACCCTGAAGAGTTCATTCGAGAGTGCTTAATATGACGTTTCATTTCGCCGAAAGGATATGACTACGCTCACACGTCGGGCCTTTTAACCTTGCCTGCAAAGTGTACTCTACAGAGGTACATGGGTCCATCCCCGACGACATCCGGAATGAGCGCCGCGATGAAGGAGAGGCTCGTTTCCGAGGCGTCGATGCTGAGCAGCAAGCAGCATATGGCCTCCTTGATAATCCATGAAGCAAGCATCAGACCCAAGTGCATCTATGACAGGAAGGCCGACGCTGAGTTTGGCCTTAAAGACAAGCCCGGCGGTGATACGCCCAGCAGCTCGAAGGAAGTGCTCGCGAACAGAGTTTTGTGCTTTGTATTGCAAGGCCTGTCAAGCAAGTACAAAATTCCCTGTTCGTATTACTTCACAAAACAGCTGAGCGGCAGGGACCTGTTCACGTGGACAAAAGAGGTGATCGCTGCGGTGGAATTGTGTGGCTTCGTTGTGACCCGCATTGTGACTGACAATTACTCAGCCAACGTCACCTTGTTTAAACACTTGGGGAGTGGCTCTCTGCAAACAGTCGTGAGGCACCCACACGATGACAGCCGCATCATTCTGCTCAGCTTCGATCCTTGCCACGTCCTGAAGAATGTGCGCAACCAGTTCCTGGAGCAACAGCTTACGGATGGCTCAGGTGTGATTAGTGGCACCTTCGTACAACAGCTGTACGAGCACCAGAAGAATATGACAATCAAGCTTGCCAGGAATTTGACGAGGAAGCACGTCTACCCTACAAACCTGGAGAAGATGAATGTACTTCGTGCGGTTCAGATCTTCTCCTCACAGGTTTGTGCAGCACTGGAACACCTCGAAGAAAACTCCCGCAATGACCCTGCACTCTCCGCATTTAGGCGAGCAAGTTCCACCGTGCACTTCATGAGGACAATGAAAGATTGGTTTGATATGCACGACACCTCTTTCGGGGGAACGGGGCAGAAGGCCCCCATTGCAGACGTGGACGATGGCCGGCTATTGTGGCTAAAAATGACTTCACGTGCTATGTAAAGAAAGTACAAGCAAGCTCAGTCGCCTCTGGGAAGGGCGCTTTCACCGACGAAACGTTTGAGGCCCTGCTTTTCACTACAAAGTCAACAGTGGAAACAACTCGATACCTCTTAAACCAAGGCATCAACTACGTGCTAACAAGGAAGCTAAACAGCGACCCCATAGAAGCAGTATTCGGCAGAGTCAGGTACATGTGCGGTGGAAACGACATGCTCGACGCCCGGGCTGTGACGGCTGCTTTGGACCAAATTGTAAAATCCAAGTTCGCAAGGCCACCTGAAGTCGTGACGTGCGACACTGATGTTGACAAGTTGGTCAGTAGCCTGTCGGTGACGTTCTCTGACGACCTGAAAGAGCTTAGGGAATGTATTTCCGCTCCCCCACTGTCTGTGACATGCTCTGGTTTGGCCTACGTCGGCGGTTACATCGCGAAACTGATCACGGACTTCGGGTGCGAATCTTGCGCCATGCTCCTCACTACAAGCGACAAAGATCAGCCACTGTACGCGCTTTTGAGAGGCCCGGACAGAAGCGGCCTTGCCTACCCGAGGCCAGAGTTCCTTGCACTTTTAAACGGAATCGTCACATTCTTCGAGAAAATAGCAAAACACCTGCCACGCACGCATGTTCTCGAAGTTCTACAGCTGCTCGTAGGACCGCATCTTGAGGACGTACCTCTGCTGAACTGCCTCGAAAGTGTTGACAATAGTCACGGAAGACGGTCAGCAAGTTTGATTGCTGACAAATTCTTCAGGATCCTTTTAGTGAATCACTCCACTCGAGTCACCGACGACAATGAAAAGCACATGAACTATACACATAAGCCGTCGAGGAAGCACTTCTGACTGTGAAGCTTCTCCAGCTCGAACAACGTTTCTTTTGTGCAAGACTGTTCTGTCACGCCGAAGATGATTTTTCTGGTGCTCGAACTCGTTTCCATATAATAAACTAATAAACTCGTTTCCAGTTTGCCTGGTGCCTTTCAGTTCACAGATTATCCCCGATGCTTTTTCTTCGGCATGCGTTTTTAAAGATTTCTAACTAACGCTCTGCAAGTTTTAAGTCGTAACCTATGACAATTAGAGTACGCCGCTAAGTACTTCAACCTGCATATGAAACCGAAACATTGAAACTAGCCAAGACAAATCAATCACGCTGCGCTGAGAGCAAAATCTTGCAGCAATTCTGTTTGGTGCACCCGATGGCGGGCGCCCACGATAGTAGGGGGAGGGGAGGGGGCAGGGAGGGCAGTGTGAAAGACCAAAAAAGTACACAAAAATTAAACCACACAACAGAAAAAAGCCAAAGCTTGTAATTTATTCACGATACACTAAAAATTCGGGGCGATTCCACGTTCTGTCGAATTTTGTAATTATTTCATTATTTCTTCAGAGAAATTGCAAAATGTCTCATCGTCGCTTTGAGAACATACATCGAAGCCACGTATGGCTGGTCACGGCCGGGCTAGAGACAAAGCGGCGCCGCTCTCTAGCCCGGCCGTGGGCTGGTGCGTAGCGTGCGACACAAATAATCAGCCGAAGATCAGAAACCATTATTCGGGGATGGGCACGCAGTCTTCGTTTGGTTCTTCCTACCCGGCCCCCTTTAACCCCCCTTCTGCGTACGCCAGTAGCGGTGATTGTAGTGAAAAATAAAAAAAAAAGAAGAGCAGAGGCCGCGCATAGCTCGCCCGCGCGTGGAGTGGTAGACGAGCGCGTCCGCAGGGTTGGCCCGCAGCGCCAGCTCCTAGCAGCGGCCGCAGGCAGGAACTAGGCCTCTTGCGAAGGCCGTAAAAGCGCGCGCACCGCTCGCTCTCTAGCCCGGCCGTGGAAGCGCACGCCACTTGCTCTCACCAACCACCAGGTGTGCTAGGGTCGATTGGGCCGCTGGGGTCTACAGGAGTCTCCACTCTTAACCTTTTTTTTTCGCTATGCCCTCATCGCGTGACTCCAGCGCCTCATCTGTTTGCGAGAGAAGACGCGGTGACCTGTGATTCCCCTCCAGCATCCGATCGCTCTGACGCGGAATATTGCACTCGGACACAAGAGCGGCTCCACATTGTCGCAATGACTCAGAGCGCGGAGTCACCCAGCCGAACGTGCCATTAGATTTATATGTGCGTTAAAGAACCCCGTGTTGTCGAAGTTCACCCGGAATTCTCCACTAGAGGGCGTGTCTCGTAATATCGAAGTTTTGGCACGTAAAACACACACATCAGTAT
This sequence comes from Rhipicephalus microplus, assembly GCF_013339725.1. Taxonomy (NCBI): domain Eukaryota; kingdom Metazoa; phylum Arthropoda; class Arachnida; order Ixodida; family Ixodidae; genus Rhipicephalus; species Rhipicephalus microplus. The sequence continues at coordinate 81,474,592 of NC_051171.1, forward strand.
AACAAGCCCCCGGGGCAACACAATGAAACAAACCATTTCTCAAACACAGCATTCTATATGTCTGCGTACTTACATCAAGTAGCAACAGGAAATAAACTGAATTTAATACAAAAACTAACTAACCAATTTAACAAAGGTCACCGCAGAATCCCGGAACGTAATGTGATAAAATATGAATCATTGTTCCAACCTTGTTCCCAGTCTTCCTCACTCTCCTGGTGCCCCAGAGACGTTGTCCTGTCGCCGCTTGAGCTTGCCCAAGCCTTTCCTACAACGAAACGATAGAGAGGGTATCAGTCGTACGCTAAAAAATCCAACTGTCAGTAAAGAAACGAGACTGGGTCTGGTAGAGAGAACTTATTCGTCCTATCAGTAAATATTATTAAATTTCTTCAACATAGTTTCTTTCGGCGTCGATTTCGTTCCCTTCGGCGTCATTCCCACGCTGCAAAAGGTCCCTGAAAGTCGGCAGCTATGTCCACTTTTAGATACTCTGCGCCCGGCGGATGGCGGGAACACCGTCGAAACGATGACCTGCTCGGGCCTGAGTCTCTCGAGATCAGGGAACAGTATACAAGAGCTCTACCGAGCTCGCATTAGGTTGTTTCAAGGATTGCACCAGCCCTGATGCGAGCCCGGTAGATTGCTCTCTTTTGTTATTCGTGCTGTGACCTCGCACATGTTTCGTTTGTCCTGTCACCAAATAAGAAGAAATTGGCTCAGTCCCAAAAAAAATTGGTCGCACTGTCAATTAAAAACAAAAAAATGTAAGAAGATAAGTTGATATCTGCCATCATGAGCCCCGATATCGGGGGTACTGAGGGCTGCCGAGGGGGTCCACGATGCGGCGGTCACGCTTCCCCTGACTGTCTCAACGTAGGAGCGGCCTGCTGCGTGTTGAGTCGCGCACGTCAGGACTTACAATAAAGTTTCGCATCCATCCATGCAAATGCTATGCAACATTAAAAAACAGAGTGTACATTTAAATCTATGTAATAAAAGTAAGGGGATGCAAAAAGCCATAGCTAAAATATTGAAAAAAGAGAGGTAAAATGAATTGTTTCAATCGGTCGGTAACGCTAGCAGCGCGCCCTTCCGGCTTCTTCATTCAACTTTTTTATATAGCGCTTATATCAGCACTGCTGCTTGCGCAAAACTTTCCGGCTGCAAACAATAACAGGTTAGCGGTAGTAAAATTTCATCTCAGCATACCAGTCGGCAATTAAAGAAATATTCAACGTAGTAAGGCAAAATGGAGCCATGAGAGAAGGAAGTGATGTATTCTTTTTGGCAATGGCTGCTGCGCCGCGCGGCGCTCCAGCCATCCCCACACAGAACTGGCTGCTGCGCCGCACGGAAGTGACGTCACAAAAATTGTCATGACATACGTCGTTTCCGATATAGCGCGTTGTTCGAATTTACCGAATCGGAACGTGGCTCAGCTGGCCAGCAGACGCTCACTTGCTGCTGCTGCTGCTGAAGTACGGCTGGTTGCTGCTTCTGCGAGCTGTCTACAGGCCTTGTTCTGCTACATATTCGCAAGCCTCGAACATCATCTTCATCTAAGCTCAACCGCTTATTTTCACTGCTATTTTATATTTACTAACGTTGTTTATATCCATCCCAATACGTATTTTTGTGATTTTTCGCGTATAGGCTGATTTAGCAGTATCTGTGCGTGGCCCTTTCTTTGGTCATCCGTGTTAACGTGCTTCGTATCTGTGTCGTAGTGCATTTGCGTAGTTGACAGCCGTGTTTTAGACTAAATATTCACTTTCTTGTTTCTTTTTTTTCATGGTGTAATTCTGAATTGAAAGTGTGCGCAACATGACGCGTGTGTTAGTAGCGGGCGATTCAATGGTGAAATACGTCGACCAGTATTTCCCATCGCGCCGTGGCTTGTCTGTTAGCGTTGCCGCACACAGAGGAATAAGGATTGAGCACTTGCTCTCAATTATTGCTGACAAGCTGGCCAGTTGTGATGTTGTCATTGTACATGTTGGCACGAACAACACTGTTGACAGTGTCAACATGTGCATGGACAAATATCGCCAGCTCGCTCAGGGAATCATCGAAAGCAATCCCACGTTGCATGTAGCTTTTTCTGCCATTCTTCCTCGGGGGCAGAATCGGTACCGCCAAGGGGAAGAACAGTTGTGTGATGTTTGTCATTTGAATGACCACTACACGAATGTGAATGCCGCACTCGCACAGCTTTGCCTGGAGAGGGGCTTCACTATCCTGGATAGTCTTGTGGACAGCTGGCCTGGATTCCTGAGCAGGGATGGTGTCCACCCCAGCCGGCTTGGCAACAAGGTGCTGGCAGACTTCCTGTACCGTGAGGCCTGTGCCTTGTCCACCCAACTAGAGAGGAGACACATCCAACAGTCCTACAAGGAGTCCAAGGCATCTGCATGGAGTGGGTGGGCTCGGCAGGAGCACTTTTCCATCAACTTGGAAGTCGATTTTCCAGCACTTGGTATGCATGCAGTTCAATATTCTCCAGCAGTAGGTGGACCTTCCGCTGCACCAGCTCCTGTCTGGAAAACCAGCAGTGCTCTCATGCAGAGACACGACACTGACCAACTGGCCAGTACCATTCATGGTATTGGCTTTACGCTCGTTGGCGGTGTCCGCGTTCGCTGCAAGGGAAGCAAGGCTTGGTGGACCTGGGACAGCCTGCCTTCCCGCATTTTCCATGGCACAAGTGTACCATGCAAGGGAAACACTGGGAAGAGGCCTATTCAGCCAATGATCCCTAGTCGAGGTGCAAGCACCACTTGTGACAGGAAAATAAGGAGAGCCTCACAGGAGCATGAGAGTGCTCTTGTGCGCTCTTCTGTGGGGGAAGAGGAGGCCAGTGCTGGAAAAGCAGCTGTGCCACAGGCTGTCGGCCAGTGTGGCGACAGTGAGTGGAAACTGGTGCAGTCAAAGAAGAGCCGGCGGAAGGCTGCGGCACTGCACAAGCAAGAACAGAGCTCTAAACTGTGTGCAGACAGTGAAGGCAAAGTTCTTGCTGTGACAGCTGCCAAGTCCATCAGGTCCACTTCACCTATGACAGCAGTTGTGAGCCAGAAACAGATTCAGTCTGCTTCTTCCGCTGTCTGTGGTAGAAAGCCTGAAGGACGAGCCAGTGTCTCGCACAACGTCATTCGTGATAGTTTTAAAAAGGTGCAGCGTGTTCCTAGCAAGCAGTTGAAAGACTGCTCAGTTAGTTCCGCGACTCACTGTGAATCTGTCACGAATGACGCTGTGAACGAGGTTTCTGTCTGCAAAAGCCATCTACCAGCACTGACTCGGGATTGCATGCGAATTGAGCGCGATCCTGGCACAGAGGCTGGTGACCCTATGGAAGCTGGGTGCACTGCAGCTGTGCAGTACAAGTATTGTGAGGCTGCTTTGACATCCAGAAGCAGGCCTGTCAGCCTTGGTGCCCAGGCTATTTGTGTAAACACTGGTGCCAACCCAACCGTCCTCAATAACCCAGTAAATACACTATATGGTGGAGGCAGCAAAGTTTATTTAAATGCAACATTTGATAACTTTCCTTCTTTTAAGAAAAGCTTTGATGAGTGGTGCAGGGAGGGCAGGCATGTAGTCATGATACATAAGAGTAATAAAAGTCCATTCACATCAGAAGATAAGGACTTCGAGTATATTAGGATTAAATATAGCTGCATTCACGGTCGCACAATAAAGCCCAGGGGGATAGGAAAGCGACCAAAGCAAGCTTACAATGGTACTGGCTGTGAAATGACAGTATCGGTAAGCCTATGTAAATCGCCTACTCTGCACTACAAGATAACTAAACTACAAGCTAAGCATAACCATCCCACAGAATATTATGATTTGTATCCTCAGAAGAGGCTCCTGAATCATGGAGAAAAAGAAGAATTCTTTGACTTAGCTAAATGTAATATTGGCGCAAAGGATTTTAAAAACTTGGTCGAGCAAAAAACTGGTAAGAAGTTAACTACAAAGGACAATAATAATTACAAGCAACGATTTTCTATTCCTATCCGCAATGAGCAGGCTCATGGTGAAATGGTTTTAGAGAAGGTAGAGACCTTGCTAAAAAATAATTCAAACTGGGTTATTCACTATGAAATGAATCAAAATAATAACCTGCAATTCATACTTCTTCAAACAACGCACATGCGTGAGATTTTGGAAAAGTATCCAGAGATTCTATTTATTGATGGAACGTATAAAGTGAATATTGAGGGTTATATTCTTTACTCTATATTAGTTCAAGATGGTCGTGGTCGTGGGAGACCTGTGTGTTATGCCTTCTTACGAAATGAGACAACTGAAATTGTTGAGCCCATGTTCACAAAGTTTGTAGATTTAAACCCATTTGTTGTGTCTGCTTGCAAAGTAGTGATGATTGATAAAGATCTCAATGAACTGCACATTTTAACCAGTATTCTTCCTAGTTCTAACATACTTTTGTGTACGTGGCATGTGTTGCATTGTTTCCAGCAAAAGGTTAATGAAAAAGCGAGACAGCAACGTGATCAGTTGTTTCCTCTCTTAAAAAGCTTAGTTTATTCCCCCACTGAGCAAGACTACTTTTACAAGCTTGCTGACCTCCAAGCTATGACTTGCACGGATTTCATTTCTTACTATATGCATAACTGGCACTTGTGTAAGGAAATGTGGGTACATGCATATCGGCGAGCCCTTCCTACATTTGGTAATAATACTAATAATCGCATTGAGTGCCACAATCAAAAGATTAAAAATTTTCTCTCTTCAAGCATGCATTTGGTTCAAGCAATAGAAGCATTGGTAGGTTACATTGATAATGATTCTTTATCTCTACAGTTCTCTAAGCTTAAAGAAATGAAGCTGAACCTAAACATAAATGATTTCAATGACCCATTTCAGCTAGAATTGTCCCGTAATTGCACTTCTGAGGCTACAAGTAAAGTACTAGAGCAGTATGAGAAGTTTAAAAATGTAAGTTATCAAGTCACTTCCACTCCTAATTCTTATGTTGTAGTTTCACCAAGATCACAGTACAGTGTTTCATTGTGCTTGGCTTCTTGCACATGTGCTTTTTATAACCAGTACACTCTGCCTTGTGCACATATTTTAGCAATGCGTGACTTTACTAAGCAAGATCTTTTCGACAAGGCTTGCATACCAGACAGGTAATGCAAGGATCATTTCCTGAGTGACAGCTGCACAACCACTAGTGCCACACCAGTGGTAACAAGCAGCATTCAGTCACCACCCTGTGTGAAGCTTGACACTGCACAAGAGAAGTATACTTATGCTTATAAGAATCTTTGCGAAATGTCAAAAACCGTGGCTAACGTATTATCTAATTGTGGTGAGAAGGAGTTAATGGAAAAACTTTCGTCCTGCGAGGCTTTCTTCAGAAATTTAACCACATTTCCTCGTAACCAAACTTCAGCAGCCATAAAGGCTGCACCAGCTCAGTTAGCACAAACTACTGCCACAAGTTATCTTGGGCATTCTAACAGTACAAAACTTGTGGTACCTTTGGTTAAAGCAAGAAGGGGGTGGCCAAAAAAAGTGAGAGCTGTCAAGCGTAAATTTTTCCCAAATCAAGTAAAAAAGGTAGGCCTTGCAACTGTTAAAGTAGACATGCTAAATGTCTACAAACGGTATTCTCTTTCAGATGCAGATTTAAATGTCCTGGTACAGGGCACCTCCATATCAGATAGCGTAATCAATGTCGCACAGTATTTAATTCAGAAAAAGTATCCTACTTGTGTCGGCTTTCAAGATGTCTTACTGGGCCGATGTTTACAATTCACTCAAATCAAAGGCCCTTTCGTTCAAATCTGGCATGTTCAGAACCCCAATCATTGGCTTACAGTAACAAATGTTGGTGTGGACAAAAACGCAGTCTTCATATATGATTCAATTGATGAAGATACCCCTCCTGACGCTGTTAGGCAAATCTGTCATATTCTAAAATTACAATCGCCAACATTAACCATTCAAACAATGAAGGCACAAAACCAGTGCAACACACTTGACTGTGGCTTGTTTGCAATTGCCAACATGTATTATATAGCGTCAGGCAGAAAACCAGAAACTTTGAACCTTAACCAAGTTATGTTACGCAAACATTTGCTGCAATGCATACAGAATGGTATGATCGAAGACTTTCCCCTCATAAACTCCATGGCTGCTCGCGTACAGCCAAGAGATAGTATTTACAAGTTACATTGTGTCTGCCGGCAACCACAATATAGTGGGGTAGTATTGGACATTACTTGTGCAAGTTGTTCAAGAGGATTTCACGGAGCTTGTCTCGGCTCTTTAGCAGCTAACTTGGACAAAAAAGTATTCGTCTGTTCTCAGTCATGTTTGCTGGTTGCCAAGGAAAAGATACATTCTTCTAATTAATAATAGCATTCCATTTTGGTGTAGACATATGGCAAAATTTCTAAGCATTCTTCATGTCTCCTCGTCTAATTTTTGCTTTTCTTTAAAGGGCCACTCACCGGGTTTGGCGATTTTGAGCTGACAAGTGCAATGCGTACATCGGGAGTTTATGGTCACGTCTGCCAAACATTGCAACTCTATGCGACGTGGAAATGGGTCAAATTTCAAAACGAACGCTTTTCCCCCTTTTTTTGGGTCGCGCCCCCAGAGAAGGAGGTTATGATGTGCAAGTATGAATCGCCCTACATACACAGCAGTGCAGTGACGTTGGTCCTATATGTATACGACTGTGCTCTGACGCTGCAAACAGTGGCACGTGACATGACGGAAATTATTTAACGTGACATGCGTAGTTAATGTAGTTTGTTGCTTGAAGAGATTAATAAAACTTGGGATACATATTGAGACGCAATAGAAGAATGCGTTTGTCTTTTGCATTTTTTCCCCGTGAATTCCAACGAGATGCCGAGCTAATGTGCTGGCGTTTCGCATGCGTTTGTGTCTCCGCGGTTACTGCATCAAGCAGACTCCTGTCCTGGAAAAGAAATTAATGGTCCTGCCCATTCGAGCACTCATTATGCTCATCTTTTCAACCGCATCAAAGCCAGCGTTTCCAAACAATGTCGCAAAAACAGGCAGTAGACACAATACAATGCTGGTCAACAAAAAAACACCGCTCGCGCGCTCGAGGGTTGGGCTTGTTTGAGCACGTCATGTGCACGTGACCTCTTGGTTGGATGCTGGAGAGGGTAGGAAAGAGATTTGGCTTGTGAAGGCTACACGGGGGAGTGGCAAGGGTTTTGAGCTTGCCTCCTTTCATCCTTGTTTCCTGCTGTTAAAAAAAGAAGAAACTGTTTTCTCAGCTCGTAATGAACCGATTGAAAAACTTTTTGTGGTATAATGCTCTCCGTTAGATACACAACTTCCACAGTTTGTTATGGGACCTGGTGAGTGGCCCTTTAGGGACTGACTTCAGCGATCGAAAGTATGAAGTTAGGCATGTTGGTAATGCATAACGGATCACATAGCACAAAAATTTGACCCAGGACAAGAGAAGGAACAAACACGAGTGCTCACTTCCAAGAAGATTTATCTTGAAGAGCAAACACATATATACTCCTGAAATGTGAAAATCAGGCAAATCATTCAAGACGCCCACAACTGCCATGCGCAAATAAATATCTTACATTTTCAAAAAAGACAATTTGACAAAGCCCGAGACATAGTGCTGATGCAGTTCAGCTCTAGTCTACAAATCCTCTTTGCCTCGATAATTTCTCTTGTCATTTTATTTGTTGTTTTTTCTTCCAGCAATAATGATGTCCCGCAAAATCATTTTGCAGCCACACGTGCTGCAATAAACACCCTTGTAACCTCAAGAATGGTCGCAATCGTTTCTTGGCCTTGCACTGTAGCAGGTGTGGCTCCAAACCACTTTTGTGTGACACCATTATCATTGGGAAAAAAAAAACTACAAGAGAAATTGTCGTGGCGAAAAAGATTTGTAGACTAGAGCTGAACTGCATCAGTACTTTCTCTCACTCTGTCTCTAGGGATTTGTCAAAACGAATTGTCTTTGCTGAGGATGTAAGGTTTTCGTGCATGGCAGTTGTGGGCTTTTTGAATGATTTGTCTATTTTTTGCATTTCAAGAGTATATATGTTTGCTCTTCAAGATAAATCTTGTTGGAGGTGAGCACTCGTCTTTGTTCCTTCTCTTGTTCTGGGTCAAATTTTCACATTATGTGATGAGTTAACTTTCTGCATGCACCACCTTATTTTTTTTCCTTGTTGTAAGCTAGTGGTGGAGCGTTAACTAGAAGTACATAAAAACATTGCCAAATGTATGTTACCCCAACGAACCAAATTCCTTTGTTGAGGCAATCCTTTCTGTGGCATTCCTTCTTTATTGACTTCTCATCACGTCAAACCTCACACCTGTCTCTTTCATAAAAGTTCTAGAACTAGTTCTTGCTTTGTTTTGTTTTTTTGCCAAAAGTAGAAAACTTCCCTTTGTTGAGCAAATTTTCCTGAACTAAAATATATTCATATCTAATGCACGGAATAAAAAATAAAAAACAAGAAAATTTATAGGCTGATCACTAAATGTCAATTGAATAAGGATTTCGGAAATACTACCATGAATGGCACACAGCAAATACTCATGCATGCAGCCTTTTACCATGTGCAGCTGTAAACTGCAAACAAAAAGTATCAGATATTGTATATGATTTGCTTTTTTTTCTTTTCAGCAACAGTAACTTGCCCTTTAAGAGAAAAATATGAATATAAAATTTTCAAAAATAGTCATTTTTGAAAACCTGTCAATATATCAAAATGGTTTAGTTGATTCATGATTATGCAAGCAGTTCTTGCATGCCTGTGGCACTGGGATTGTTAATGTAGGCAGGCTGAGTTTGTAATGCTCTAAAGCCTCAGCATTTTAGTGTTATATTACAATATAACATTCAAATATTTTATGAATGCAACTATGAAATTTGCTCACAATGAGTTTGCTACAAATTAAGCAACCGAAGTCTGTGTATATATTGCCCACATTAAGGTCACACTGCCACAAGTCTCTAGGCGGAGCCTGACCGCTACAGAGCGCGTTCTTGGGTGGCAGATAGAGAAAAGTCTTGCAATGAAGTGATGCTAAGCAGCTTCTATTAATAAACAAGACTGGCACTTGTGCCCGCGGACCAACAGGCAGAAAATACATATGACAACAGGAGTCTTTTCACTGCTGTGGTGGGCAAGTTGAAAGTTTCAGGTGCCATTTTTTAAACTCTTTGATTTATCTGTTGTTTTTTTCGTCTGTTTTCTTCATCTTGTACAGGTCCAGTACATTGTGGACTCACCCTGTTGTCAAGTCATCAGGAAGTTGGATGATGCTGTCTTCTTCTAGCTAAATTATGCAACTACTAAGAAGGGGATCAGAATTCTATTTTGTAGCAGTTATTTTACAAATAAATGTTAGTAAAATTTTTCTTGGTTGTAGTAGTGTCATTGTGTACTCACGGACCATAACATTACATAAGACAGGAATTCAAGTGCACAGCAAAAAAGTGCTGCTATGAGCACCTGTTATCAACATCAGCTGGTCATTCTTAATTTTGGTCTTTTATTTATCGCACATCGAGTAGCCGCAATTGCTTGGTTTACAGGCTGAGAGAAAATTTAGCTCCCTTTCTTACACGCCAAAGGTTGCTGGCAGTGAAACAGCGTTGTCAGCATTTTGATAGATACTTTGAAAATGAACGTGAAAACGACGGAGGGACAAGACAAAGGCGAAGTACTGAGTCTTTCTAATCTCGTGTCTCCGTCGTGTTCGTGGGCGTTTTCCAAAAATGCATAGTTTCCAACTCGACCTTACTGATATATTGTGAAAACTTTATGAAAACATGAATCCCCGAAGTTAAGTATAAAACTTTCACATAGAATGCATCACTTCTAGCGTCAACAGTTGAGCTATTACAAAACTTTGATAAGTCGCAAGGCACGTAAAAGCAAGTATGGTCAAGCTTCACTGCCTTGTGAAAGCACTGCGGTAAAGCCAGCGTTAGCAGAAGAGCATTACATGATACGAAATGAACGCATGCACAGGCCACTTGTGCATCAAACAAAAATAAGCATTTGCGACTGCTCAGGCCAAGTATGCATCTTGGCGAGTCCTTTTCAAACAGACAAAAAGACAATTACCAAAAGATGATTAAGCTTCACTGCATGGAAAAAGCACTGCGGTAAAGCCAGCGTGAGCAGAAGAGCATTACATGATACGAAATGAACGCACGCACAGGCCACTTGTGCATCAAACAAATATAAGCATTTGCGACTGCTCAGGCCAAATATGCATCTTGGCACGTCCGTTTCAGGCAAACAAAAGGACAAATACCAAACTATGATCAAGCTTCACTGCATTGAGAAAGCACTGCGGTAAAGCCTATAAGTAAATGATGTGCAGCAATCAAAGGATATATGCCTTATTCGTCGTACGCACCTGTTGGTGTATTAAAGCTGCTCACATTTGACAGGCTATTATGTGAGTGAGAGGCAATACCTGATGTGATAATAGCTGTTACATTTCTTTAATTGCTCACTTTGGGAACTATAGCTGGTTGATCGCAAGTTGAATTTGCATGAGTCCTTGAGTAACTTAGCCACGTGCCATCTTCGCACATGATGTCTTAGCTGTCACCGAGTTATATAGATACATTGACGTGGCGTGGCTTTGATTGCGCGCGCAGTGCTGTTTAGGTTAACTGCTGCAGATGGGGAATAAATATTTAAAATCTCGTGGTACGCGATGCATTTGGTAAGGCATGCAGGGCTTATTCCTAATGTACGGCTCCTGCTTACGAGCTGCGCAGTCTGCGATCTGCGCCGATAGACAAACTGATGGTGGAAGAAAAATTGCTCTCTCCCACTAAAGGGAACCATGCATACGTGTGAAGCAGCGGGCGCTAACGCTTACACAGGCGGCGCCGTGGACGCTGGCTCTCATCGTGGCGTTGCGCAGGAGATCAACCTGGGGACGAGGCGCTAAGCACGCAGTGATGGACCGGTGTTTCTTTCTGTAACATGCCAATCACTGCTAATGGGTGAGAGACACAAGACTCTTATTAAATGCAGAGACCCTCAGTACATTTAACGCGCACTCTGCTCATTTTCATTGTTCAACAACGCACAAGAGAAATCTATCACCAGCACTACCTTGGAGGTCAATATCCAGTGCCTAATACGGGGTGGCCAGTGAACGGTTGGGCAGTGCTAGCAGTCATTTTTTTTTTTATCAAGGAACTCGCTATCAGATGCTGCTTGCGTCGATGGTGCGAGTCGAGAGAAGGGGGAGTGTAGGAGAAAAGAGAGACGGGGAGGGGACGCGCATGCGCAGCAAGGGTGGTCACGCCGCACACAGCATTGAACTCGACCATAACACGCTTGGCATCTAAAGTGGCCCCAGTGTACGAGAGAAAATTGCTGGATCTGCAGTCGAAGATTTTCCGCCAAGGAAATGTAGGCTGCAGACTCTAGATCACATTACCGGCTGCCATTTGGTTCAGCACATTAAAAGTATCAGTTAATTTACATGGAGCATACTACGAACTATAGCTACATGTACTTTATAAATGTACCCGCAAAATCACCTGTAAATTTACACGGTGGACACTAATCCAGAGTTCCCGCCTGTTTCTGAAGCATTGTTACAGCAGAACACTGAAAAACATTGCTGCAGGTGCATATATATATGTAACGTAAGAAGGTAGCGATAGTTAGGAGTTAGTAGTAGAGGTCGAGAAGGAAGAAGTGAAAATGGAATAAACACGGAGTATGAGCCAGGCCACGTCTCCGATTCATCATAGCGTCACACAAGTCGACAGGATGGAGACCTGCCTGCCCCTTCATCAGTCGCTCAGCATCGACGCAGTTCTACAGAAGACACCCTGCCCATACATTGACTACCGAATCATCGCCTAGAAGGACAACGACCAGCACCATGACAGAACCATCGGCTGACCTCGACATCCCCAAGTACACCGGATCAGCGGACGACGGACCCGTACAGGACTGGTTCAACCTATTCGAGGTCCACGCCGCCGCTGCATCCTGGTCGGAACGGGAGATGGTTACGAACTTCAGCGACTACGTCACTGGTGAGGCATTCAAATTTTACCTGATTCACATTTTCGAGAACGACGAGTCATGGCAAAAAATCAAAGAGGAGATGATTACCCGTTTTAATGATTATGACCAAGACTTACTCATTGGCAACCATCTAGAGACAACTGCACACTATCGTCAATTTCCTAAGCAGTCCTCATGCATTCGAAAGTCCAGCGCGAATCGACAAGTGCCTCAAGACGAAGTGGCACATGCGTTTACTTACAGAAGGCCATGCGTATATTCGGAAAAACCTAACCGTCAAGCGCGCATCCCTTCTGCGCGAAAGTCAGCATTTCCGAAGTCATCGCTTCAACATACGACACGAGACGTCGCTCACCCTACTGATGCCTTTCATGCTTCGTCTGGCATACATGGTCCACCACCTGGTTTTCTACGACGCAGCTCTTCAAAGGCTCCTAACGGTCACTATTCGTGTCATAAGGACGCCTTGTTCATGGTAGACCAGCTGACACATGAGGAAAATGCCGAACAACGCCATGACGACTCAAAGAGTGAAAATCAGTCTTCACACATTGGATCAGCTTATTTTCCATCCAGCACAATTGGGCTACCTCCTGGTTTTCCGCCACTTGGCTCTTTCGTCGCTCACAACGCCCACCTCACATCTAGCACGCTCACAATGGTCGGGATAGAGCTGTGGAGCTCGGAGAATACTCAGCCAAGCCCTGAACCTACCATCCAGATTCAGACGCAAGAACCACTCGCAGCGAACAGTGAAGAAGCCCCTGATGATGTATCTATCAACTCTGAAGCATTACCTTCATTACCCGAAATGCAGCACAACAGCCTAGAGACTACTACCTGCCCACTCGACACCACATTCAATTGCCCAGAAAGTCAGTGTCATGGTAAAAAAGGGCTGCCACCTCAAGTCTTTTCGCAGCAACATCATCAATTCCAGCAAGTCCAAGAACAACAGAGATTCCAAGGGCTATACCAACAAGGACGACGACGAATGGAATCATCTTCGGAAGAACACACGCGGTTTATGGAAAGCCGTTTACAAACGTGTCAACCAAGCCAACGACATATTCAAGATTTCTCACTCGAAACAAAGAAAGCATCGAATCCAAGATATTTTCCCAAGGAACGTCGAGTAAGCTTTCTTCAGTCGAGATCAAGACTCAGGCAACACGACATACAACGTCGAGAAAGGCGCCGAACCCTACCCTGTATTCCGCAAGGACGCAGAAATCACCGCACTAGCCTCGGTCAACAAGCACGCAAACGGGTGGCGATGCATGGGTTCCAATCAAGACAAATAGCACGACACCTGCGCAAATCATCCAGCCAATGCTTCAAAGCCATCACACCACGTTCATTCATCGCAAGAATACCGGCTGTGTTTCCATCTGATTTCACGCTCAAAGCATGCTTATGTTGTCCAGAGCGCAACAGCCAGCCTCGCCCTCCAGAGCTGTACTTGATACCCAGGATTGCTGTCCTCTCCTGTGAAGCTATAGTGTGTTAACGGAAACTTCCTCGGACTTGGAATGATCTTCTCTTTTTGACAGTGTTCAGTTCTAAGCCGTGCATGTTCAGTTTTCATTCGTGTTCATCTGACGCGACTTCTTTCGGGGGGAGGGGGAATCCTGTAACGTAAGAAGGTAGCGATAGTTAGGAGTTAGTAGTAGAGGTCGAGAAGGAAGAAGTGAAAATGGAATAAACACGGAGTATGAGCCAGGCCACGTCTCCGATTCATCATAGCGTCCTGTCGACTTGTGTGACGCTATGATGAATCGGAGACGTGGCCTGGCTCATACTCCGTGTTTATTCCATTTTCACTTCTTCCTTCTCGACCTCTACTACTAACTCCTAACTATCGCTACCTTCTTACGTTACATATATATATATAATATATATATATATATATATATATATATATATATATATATATATATATATATATATATATATATATATATATATATATATATATATTCACACAGCAATTCATACACGCCATTCTAACAACCTGACATATACACATGGCCCCACTCATGGGTTGGCTGCTGTGAGGAGCATGCACAGTAGCTTTCCTTGACACTCGCAGTGCATCATGTTACTGTAATATAAACAGCGTCATAAGGCTAGACTATATTTTAGTTTTATGACATTCTTTGGCTCCCAAGGAGCAGGATGCTTTTCTTGAAAAGAAAAAGAAAAGGCAGATCCCATGCACAGTATACAGGAATCGATGCATAATGCGAAGCAGCCAGGAAGGAGGAAACCATGCTGTACAATTAAGACGTGGATATTATGATTTGCATGTTAGGAAATGTCATTTATGGTCATCATACAGTGGTATGCAATGCAAATTTCACTGTATATTAAGTTAGCGAAATTGCCGCAAGCACACCAAGAGCCCGGCATGTAAATCACGTGGTGCATGATTGTATGTCATAATTTACATGTTACCATTTCCTCTTTATGTTCATCATGCAGTCACGTCCATAGGTTGACGAACTCACCCACGAGTCGACTCAATCAAACTCAGATCAAGCTGTGAGCCTCAGTCTGAATGAGCTGCATAAGTTTTGCTGACCTATGGTCACGTCATATTAATTTTGGTATAAACCAAGCTATAGCAAATAACCGCAAGCACACCATGAACGTGACATGCATGTGAGCCCATTCGTGACATGCATGTCATGGTTTTTCCATTACCACACCATTAATTTATGTTATTTGCACAAAAATATCTCGTCATATCATATTTGGCATATATCTATGTAATGAAACGGCTGCGAGTGTACCAATCAATGTATAACGGTATGTATACCAATTTTGTTGTGTACATTCTTTTAATGATATGCTAAGGAGTGCACAAGGTCGTAGGCGGCTAGATAGATAGGTATATATATATATATATATATATATATATATATATATATATATATATATATATATATATATATATATATATATATTGAGAGAGAGAGAGAGAGATCGTTTGATTGTATGATTGATTGATTCAAAGTCACAGAAGTTCACTAAGAAACGCATTGCACTTGAAGTTAAACAATTGTAAAAGGTCAGCTTTTATTAGTATATTGCGTGAATGGCACCAGTGCTCTATCTGGCTTATTAAATGCATATTATTTAATTTATTGTTATATAAATATAAAAAACACACCTATTTCATTTGCAGAACCCTCTGAAGAAAGTAGCATGTTATGATCGTAAATCTGTAATGGCTGGATGGCTCATTGAGATGTTGTCACTCTCTTACCACATTGCTTGTATTGCCTCTGTTGGCAATAAAACGCCAATGACAACCCCATTTCGTTCATAGACATGCCAAGCTTACTGCCTACATCCCAGATCAGTGGGCTGGGGCTGAAGGCTGCTGTTGCGAACGCGTGTTGCCACTTGCATTACATCGTCAAAAAGTTTACAGTGTTACAAAATTGAAAAAAAATAAAGTATTTCTCGAGTTCAAAAAACAATACTTCCCTGTAACTTCACATATTTTTAGGTAATATATATAACTTTATGAATACTTTTAGTCCACTAAGTGACACTGAGCTTTCTTCTAAAAAAAAAGCGAAATTGGAATTTATTTTTCAGTCGATATATCTTGAGCACCTTAATCGTTTTTACTTCATAGCATGTTGAACAGGCTGCTATGACATATTATTTGTGCCGTTTTATTTTGACATGCTTCTACAGTGAATATCGAATTTCACAAATTTATTCAATTTGGCTCGTGCCAAAATCCCTTAATGAGTTTATATACATAAAAAAGTAATTTATTTACAGTTACATTATCTCATTAGCTTGCCATAAACACCATTTTATCGAGTGCATCCTATAGACATCCTTTGAATGAAAATTGTTGTTTGATACTCTCTAGCTGAGTCGGCGAAAAGCTATAAACTAGCACGAACAGGCAAGAAAATTTTCGTCTACAGAAATTAGCAAGCAGAGCAAGTTTTAAACACAAAGAAAAATTTGGTGATTTTTTAGCCAGATTTTGCAAAAAGCTGTTGAAGAGTGAGTATCATTTTAGTGGAGAGTTGTAGATGTTTGTCTGGCTTTTCGCCTGACATGTTACTCCAGATACTGGGTGATAACTATGATATATGCAGTGATAAACACATAACACATACACTCACACATGTGCACTACACTATTTACGATGTTTCGTTCAGATTTGGGGCCCAAAAGAATGTCAGTAGCACTTTTGTGGCATGTAACGCACTGGAGCTACTTTGCCATGGGCCTAAAATATCTGGTGACTCTCCTTAAAAAGTATAAGTGATTGCTGTCTATATCTAACAAATTCTGGCCTTTTGGATTATATTTATCATACCTTTATCTCGTGTTTGTTTGATACTATTGAGATTTTGCTGTAATTTTAAACAATCAAAAAATATTCCCCTAGAGTTATTCAAACAAAAGACCAAATTGAATGGTACTGCACAATATTACTTGCACTTTTCAAATACTTTCACACCATTAATTCTGACACGTCAACTCTACCATGCTGTGTCCAAACTTTTATTGCATGACTTCATCAGTGTACTGTTATCATTTACTTTAGAGTTTTGCCTCTAAATTTAGGTTACAGACTTTAACAAAGTAGTACGACCTTTTCGAGACAGTGTATTGGAAGGCTCCAGACAATTTGAACCCCATTGGGTTCTTTATTGTGCCCTAGTATTCCACCTGACGTGGTTCTCTAGAATTTCACTTCTACAGAAATGCAACCATGGTGCCTGGATTAATCAAAGCTGCATCTATTGGGTGAGTAGGCGAGTACTGTATGAGCCACTGAAGCGGCACCACCTCTGAAAATATAAGTGCATACATGTGCACCAGCCTATACATGCAAATGCTTCTCTTGAATAAAAAATGATTTTTTTGTGGCTAAAGTATTTTCTTGCTATTTTTTTCTTCAGGCTTAGAAATGGCATAAAAAAGACATTCACAAACTTTATTGATAATGACTAACTAGCCTAAAAATTCATAAAGCAGTTTCATTTAAACGGGAAGGAGACTTTGGTACATTAGAATTGTCATTTACTGATTTTCTTGCAAGAAATGCCTCAAGGCCCTTACTTGTAGGGATATATTACATAAAGAGGAGGGAAAAACAGATAGGCTGTAGCATCAATAAACAGCAGAACAACAATACTCATCAAACAAACACCTAAAAAAGTGTGACATAACAAACAAAATATACAAAAATGCAATTCTGAAAATAGAAAAGCTCTAGTGAGACAGCCTACAAATGGGTAATACTTTTAATAAGTTTATTAAATTTAAGTGTATTAATTTTAGTTGTAATATAAGGAGGCAGCCAGTTCAACTCGATAATGGTTTTAGGGATGAATGATTTAGCAAAGATGGAAGTACAGCAAGCTATGTGTTTAATTTTGAAAGGACGATGGTGATGTGGAAATATGATTGGAAAAAAAATGAAGTAATGAGTGGCAGTATATTTTATAAAAAAGAGGTAAAGAAACTAGTGTACAATGATGGTAAAGGTTATCAAGACCAGCACAAGCCTTTAGGACTGACACACCAATGAAATGGTAGTAATCAGAAAAAAAAAATCTGTTGCATTTTTTTGGAGAGATCGATGTTGCCTATGATGTAGGCCTAATTCAGGTGCCACATCTATGAAGTATACTCTATATTTTAGGATGAATTAAAGTAAAGTGGGTGAGATTAAGCACCTGTGCAGGAGCATGTTGTAGATTACAATTTGAGAGGCAGAGAGGTAGTGGCAACTACAAAGCGAAATAGGTATGACGGCTCCATGTCAGGTCAAACATAGAATGAACATTTAAATAGTTGTCAGTGCAAGCTGAATCAACATTTATGTATTTGGAGTATGTGAAGTTCAGAAAGCAGCATAAAACTTTTTGTAAACGTGACAAGTTGAGCCTTACACTTATTTAGAAATGTAGCCATGATGAGCACCAAGTTGTAATTGAACAGAGGTTGCTTTATAATAACTGATAGCCAGAGTTACTTTTCATGGCTCAGTACACTACAAATGAGGTCATCAGTGAAAAAGTCTAGTTTGAGAAAAAATACATTCAGGCAAATCATTAACAAATATTAGAAAAGAACAGGGGACCAAGGAAACTTCCCTGCGGAGTGCCGAATGTTACTTGAGCTGTCGAAGAGTAAGAGCCATTAACAGAGGTGAATTGACTGCGATATCAGAGGAACCCTTGTATACTAAGATGTGTGTGTGAATGTTCAGTTGTGTTAACTACAGAGTCTATGGCCCGTATTCACAAACCAACCTTGGCCTTTCCTCGAGTTCTCCTCAAGCTTTTGTACCCTCTACTTGTGTTATAAAGGCACAAAAATGGTAAGGAGGTAAAAAACTACAACAAGACTGGTTCACGAATACTGGCCAACTTTGTACATCAAGCGCAATAAAGGCTTACAACCGATAACAAAAACTTGAGGTAACACCGAGGATGGTTAGTGAATACAGGCCTATGGTCGGAGACCCAATCAGTGCACCGAAAAAACTGGGAAACAAGGTTTCAACTTGAAAGCCAGTGTCTATTAATAAGCCATGAGTAAATTATGTCAGCTGATGATCACAAGGAAATTCCTTACAGAAACTGTGCTATTTAAACATGATGTAATCTTTGAAATAATTATTTATTTGAGTTTGAATGATGCCTTCGAGGAGCTTGGAAAAAGTGTAAGTGAAAGGAATGAGTCTGTAGTTTAGAGAATCAGGGCAGGTGCCTGATTAGAACATTGCATAACTTGGCTTCACACCAGTGATGAGGAATGCAGCAAAAGGATAATGATCCATAAAAAAGTGCAGTAAAGGCTTCAAAAATGCTCCCAAATATATTTTAATATATCGTGGCTAAAAACAAGGAGATCTATACTTGCAGCATTTTTATTGTTTCTAAATAAAGAAAAAATACCATCTTTACTGACGACTACAAATTTATTGCATAGAATAGAGAAATCATGAAATGAACTAAAGATTCGAAAAGGAGTAACCATTTCAAGAGTGAAAACAGATGAGAACGCTTTTATAATAAGATAGGCAGAATAGACGCCATTCAGCTAGTCAATGTTCAGATGGATCAGGATATAAATGCGGCTTATATTACATTCCAAAATCTCCAGGGTTTATTACATAGCACAGTGGACACGCAGGGGTGTCTGCATAAGCAGGCGTTTAGTGTGTAGTGACACCACGGACCCGAGCTAAGGGGGGGGGGGGGGTTCTCACCAGAGATGGATTGGCCACCCGGGTGCAGTATCTGGCCACTACCTCCCACATGCATACGTCAAATAACTCACGGCCCTTAGTCCCCAGCAGCTGCGAAGCAACTGACCCCGGCGGCGGTCAGATCTGCAATGCAGCAGAGGGTGCTAAGAATCTCTGGATCCAGACAGGCCACCATTGGAACCTGAACTTGGCAACGTTTAACACTAGAACCTTATCTAGTGAGGGAAGCCTAGCTGTACTACTCGAGGAGCTAGAGGGTGTTAAATGGGATATAATAAAACTCAGTGAGGTTAGGAGGACAGATGAGGCCTATACGGTGCTACAGAATGGGCACCTCCTTTGCTATCGAGGCTTGGTTGACAGAAGAGAACTGGGAGTGGGGTTCCTAATTCACAGAAACATAGCTGGCAACATATAGGAATACTATAGCATTAATGAAAGGGTGGTAGGTATGGTAATTAAACTCAATAAGAGATACAAGATGAAGGATACAACCTTACGCGCCTACATCCAGCCACGATGACGCATCAGTTGAAAGCTTCTATGAAGACGGACGTGGAATCAGCAATGAGTAAGGTAAAAACACACTATACTATACTGATGGCAGACTTTAATGCAAAGATAGGCTGGAGACCAGGCAGTAGGAGATTATGGCATCGGTACTAGAAATGCCGAAGGAGAGCTACTAGTAGAATTTGCAGAACGCAATAATTTACGTATTTTGAATACCTTCTACCAAAAACGAGGAAACCGTAAGTGGACATGGAGGAGCCCTAATGGGGAAAGTAAAAACGGAATAGACTTTATAATGAGTGCACACCCAGGCATCGTGCAGGATGTGGAAGTGGTTGGCAGGGTGTGATGCAGTTACCATAGAATGGTACGGTCTCGATTTCACCTAGACTTGAAGAAGAAACGACAGAAACTGATACGCAAGAAGCCAATCAATTAGCTAGCACTGTGAGGGAAAGTAGAGGAATTGAGAGTCTCCCTTCAGAACAGGTGCTCGGCTCTTATCGAGGAAACCAGCCTTAGCGTTGACGCAATGAATAATAATCTGAAGAGTATCATTATGGAGTGTGCAGTGGAAGTTGGAGGTACGGTACTTAGACAGGACACTGCCAAGCTGTCCCAGGAGACGAATAACCTCATTAAAGAGCGTCAAAGCATGAAAGTCTCAAGTACAACAGACAAAATAGAACTGGCAGAACTTTCGAAGTTGATTAATAGGCGTAAGGTATTCGATGTAAGAAGGTATAACATGGAGGGAATTGAACATGTTCTGAAAAATGGAGGAAGCGTCAAAACAGTGAAGAGGAAACTTGGAATAGGGAGAAATTGGATATATGCACTAAGGGACAAAGAAGGCAAAATAACTACCAATATGGATAGGATAGTTAAAATAACGGAGGAGTTTTACAGAGATCTGTACAGTAGCCAGGACAACCTCGACCTTAATACTATAAGAACTTGCAGTAACCCAGATGACACCCCACTAGTAATGATAGAAGGAGTCAGAAAAGCTTTGGAGAGCATGCAAAGAGGCAAAGCTGCTGGTGAGGATTAGGTAACATCAGATCTGCTGAAAGATGGAGAACAAATTGTGTTAGAAAAACTAGCCATCCTATTTACGAGGTGTCTCCTGACGGGAAGGGTACCAGAGTCTTGGAAGAATGCTAACATCATCTTAATACATAAGAAAGGAGATGACAAGGACTAAAAGAATTACAGGCCGACCAGGTTGCTGTCCGTAGTATACAAGTTATTTACAAAGGTACTTGCTAACAGAGTTATTAAAACATTAGAATTCGATCAACCAAAGGAACAAGCAGGATTTCGAACAGGATACTCAACAATCGACCACATTCATACTATCAATCAAATAATAGAGAAATGCTCAGAATATAACCAACCACTATTCATACCCTTCATAGATTACGAGAAGGCGTTTTATTCAGTAGAAATATCATCAGTCATGCAGACACTGCGGAATCAGAGCGTCGATGAAGCATATACAAAGATCCTGGAGTACATCTACAGGGGATCAACTGCTGTCCTAATGCTTCATAAAGAAAGCAACAGAATACCAATCAAGAAGGGTGTAAGGCAGGGGGATAAAATCTCCCCAATGCTATTTACCACGTGCTTACAGGAGGTTTTCAGAGGCCTAGAATGGGAACAGTTAGGGATAAGAGTTAATAGAGAATACCTTAGTAACCTGCGCTTCGCCGATGACATTTCATTGCTGAGTAACTCAGGGGACTAATTCCAACTCATGATTAAAGAATTAGACAAGGAGAGCAGAAAGGTGGGTCTTAGAATTGATCTGCAGAAAACGAAAGTAATGTACAACAACCTCGGAAGAGAGCAGTGCTTCAAGATAGTTAATAGTGCACTTCAAGTTGTTTATTTATTTTTATTTCATAATACCCCTAAAGGCCCCCGAAGGGGTATTACATAGGGGAACAAACACATGAAACAAATTTTTGTACGCTTATACAGTCTAAAACAAGATTAAACAAAATAATGAAAGCGAGCTAAATACAAAAAGCAACAACAACAACCAAAATCAGATACTATGAAAAAAAGAAAAATTAAGTAGAGATGAAATATTGAATACTGGAAACATAAATTAAGGGCACTAACAAATACAGTATACAAGGAAAAAAAACTAAAATGATGGCATGATCTTAAGATACAAAAGTTCGTAATTAACACATAAATAATACAAATCAAGCGTGTACAATGGTCGTGAAAAACATTAACACATGATAACAAGAAAAATAAACACTGATGTACATATGAAGAAGCTTAATGAGAGTACGCGCGGTGGATATCTAATCGGAAATGTTGAGTAAAAGTTCGTTAAATGTTGGGAAATCTGCTTGAGTGGCAATGTGGGATGGCAAGCTATTCCATGCAACTATTGTTCGGGGAATGAAGGAATTAGCGTAATGAGCTGAGTGACAAGTTATACATTTTATCTTGAAGATATGGTCTGTGCGTGGAAAGATGACTGTTGGTGCTTCGAAAATGCGGTGAAGGTATGGGTGATGATAGAGCTTGTGGAGAAGCGAAAGGCGGGCAGTTCTGCGGCGATGAGTTAAGTCGTCAAGCTGAGCGCGAGTTTTTAGTAAAAGACTATGTCTACTTAGTGCAGGTAATAACCACGGAGCCGAACCAAGAGATTGAAGTAACTAGAAGAATAAGAATGGGGTGGAGCACATTTGGCAAGCACTCTCATGTTATGACAGGTAGATTGCCACTATCCCTCAAGAAGAAGATATATAACAGCTGTAACTTGCTGGTACTTAGCTACGGAGCGGAAACCTGGAGACTTACAAAGAGGGTTCAGCTTGAATAGAGGATGATGCAGCGAGCAATGGAAAGAAAAATGGTAGGTGTAACTTTAAGAGACAAAAAGAGAGCAGAGTGGATCAGGGAACAAAACGGGGTTAAGCATATCATAGTTGAAATCAAGAAGAGGAAATGGACATGGGCTGGGCATGTAGTGCATAGACAGGACAATTGCTGGTCGTTAAGGGTAACTAACTGGATTCCCAGAGAAGGCATGAGAGTTAGGGGGAGACAGAAGGTTAGGTGGGCAGATGAGATCAAGAAGTATGTGGGTGTAAAGTGGCAGCAGCAAGCACAGGATCGAGTTAACTGGCGAAACATGGGAGAGGCCTTTGTCCTGCAGTGGACGTAGTCAGGCTGATGATGATAGTGCACAGCACCTCAACTGACGGCTTGAGGCTTTGAGCATTTTTCTGTAATCCATATCACTTGCTGTTGAATTCCCAAGGATTAATAGGGTACAGTGTAGACCTACACAGACATTTTTGTTTCTTCTTTTTATTGGCTCTTTGAGGCAAAAATGCACATTTACTACACCGTACTTTTGTAACAGGTATGTGTCATATCATGAGTTCGGGTAGTTTTGAACGGCGTCTAATTTTGTTTAAAAAAATGGGGAGAACATAGAGCTAAAAGGCTCTCAGAAAAAGAAGTTTCAAGGTTTATCTCATCAAAATCAGAACCTACAATTTGTATAGGCTTCGTGATAAACTGAGTTAGGCGAAAGTCTTAACAAGCTTTTATAGTAAGGCATGGGCTACCTTATCACTAGCCAAGATAGATAAAGTGACAAAACTGAAGCCTGGAAGTTTAAAATCGCCGAACGTTTATAACTAACACTAAATTTGGCGTAGGTGAGGAGGCGACAAAATTTGTCAGTAGACCATCATATAAGGTCAGGAGGATTTTGCCCGGTCCTTTAGACCCACATGTTTTTGTCCTGCCACTGTTGAGCTTCAGTTATGAACTAAGTAGCCAAGAAGGGCATCTCTTAATCTGTCTATGTTATGAGAGATTAAAATGCATGTGTCGTATCAGTTTAGGTCATCGTGCACAATGAATGCATGGATCCGATGCAAGCAAATCAACGCAATACAGGCATCACACATGAAGCAAGCACTTCAGCTCCTTAGTCAGACATATGATCGCAGCACTTCCAACCATGCCCTGGTCACCTCAATAGCGAGACGTGAAGACTTCGTAGATCATGTGAGTTTTTCGACAAAATTGTAGTGCTTTTGTAATCTAGCTGCTATAGGCAACATTAAAAGAGGCTCTCGTGCAGTGCCACGATTGCCGGCCTAATGCTGACTGTACTAACATTGTCGTCACAGGTGAAATTAATGAATTAGTGTGGTTTTAATGTTGGGTGTTGCATTAATTAAATTGATGGCAACCTGTACAGTATGGCTGGTAATTCAAGTAGTAATGGGTTAGTCATCTTTATCTCATTTGTGAAGAAAGGTTGGATGAAAACAGCTTGTATACCTTTCTCTTATGTTGATGATAATAACCTTTCTACTTGGAAAAGGTTTCTACATGCATACGAAGCTACAATAGTCAGCCCTGTCCATAGCTGTACAAGGTTTGCAAGTCCTACCTGCGAACCAATCGCTGCACTATAACACGCTAAAAAAGAAAACCGAAGAGCACCTGCAAGTGCTTTATATGGCAGTCTATTTGCGAACATATTCAACTCATACTTAGTGGAAGTGCAGCAGCACATCGTAGCCGCATGAATTAAGATGTGTAACCCTGGGCATGAGGAAGGTCAAGCTGGTTTGCTTGGTGGTCCAGACACGACTACCTGGTCTAGAGGCACAAGCGACAACATGGCCAACATTCCAGATTTGTTTAAAAGAAATAAGCGGACCATCTCTTCCTCAGAGTGTAAGCATGTAAACATTTTAATATCCAGTGCAAGGGTATAGTTAGCACAGAAGCTTAACGTGGCATGCATAGCACGTACATAAATGACTTTTTGTTAACTTTTTCATATAAGGCGATCAATAATGTGCTGCATGAAAACTGAAAATTGCATACGCAAGTTGGATCGCATTCTTGATTTTAGCAGCGCACTGAAAGATCCTCGTCCCTCAGAGCACTGCTGAAATCAATAACAACAATGTACTGTCTGCGACACAAGTTAACAAGTTTCTCCTAAGCACATATTGGACTGATCTTCCTGAATGCCGCCTCCTTTGATTTCGAATGTTTGATTATCCTCGCAGAATAGGACATTTATACGCTTGTTCAACAATCGATGCACTTTCTTGCCGAGACGTACAAGGACACACAAAACTCCAGGCCCGTAAGCGAAAACGATGCAACTGACTGCATCGTTTCCTCCGCCACTGGGTAAGCAATGCTGTTCGCGCTATTTATTGAGGCTCTGATGACAGAAAAACGCGCCGCAGTAGACGTGGTACCAGAACAGCGTCACTGGACGCATAGATTTCGCGAACGAAAGGCAAGCATGCCCATTAATTTGACACCAGACCACCGATTTCCTCTCTGTCTACAAAAGAAACACTCTGTCGACAGGCAAGGATGCACATTAATTTGACGCCAGACCACCGATTTCCTCTCGGTCTATCAAAGAAACACTCTGTTGACGTTGCAATGCAGATTTATCACACCCTGTTCGGCGAATGCTGTTGACATGGCACATTGCGATGTAGAACGTACACATGTACTGTACAATATTGTGTGCGATACTGTACGTATGTGTACTGTATGTGTACAATACTGTACACATGTACTGTATTAGGGTAGTCGTAGGATCAAAATACGCTCCAAACCGAAACCAGGGGCAAACCCGCTGCACACTCGAGCACAGAACAATCAATCAACTTATTTTCCTTTTAATAAAACTTATAAACCAACAAATAATTTATTAGGTTGTTAAATTGAGCAATATATACTAATATTACAAAAACAGTATACAAAAACAAATATTTTTATT
Source organism: Rhipicephalus microplus (assembly GCF_013339725.1). Classification (NCBI taxonomy): domain Eukaryota; kingdom Metazoa; phylum Arthropoda; class Arachnida; order Ixodida; family Ixodidae; genus Rhipicephalus; species Rhipicephalus microplus. The sequence goes on from NC_051171.1 coordinate 81,500,249, forward strand.
CAATGCGTTAATAATTAATTTATGCACTATAAAAAACACGTTACACACTTGTTTAATGACAATTTTGTAAGTTTATTGCATTATAAAGTAATTATTTGCACATTTAAATAGCTTTACGGTAATTTTTTTAAAGTGACGTCACTTCCGTGCGGTGCAGCAGCCAGTTCTGTGTGGGGATGGCTGGAGCGCCGCGCGGCGCACGAGACGCTGCCATTCTTTTTTGTTCACTGTGAAGTGCAGACGTTGACACGAATGAGATGACTTTTTTGTTACCTGCGACATGTTTTTTTTTTATTCTGAAGACTGCACTTTGGCATAACAAGCATGCATGAAATCCCTTCTACCAGTTACGTGCGGCACATGCCACCATGTACTGCGACCCATGGTATATGGGTTTACGCCACAGGTGATTCTCAGTCTACATCACACCGGGCATTGGAAGACTTAACGTGACCGTGTGGAGGAGCCTGTACGTGTCGCAGAAATGGCATCGGTGGTGTTACGCATGGGTGAAAAAAAGTCAGTTTCCCCAAAAGGGCAAAGCAATGAACTCGATAGCAACATATTCGAATGTTTTACGAAGCACGGCTAGCATCCGATCTCACGTAACTCTACAAAACGCTGGTGTAAAGGCGCGTTTACACTAGAGGGACACGACACTGACGCGACCCCGACGAAGACATGACGCAGACGCAGATCATCGGCCGACGAGTCGGCCACAGACGAAGTCACTAGACCCCATGATCAATAGGCAGGCGACGACTATAGTGGCTACGATGACGCCCCAAAAGACAGCATGTCGTTGTAGTGTAACGTAATGATAGACCGAAAACACCAGAAATATGCATCGGCAGACCTGTGGTTGGCGTGTCATCGGGAGATCTGCGGCTGGGCGTAAATTTGCCCGTGTCTTTGTTTCAAAGGACCACGAAGGGGGAAATCTTGGGGGAGATAACACTGCCTCTCCGAGGCTTCCACAGCATTTGAATAGATATCTTGCGCACCCCACGGAAGTCTTTTCTGTGCTTTTCTTTTGTGTATCTCCAACCCCATCCTTCGGCGCCGTGGATTATGGCGGGGGCTGCGCTACGTATCCAGCCGGAGAGGGACAACGGCAGAGCAGGGAGCATGGCTGAAAGTGAGGTGCAGGTGTGCAAGTTTAGTCGGTGTCACTGCGTGCGCCTTCAGTGTCACTACAGACTACAGAATTGGCCAACGAACCACTGTGAGCGCAAGTTACGGACTGAGTCTTTCAGAGACCATCGGCGGATTGTTTGTGTTGTGGTAGTCTAAATATGATGACAACAACGCAAAAAATCACAGCATATCTACGAAATAATCATGATAAGTGGGGCGAAGCACCCGTCAATCTGTCCCTGCTTCCAGCCGTCCGCACGTACGCCCGTCCATGTGTGCGTCTGTCCGTCAGCTTGTCTGTACGTCCATCCGTCCGTCCATATAGTGAAACTTCAAGTACCGCCATCTCGCTTTTTTTATCACATATTCTTCATATGCAAGTACCGTCATCCAGCGGATAATCCAAGGACTAAACGAGAGTATGTACCACATTTCTGCTGTGAGCGCTTTGTTAACACCAAGAGCGTGATAACGACGCCGTGCTACATTTTTAGTAACATCTGGACATGCGCATATGTGCCCGAGGGCGGGTATGTGCCACTGGTATGCGGGTATGTCCCACAGGCCATGCACTGCGACAACGACAAAAAGCCGCTATGACAACAAGCCGCGCCATAAGGAGCTTCGCCCTCCAAAAAAATCAGCAGATCCCACGCACCTGGGAAGCGACGTTATGCGAAACACGCGGAGGAAAAGTGACCATGTTGCATTTTTTTTATTGAGCGACACGTCAAGAAATGACCCTAAATATATGTACGATTGTCACACGCACACACATATGTTGAAGAGTTGCCTATGTTTATATAACCAGTTGTTTGCACTTGCCAAACGATGCCAACTGAAACATGCGTATTAGCAACACAGGAAACTGACATGGAGCACTTATGCTCGCGAGGATGCTGGCCCTGGACACTGCTACGTCAATCAACTTCAGCTCATGGTAACTAACCACAATTTACGTTAACCCAACATGACAGCTGTATCGAACAAATATACATGTAATGTTTATAAAAGTGGGTAGGCAGCACTGCAACCACTATTGACGTTTCACAAATATTCGCGTGCCCCGCCGCGGTGGTATAGTGGCTAAGGTACTCGGCTGCTGACCCGCAGGTAGCGGGATCGAATCCCGGTTGCGGCGGCTGCATTTCCGATGGAGGCGGAAATGTTGTAGGCCCGTGTGCTCAGATTTGGGTGCACGTTAAAGAACCCCAGGTGGTCAAAATTTCCGGAGCCCTCCACTACGGCGTCTCTCATAATCATATGGCGGTTTTGGGACGTTAAACCCCACAAATCAATCAATCAATTCTTAAAGATTCGCGTCTATTTCCGAGACCTGGCGTAGCCCTGCAGCAAAATGTTTCATTGCCATGCAAAATGATTGGGATCGATTCCCGCTGGGACGATGACATTTATTCTTTGCATTCGTCGGGTCGACGCTACCGATGTCGGATATTTGTTAACGCTCGCGCGTTACGAAATAGCCCATGTGTGTTCTCGTCATTCCTGGGTAGATACGGAGTGTCAGTCACCTGTGGCACATGCGCGCATAACAGCGGCATATACCCGCTCGTGGGAATGTGCGACTGTCTGGCGGGAAGTGTTTGACGATGTACCCGACGGGAGTGTGGCATTATTCATGTCTTGATCAGCGCGTCATATTCATCAAACCATCTGACCCTCCCATGCTACTTTTGGTTCACGCCAAGTTAAGGGGGTGACCACAACAGCACCCAAACGTAAGCGGCTGATAGATAGATAGATAGATAGATAGATAGATAGATAGATAGATAGATAGATAGATAGATAGATAGATAGATAGATAGATAGATAGATAGATAGATAGATAGATAGATACGCTCAAAGTCGCCGAAGCTCGCTAAGAAATGCTTCGCATTCAAAAACATCTTGGTTCTAAGCAGTCAGGGATCTCGATAGTTTTATCAGCTACCAAATGACTCTGCAAAGACCTAAAAGAAATGCAGTTAAAACTGTCCAGTCAGGCTTATTGTAACCAGATCTACAGTTTTATCATTGCGAATTTTCACCAAACTTCGTTGCGTCGAAAGATTGTCAAGGATTGTCAAGCCACGCTAGTCCAAAAGTAATAAATATTGTCGTTTACTTCTTGCAATAGCCCGCACCATGCATTATAGGCTGTGTCGTCATAGACTGAGTCGGCCAAGATATCAAAGTGCCAGCCGAGTCAATGGTAAACTAAGACGACTCAGGCCCGTATTCACTAACGCTCCTTCACTCAAGGGCTCCCCTCGACTTGACGAAGTCAAGGTGGAGCGTGCTCTTCCACTCAAGGGGCCGCTGCGTTTCATGAACGCTCCTCCACACTTCCTTCGCCAAGGGAGGCCTTGGAAATGCTCCCTTCACTTGAGTGAACTGCATGCGCCGAAAAGAGCGCCTGATAACGAGAGTATTCGCAATTGTGGTTAAGAATTGCCTATCTATGTACATTAAGAGAACGCCTTTTCTAGTTATTCTTTTTTCTAAATTGACATTAATGCAAAATAAGTGCATTTAATGTGGTAGTGTTGTTTCCCTAAGCCTTGAGCTGACAGAGTTAGCGAAACCCTCCTTCAAGTCTGGCAACAGTCGAACCCAGGCAGCTGAACGAACAGCTGATGGCATTTCGTCTGCTGCTGAACGTGTCTACATTCTTAGTTTATTTTGTCTTGTATGCGTCTATTAATTGCAGTTTATATTTACGGTAGTGTCTGCGTGTGAGTCATTTGAGAGCCTACCTTCGCCGGGGTGACTAACGAACTACGTGAGTGATGACAGGAAGCGCAATACATGGTTTGTTGCTTTGTTTACTTTCGCTTTACTGAGAGCCTTCTGATCACTAATGTAGCCACCGAATGTATAACGCGGTGGAATGAGTATTTTTTAATATATATCGCAGTATGTTGGCGTGCTTTTAGCATTCACCACTGCATTATCGTATAAGGATTACTCGTACGTAAATTCGTTCTCGCTACGGGAGTACGTGAACAGTTCTTAATTTCAGGGGCCTGTGCAATGTTTACTTTTCTCATTTACTGCGAATTTCACCGTGGCGCTTTCGTAGTTGTTACTCTGCGCATACTAGGAAATTTGAAAGACATTGCTCGCAACTGATATTCAAGGTTATACCAGGGTAGCGTTAAAAACTAGGCATGTTATACTCGTGGCTGAGCGTTCGAATAAGACTGCTACGCAAGTTAAGAAAAGCGATCATGTGCCTTTCTTTCACTATTGGCGAAAAATACATTTTAAAGTTGTTTTCTTCATTTAGTAACATATACAGTCGGTTAACAGGGACTGGTGTGTGTGTGTGTGTGTGTGTGTCAACTTTAGCATTTTAAACTTCCAAGGAATAAGTTATTGTTTTTGCATTGTTTTTCTATTTGCCCTGCATTTGTGGATGCGTCTAATTTGAAAGATTCGCATAGAAGTAACCTTTAAATTTGTGTAGCTTCCGTCTCCAAGTTCACACAGCGGCAACGTCCTAAATTTTTTTCCCGTCTCCTTCATCTGCATGCTCAGAAGCACAATAGTTAGTGGATGAATGACCTTCGCACTAATGTTTTGGATTTTATTTGCAATATAACTACTGGAAATACCTGTTGAAAAGGATCGTGGTGTCTGTGCTGCATTCCAAAGCCCCGGCACAACATAAATTATAGGGGATGTTTTATTTTTTGGAAATCATAAAATTGAAGCCGCGTCTGACTTTTGGGGCTGTTCTGTTTTAAAAACTATCCTGTGGTTTCTCTCAACCTTCGAGAAAGTGTCGTCAAGAGCAGCGTATAATATTCTGCTGATTTATTGAAGACCAGTGCAACAAAGCGGTGAAAAATGCTCAAGAGTATTGCAGTCATCGCGGATACATCTGGTCAGAACCCTGTAAATAAAATATCCGCTATTGCTGCATCATTAGCAAGTCTACCAGTTAGAATCACGCCATCTCAGTTCCGTGGAAGAGGAGTGGTGCTGCTTTATATAAAACAAGTTTAATTTTCCTGGAACTGCTTTCCTGTAGACGGAGAAGTGGTTTTTGCAGTCCTGTCTCAGCATGAAAAGGCACACACGACAATAATTATGTATTGATAAATGAACAAAGCAGAAGTTGTGAATGGCAAATGGACCTTTATTACATGTGGCTGATGAGGAGCAACGTGGCAAACATAAGAATGCAAATGAAAAGTGTTCATCAATCAAACATATGTAACCTACACACTGTAACGATAAAGTACGAGCTCGGAGGACATCATAAATAGGACTAAGGAAGTAGACACCATAGCGCGCCTAATGCAGTGTAGCTGCACGCATTCACTGCTGTTTTTGTGTTTTTGTATACAGTCGTGCAAACTCTGAAATGCATTGATAATACGGCAGATTCTAGGAGGCCTTTTCTCTGTGTTCTTCTGTCGGCAGCTGGTCCCCTGCACAAAAGAGGCAAGAAATAATATTAGAAAAACGTAATAGCTTGGATACAAAAGCCGCATTTTTCTTTAATTCTAGCTGTGCACACATTCATTAGTATGTCTCGCGTTCAATAACAGACATGGTTGAAGTATTGAGCTTTGACTATTTTGACACATGTTTGGCTCAGGCACTAGGGCAGCTGACCAGGCATATGGGTATAAAACTTCATTATCTAATTGCACGAATCAGTGCCATAGCCAGCAATTCTTCTTCGGGGGTAGGAATGGGGTTAAATTTAAAAAAAAACAATCTCAATATGTATCTGCTGTATTTATATTTCATATGTTTGCGTTTTCATGCGACACTCGACGCACTTTTGCGTACATGCAGGTTTCACAGAGCATGATCATCTGCTTGATTTCCTAAATGTGTACTTGGTTGTTCATTGGTATTGTGAGCTGCATAGACACTGTATAAAGAAGCTATGTTTCACGCGTAGTAGCTACAGCAGCACACTCATTGCGCCCAAAGTATTGTGTTTTGCTTTTCTTAAACTGTCTTTAATAGTAATCTGACCAAAGCAGGAAAAAAAATAAAAAAAAAACAGGAGAACTTACCTTCTCATTGGTACAGATGGTCATCTAGCGGAGGTGTGCTTCGTCGTAAATTTCGGCTAGGGCAGCAAAGGTTCACCGGAGAGGAAGCCACTCTAAAGTACGGTGAACCCAGCGCATCAAAAGTTTGCTATGCCGCTTGCTTGCCAAGCTTTCGCACCACGCTTGAACTGATGCGGTGTGCGAGCTTCATCAAAACACTTCAAAGCACTGGAATCCGCAGTAAGTCATGGAGCACTCGCACGAAGAGTATACGCACACCCGAAGGCAGGTAATCAACTGGCTCATGCACGGAACGCAACTCATCACGGCACTGGTGAGTGCTCCTTTTGACACCCCGCCCGCTTGTCCCGGCGCCAGGGTAGCCGTTGCTGAACCGTTCGAAGACAGCTCCGTAGTAAACGCGCACCGTCATTGTCGAAAGAACGCGGCCGTGGCAGCCTACTTGATCGAGAAACGCCGTCAAAGTGAGACGGGCTCCGCCATGGACGCGATGCTGGCGCAAATATTCCACTCGAGGGACGATTCAAGGTAGCTTGATCGCTTCCTTGACAATCTCGAGGAAACGCTCAAGATTTTTTCAAGTGAAGGAAGCGTTTCATGTGAAGGGCGGTTTGTGTATGGGAAAACGCCACATAAGGAGCGTTTCGAGTGAAGGGTCGAGTGGAGGAGCGTTTGTGAATACGGGCCTCAGAGTTGAAGACACCCGCGACTTCGAGTGTGGTTGAGTACACTACAGCTTAGAGCGAGCACGACTGTAACAACAATAATCACTAGTCACTCTTTTCCCTTCCTTTATTTTTTATGCATTGCTTGTTTCGCAATAGTCAGCAAAGCTTCCTGCCCACAGCGACAAGAGCAAACAAGCCCCGAAGCAGCGCGCTTTAAAGCCCTGCGATTGCACTTACCGGTATGCGGTACTTTCAAGCACAGAGATATCGAGAACGTGCTCCGTCGATGTGCGAGAAACTCGAAAGCGAAGACGACTGCTTGTGCGAATGTCCACGTGGTTCCCCACGTAGGAGTGTAACGGTCAAGTATTAGTGCAATTCATACGCAAAACAGAGAGGGCGAGTTCGGAAAAGCAAGGCGCCAGCTTTGAAAAAAAAAACTTATACGCGTCTTTTGCTCTATGCAAGCTCTTCTGAGGCGTTGGGACAATATATATCACTCTAACAGCGTTTATGTATCTCATAAACATCGACATCACCGTTGAGAATGGTGCGCTATATCACATATTTATTGATTGCCCATACCACACGTGTCCTATTTCTCTGTCGATCTCAGATTTTTCTCAGATTTTTCTATTTCTCAGATCTTTTCGGCTGTATTGACTACCTTGATTTTTTATGGCTCAAGATAATCAACATCCGGTTTATATACGCAAAACGAGAGCGTGGCTCGAGAGACGCCGGCCAGAACTAGAAACTGATCGAAAACCTTGCTGCAGAAAAGCCTGTGTACTCGGTCACAGTGCGGAGAAGAAAACACTTTCTTTAAATGCGCAACGAAAATGATCGTCCCTTTAGGAAGCAACGGACATGGCCTGTCTTTATCGATCTAAATATTCTTTTTATCAAAGAACTAAGTGTCCGGAATATATTCCTTATTCGTAACGAATCATTCCCCCCCGCCCGCCCCACCAGCATGATAACGCCCACATCCTCACGATATAGTTACATAAAGGTGCACTCGGCACGAACACCAATTCAAAGAACAAGTTAAAAATGAAAGGCCTCGTTTTCTCCGAATTCATTTATGCTCCAGCCATCAACAAGTCTCCCACTAAGTGAGCGTGCAATAAGAATATCATGCGCAGTTTGGGGCCGTTGCAAGGGTCCCAGTACGCGCTTTACCATAGTGATTTTTACAGTCATATTTACGTTTTACCAGAATCATTAAAAAAATACTAGTCCTTCTCTGTCGTATTTCAAGCCAATACTTCAACGCGCTGCATGCGATAAGAGTGTCACTTTCAAGATGAGAGGTCGCAGTATCGCTTTCGAGAGTAGAGTGCGATAGATTGCTTATTCGGGCGCCATGTACAGTATACGGTCCACTGTTAAGGGGAACACACGCGCGCGCGCCCGGCGTAGGGAGCCTACATGAACGGCTGTTTTTAGGGTGATGTCAGCCTTTGACCCACTACATGCCACCAACGCACCGCCGCCCGCCCACTGATCTCCACTAGGGTTGCTGGATGGCGCTTCGCCGCTGTCGCGGCCTGGCGCGCGCACGGCCACCGGAAGTTCAATGGCTTGTCCCGGAAGTTGAGCGTCTGCTACGCTTCTCAACCGCTGATCAGCGTTCCCATTGACGCATTTTGCATTTTGTTCTCACTTAATTGCATTTTGGTGATACACATCGCGTTCAGATCACAACTTATGCTATACCGAAACATGCGACGTTAATATGAAGCAGTTTATAATTGCGAAGGAGAACAAAAATGTCACTTAAGCGTCGGTTCGAGAGGAGACGACGCAGCTCGAACGGGATTTATGCTGGCGAGTGGACTTTATGATTCGTGTTAGGATGCACGTCTTACAATAAATTAACAGTCATGAAGGGGCTTGTATTAGTCGAAAACAATAAATCAACAGCCGTGAAAGGCCTTGGATTATCGGAAAATCAACTAGCTAAGCGAGTTCGATAACAACGCGGAGGAAGCTACCTGAAACAGAATAACAGATTTGATGTTTGCTACGTGCCGGCCAAAAAAAAAAAAATCCTGAATTGGCTGTGCGCAGCTTGCTCCTGTTTTACCTTTGAAGGTTAGTACATCGGAACCCTTTACAATATGAATTCAAGCATATATGTGTAACCAGCAGGTCAAAGTAAATTCTTTTAAAACGCGCTTCCTCATCATTGCCTGACAGAAAGTATCGCCCTTTCTCTTGAAGGAAAATTTCTAGCTTATGAACACATTTATTGCTAGTTTTCAGGGACGCCCACCCATTGCGCACACGCAGTGCCTAATGCAAACTGGTCTATTCAGATTTAGATTTGCCTAGTGGTTACGGCTTCAATTGGACATTTTAGTGTAACCCTTAAAGAATGATAAAGGAGGACGCGTGGAACTGCTTCATTCGAACTGAGAGGCCTGCAATTGTACGAAAAACTCATTTACTCAGAACGTTTGTGCACGTGTCCTTGTTACTGACATTGCAGTGCCTGGAGATGGTTGGCAAAAGTGCATGCAGGTTAATATTTAAGTATGCTTGCTGCCTCGCCATTGAAAACAAAACAGGCATACATGTACAAAGATGGATTTCACGTGTTTATTGTACTCGAAGCACTTAAGAACTGCCACGTCACGTCACTTCACTGGTGACTGAAAATAATCAACTCTGCAAGTCGCTTGAAGCACTTAAGAAATGCCACGTCACATTACTTCACTGGTGCCTGAAAATAATCAACTTTGCAAGTCGCTTGCGAATGTTTGGTCCTGTTATCTTTGCAGTAGCTTGCTTCGCGGCATGGTGCATCCTGATCTTCACGTAGCAGCCGATGACACATTTAACAAGACGCACAAAGTGGTTGGAGTCAACTCAGGAGTGCCGAACCACATGTCTCGGCAATGGTGGCCGAGTAGCATACTGCGCAAGGTATTTTACGTTTGACCATTCGGCAAACGAACCCTACGATGTAACCAACGACGTTTCCAAGGTACGGAGACAGTGCAGGGAGATCCTCAACTATGACATCCAGCTCGCTCTCGTCGGGTAGGTCTATGCCTTGCATGAGGTCTTGTGTGCCGCTTCGCTTTGCTGTGGCCATGTCGAGCTCATCCTTGGAGCAAAACTGACTGCTCACGTACAGTATGCGCGTATTGTCAAGAGACTCACAGTTTTCTCGCCCACCCTTCACCTGGTTGTGTGTGACAAGTCGCCTGTATGCCGCCACAAATTGTGAGACTGTGGGATTGTTATTCCAGCCCCCTTTAGAACGCACAGCGGCAAAGAACAGTTCAATATGGTCTTGTGAAAGCTTGTAAGTAAGAAAGTAACGGAGTGGAGCATTGTCCGAGAGGAGGAGCGCGGATGCCAGACCGATGACACTTTCAATGGTCACCAGAAATCCTAGAAATGGAGTTTTTCTGGGCGTCCTGAAAATGGGAACACCTGATCCGTCAGTCAGCCCCCTAATGTACTCCTTGGCTTCTTCGAAGAAGTTCATCCAGGTTCCCTTGTTGCTAGGTCGGAGCGGCGCTTTGAAACCATTGGCCACTGGGTTGCGTGAATTGAGGAAATCAAACAGTTTATCGAACATTCGAATAAATTTCACAGTTCCTTCTGAATTTTTGAACTGTGGGAGTTGCAAGTCTTCACGACAAAAATCTATGGCGTCAGCCACACTATTGCTTAAAGTCTGGACAGCAAGGTTGACTTTCATCTTCTGTTTCTGCCACTGAATATGTGCAGCACGTAGTTTTGTTGCTGCATGCAGGCCTTCTTTTTCTTGAAGTTCTTGTAGCTGGACAATGTAGTCCCAGCTCACCGATGCGCCTGATGCGTCCCTGAGGCACCCAAGAGCAGAAAGAGCATTTCTAACTAACTTGACCATGTGACATGCGTCTAAAAGGCAGTACACCTTTTCTTGTGTTACAGGGTGAGGTAATGATGTTGACATCGCTGATGCATCTTCAACGGAAGCCCCCAGGTCTTTGAACATTGTAAAGTTACAACGGAGACCATCACATGTCAATGATGTCACGTGCACTCCTGTCTCATGCAACTTTGTCAGACAGAGCTTCACAATGTTCGCACGCTCTTTTCCTGAAAGACCATTGATCAAAAAATAGCCACGTGGTACCTTCCAGTGGGAGTCCAGAGATACGAGCATGAAAACAAGGGCTTCAGACGCATGATGATGGATGGTAGCGCAGACAACGAACACGGACAAGAGTAGGCACATAGACACAACACAGCGCTACTTTCAACAACAGTTTATTACACGCAGATCTCCGTGGTGTATGCGATCCACCACGCCAACGTCGCACGTGCGTAGCTCTAAAAACCATCAAATATAACCAACGCGCGTGTTCCAATACTTTACAATTTTATATTTTTCAATCTTTTTCTACTTTTTCTTTCTTCCTTTTATCCCATGTTACCACAAACCCTATCGCGAATACATGTAATCATGTAGACACAACACAGCGCTACATAATCATGTAGCGCTGTGTTGTGTCTATGTGCCTACTCTTGTCCGTGTTCGTTGTCTGCGCTACCATCCATCATCATGCAACCATACCAACAAGCCCAAATCGCCACCCTCATTGACTTCAGACGCAACTGCGTTACTGTCATCGTCCACTTCCATGCCAATATCCACGTAGCCTCGAAATTTTTTGCCATCCCATTCAAGGTGCTTTCTAATGGCCATTTCATAATCAACAAGGTTGCAGAGAAGCTGTTTGTTGTTCTTCTTAGCCTCATTGGCTTTTGCTCGGATGGCGTTGATTGCTTCGCTTGTGAGTCCAGGTTCTCCGTTAATGGAGCTATACCATTTAGTTATAGTCGATGGATGTGGCAAGGAACATTGAAATGTTTCTCTGGCATAGTTATATGCCTTTGTCGAGTAAAACTGTAGCGTGAGTGCAAATGCACGCAGTGCAGGAGAATATTTGTCTCGGCTTAACTTAACAGACGACTTGTCGCCTTCACTGGATGTTTGCTTGAGCAACCGTTTCGTAACTTCCAAGGGGATCCCCATGAAGCACCTTTCAAGCATTGCCGAGGCATCTTCTGAAATGAGCTGCTTGTGCTTGAGGTCATCAATTATTTCATTAAATGAGCTGACCTTCCTTCTTAACCGACGTTCTCGTTCAAGGCTGAGCTTCAGCTTTCTTTTCACTGTCGCCGCTGAATCTGTGCAAGCATCCAGTTTCCTCTTCAGTGTTTTTGGCGTGTCAAGGACTGCATAGCTGTGCTCGGCGACCTGAAAACAAAACAGTGAAAGTTAAAGCTGTTGAAAAAGACACCTTTCACAAAAACCACTCATCATATGACAGTCTTTGTAAAGCAGGCATCTGTTCGTAGCTTACGTGGTTTAACGCAGAAAATAAGCAACCAGGTGCACAGGGGAGTTTAGAAATTAACTTTGTCCCCTTCATTTACCGGTGCACTCGAGAAATGCCACATCAGACAGGAATTTCAATATTTTCCCTGGATTAGAAAAACTGGTGCTGCAGCCATGAATAAAACCAATGTTCTGCTATGACTACAGAACATACCAGGACTACTAACTTGATTCAAATTGGATGCTATCCTAGTGTGCGTAATGTATACAAAGTTATCGTGTTGGTTACCACGAGATTACAAGAAAGTGGCCTGACTAACATCGGACTAGTTACATTCAACCGAGGACGGACCAAGTAGCTGCACTCGGGCAGCGTAGTACAAAAAAAGGCAACTTGCATGGGCTGAGTTCTCTTGCACCGTGGTTGGAGTGTTGTCGTTTGGCTGTTCCACTGGGGTCACATCCACAATGGCAGTTCTCTGCTTAGGCGGCTTTCTCTCAGCAGTCCTCTGATACAGCCGTGTTTCATTCACAGTTATGCTAATTTATTACTGCGAGTGCAAAATGCTGTAAGTAAAAAAATATGCTGGCGTCAAGCATATTATAGCAGTCTAGCAGTTTCTGAATTATACCACTAGCATCTTAGACAGCTATCATAGCACCACTGAGATATATAACGCAGATAGGAGCATTTCAGAAATTGAAAGAAAAAATTGGGCACTTAAAATTCAAGACCTCGCGCTTTGTAACGTAATGGACATGTTTTTCCCATTCTGTTTCATTGCTTACAGTACATGGTTTTCAGAGTAAGTGTGCCAAACAATTTCTCAACCACAGCTCCTCACAGCTACGTGTAGATTTTATTGTGCTCCGAGCTAATTTGTAGGGCGTCATTTTTAAAGTGACTCAGCAGATGAACTACGAAAGAAGGTAGCGCCCATTCAGGCGATTTCAGTGTCTAATAAACGTAGCATCAACTAGTTATACGAACGCTAAACGAGCGAACTGCGATGGCCGAACAGTATGCTTTTTTTTCCGGGCCGCTATACCAAAATGCCGAGATGTCGTACTATACCTTTTTCAGGTGCTTCGGGAAAGAAAACAAGGTGGGCACGGCGTCAGGCTGTAGCCGAGTTCGTGCGCCCGTTCTGTCAAAACAGTTGTCAGTAAAGTGGTCACTGCAGAGTCTGCTACCTGGGGATGGAGTCCATTTGTCCCTTCTTAAGTTTACCACCCAACGCCGATATAAATCCGGCTTAGAGCGTGGGAACCTGCGTAACAAGAGCCACAGCTTAACGACACTGGTATCACGTTTGCGTTTCGCTGCGTATCACGCACGTCGCGCAGAATATTGTAATACTTACAAGTGGAACGTCTTCCCAGACGACTTCTCTGGTCTGCTGGTGCAGTTGACGGCGCAACAAGCAGGCATATTTAGCGGAATGCGCGCGAAACCAGCCTATACGTAGCACGCGCTATGCTGGAACGGCGGCCATTTGTCCGACTTCCGGGACAAGCGCTCGAACTTCCGGCGGCCGCGCGCCGGAGAGCTCGAAGCGCCATCCAGCAACCCTAGTGGAGATCAGTGCGCCCGCCAAAACACAATGTTGCCAGACAGCAACGCCGCGCTGTCGCCCCATCTTGGTGCCCGCACTGCATCTACGCCCGGTTGCGTTTAGTTCTCAATAATACGGCGTCGAACGTTGCGGTAGCGTGTTAAACGCTGCCGGTGAAGCCTTAGAATGCCTGGATGCTGCGTACCGCTCCGCACTAACCACAACAGAAAGGGGGTGCGAATGTTCCGCTTCCCAGCGAGCCCTGGCCGACGACAACTATGGCTAGCTCAAGTGAAGCGAGACGGCTGGGAGCCCACCAGTGCGTCTCGTAATTTGCTCTGTGAGTACTGCGTATTTCGTTCACTGTTTTTTTCCTGCGGCACACGTATATGTGTTTCGCGGTGTTCGCGAATGAGTAGATAACCGAAGTTGTCGTTGCTGCGTCCACGCATAGCGAGTAGGAAGCCCACAAACGGGACGCGTCCGCGCGTTCGTACGGAGACGCGCTCGCTAGTCTGAGCTGTTGCCACGCTTGCGTTCGTGTCAGCGTAACCTCAGTATTATGTCGCAAGTGTTTGTTTGTGGGCTGCGAATTTCTTCGTGCGCTCACTTTGAAAACTGGGTCGCTTACACGACCCTGAGAACCGCCGCTGTCACTCGGTAGGCTCTATTTTGTTGCGCCGTACTTCGCGTAGCTGGAGGGAGCGGCGGCCGGCTCCAAAATGGCGGCGCACAGAAAACTATGCTGAATTTGGTGGAAGCTGGCAACAGCGTGCCCCGTTGCCCGCTGGTTTTGGCTGAGTTTCTTGAAGGCACTTATTAAGATGTCTCCACCCTAAAAACAGCCTTTCATGTAGGCTCCCTAGCCCGGCGGTCCGTGGGGCGCCAACTGCTGGCGAGATTTGGAAACACGAAGCGTGCGCGCAGAATCGCAAGGGTGGTACTTGCCCGCGTCGTCTGCTACTTCCCCGTCCTATGCTTGGTGCGCGCTAGCGACAAGCTTGCTGTGCTCGATTCATCAACCTGCAATTTCCATGTCTGTTATCAAAAATGGCTGGCTGGTTGAACAGCGTTTGAAAAGCTTAGAATTACATTTTTGGGGAGCACAAACACCAGGCTACGCGACTGATGGGCTTCGTTAATGTTTCACAGAATTCCACAGTTGGGGGCGCATGCATTCGCTGATAGTATTTTGATGGAATTAGTTCTTAGAAGCGGCATGGCTAGAGTACCTGAGGACGAAAGGCTTCAAATAGTCGAGCTGTACACCAAAGAATACAGCCAGCATGTTGTCACTGCCATCGCGAAAAAGACCACTTCCTTATTACCAGCATAATCACCAGCATTACGAATGTAATGCTGGTGGTTTTTCACTGCCTAGTTCCGTCAAGCGTAGTCCTATTTTGCTTACACAAATCTGCATATTATTTTGTCACGGTTTCACAGGGCACAGATGTGTTTCATTACTGTGCATTATTGAAATGTTTCGAGGCTACAGATCTGACCTCACTCAACCTGTCTTTGACAAAAGCTTTAGGAATAAATGAATGAATGAATGAACAACTTTATTTATCCCTTGTTAAAGGGAAGGGGGCAACAGGAAAGGGTATGGTGGGGATGAACTACTTGAAGTAGTCCTCCTCTACCCTCTCAGCCCACTCCAGGATGGCCTCCTGGATAGCGGGCCTCGAGCTGCGCAAGGCAGCCTCCCACTGCTCCTCACTAGAAATTAGGCGTTTCAGGAATGGGGGAAGAGGGTGCTTAGGGCAGCGCCACATGATGTGGTTCAAGTCTGCTGTGGAGGAGGCACAAAATTTACATGAGGGGGAAGGATAACAGGATGGATGAATGCGGTGTAGGAGGTAAGGCGAAAGAAAGGTGCGAGTCTGCAGCTGTTGCCACAGAATTTCGCACCTGCGTGAAGATTTGCGCGTGAGTGGCGGGAAGGTTAATCGCTCTAAACGGTAGTGTGTGCAAATATCGTGGAATGAAATAAGGCGATCCCGCGCTGTAAATGGCGCCTCATTCGTAGCGAATTGCGACACATCGGATGCGTGTGCCCGGACTGTGAATCCTCGGGCACTCGCATGAGCCGCCTCGTTTCCGGCAAGGCCCGCATGCGCGGGAGTCCAGATTAGTGCTACAAGTCGATCAAGGGGATGATGCAAAAGTAGGGAAAGGGCTGGCTTAGAAACCCTGCCCGCTCCGAAATTATATATAGCTGTTTTGGAGTCACTGATTATAACGGATGAACTAGGTATTGTCAGGGCCAGGGCTATGGCCGCCTCTTCCGCTTCCTCCGAAGAAGAAGCAAGAACGGAGGCGGCCGCAGCGACCTGGCCGTGAGAGTTGATTACCGATATTGCATAATGATGCCTGTTTCCGTAATCGGCGGCGTCAACATAGAGCACATCATTGGAGGAGGAGAATTGTTTTTTGAGGGCCCTCGCGCGCTGCATCCTGCGCTGTTTCTGGTGCTCAGGGTGCATGTTTTTTGGAAGTGGTGGAATGTATAGGTTCTCGTGTATGTGGTGTGGAATGGTGTACTTGACCTTAGTGATGGATGCCGGAGTGACAGAAAGGGTTTGTAGAATGTGTCGGCCTGTCACGGTGTTAGAAAGTCTGTTATACTGAGATGCAATATGGGCTTCTCCTAGTTCAGCAAGGGTGTTGAAGGTGCCAGTACGCATAAGCCTTTCAGTGGAGGTCCGTATAGGCACCCCTAAAGCGAACTTATACGCTTTGCGTAAAAGGATGTCTATCTGGTCGGATTCTGATTTAAGAAAGTGTAGGTAAGGCGTTGTAAAAGTTATTTTACTGATAACGAAGGCTTGGACCAAGCGGAGGAGTTCGGCCTCCTTTAGTCCGCCATGTTTATTACTGACCCGACCCAAAAGTCGCAAGGTATGATCAACGGTGGTGTGAAGTGTCTTTAGTGTGTATGTGTTGAGCCGATTGCTTTGAATGTGTAAACCGAGCACGCGGATCCTATCCACTCGAGTAACTGGTACGTCATCTAGAATTACCTGTATATTGGATATGTGTTTTTCGCCCCCTCTGTGAGATGGTAGGAGAAGTAGCTGAGATTTCTGTGGGGAACATGAAAGATTCATAGACCCTGTAAGTGCCACAACCGTATTTGCCGCAGCTTGCAGGGTGTCTTGAATCTCTCCATCGGAGCCGCCAGTCATCCAAAGAGTGATGTCGTCGGCGTAGAGTGAAAACTTGAGGTCAGGGATAGATCTCAATGCTTGCGCCAACGGCATCATAGAGACATTAAAAAGAAACGGTGACAGCACAGACCCTTGGGGCGTGCCGTAACTTCCCAAAGCGTAAGACTGAGATTGATCTGCGCCTATGTGTATGGTTGCGGTACGGTTGGCTAAAAAAGTAGCTATATAGTTATATATCTTTGCGCCAACCCCTATGAGATTAAGCTCGCGGAGGATGGCGGAATGAGCAACGTTGTTGAAAGCTCCATGGATGTCCAGACTCAAGATTGCTTGCGTATCTAGGCTGCTGTTGGGTGTAATGATATCATGCTTCAGTCGAAGCATGACATCTTGACATGACAGAGATTTTCGAAAACCCACCATTTCTGGTGGATAAACATTGTTGTCTTCCATGTATTTATTCAGACGGTTGAGTATAACGTGTTCAAGCGTTTTACCAAGACAAGAAGTTAGTGAAATAGGCCTGAGATTGGAAGTGTTCACTGGTTTGTTTTGCTTTGGAATGAAAATTACCCTGGCATCCTTCCAGGAACTTGGAAGGGTGCCAGTGTCAAAGCAGTGATTGAAATAATCTGTGATTGCCGTGACGGAGTTGTCGTCCAGATTGCGAAGTACTTTGTTGTTAATGTGGTCTGGGCCTGGTGCTGACGTTGTGCGCAGAGTGGCCATAGCATGCCGAACCTCTGCTTCCGTGATAGCGGCGCTCAATAACTCGTTGGGCTTTCCAGTGTACTTTGGTGTGTTATACTTCTGAGCAGGAGGCAGATGTTTATCGCGGAGGTCGTCGAAGAGTCCGTTTAGATCGTTTTTGTGAGCATATACAAGTTTCTTTATGCTCTGGTTTTGATGTGTGCGTGATGTGGTAGGGTCTAAGAGGTGGCGCAGTAGTTGCCATGTGCGTTTGCTGTCAAGGTTTCCTTGCATGCTGTCACACACCTGGCCCCATTGCTGGCAGGCCAGTTGTGTGGCGTACTCCTGGATCTGCAGGTCAAGCTTGGCTATTCGGAGTTTTAGCTTTCGGTTGTGCCGTCCTTTTTTCCATCTCTTCAAGAGAGACTGTTTGGCTTCCCACATATGTAAAAGCTTGGCATCAACCGTGGTGAGGGGGGTTTCGGGGGGCAAAGTTGTAGTATGCACCCCAGCATCTGAGTGAAGTTGCTTCACCCATTCTGAGATGTCTTGGATGTTTCTGGGAGCTGATATCTGGCGGGCCTCTCGAAATTTGTCCCAATTGGTGTGACTGATTGGCTTAGGTGCGAAGGGTTTGTGCTTGAAATGTACTGTAGTAGTAATGATGTAGTGATCACTACCGAGATTAACTTGCAAGTTGCTCCATGTAACGTGCTGAATTCTGCGTGTAAGGGTAAGATCGGGAGAGGTATCTCTCGATACGCTGTTTCCTAGCCTGGTTGGTGCATCGACGTCATTATGTAGCGTGAGTCTGTGGTCTTGTATGTGTATCCACAGGGCTCTGCCCTTAGGAGTAGAAACAGTGTGACCCCACAACGGGTTGGGTGCATTGAAATCACCAAGAATTAAAAGGGGATGGTCTTTGGCAGCGGAAATGGCTTGAGTAAAAAGGGAGTCAAAGCGGTGATGTTTGTCTCGAGGGCGGCTGTAGACATTCAGAAGGTAAAGAGCAGATGTGTTATTCTTATGAGGAATAATCTCCAAAAAATCATGCTCTATATCGACGCCGTCGAAGTGGGAGTGATTTGCAGTGAGGTGTTTTTGAGTAAGAATTGCCGTATCAGGCCGGGACAGCTTTTTAGTTTGGTGGACATTATAACCTGGGAAGCTGACTGGCCCGTGAGTTTCTTGGAGGGCAATGACTTCGGGTAGATTAGAACGGGAGGCAAGGAACTGTTGCAGATGTGCTTTCTTTTTTCGGAACCCCCTACAGTTCCATTGCCAAACCTGAAGCTCGGAGCGAGTCGGGTTATTGGCCATTGTTAAGCGAAGCTGGTGCTGAGGTGGAAAGTGGTGCTATGCTAGGATTATTGGCACTAACTTCAGCTATCCAACTTGTAGTTTGTTGGATATGAGCTTGCACAAGGTCCATAAATTTGGCGAGTGCTTCATGTTTGGCTGCGTAATCTGCACTGAGTTTTTCAACTGCGGTGAGTATATTATGAAATTTAGTTTCTAATGCGGTTATTCTGTCATTATAATTTAAAACTGTCTCCTCCAGGGATTCTTCTGATCGTGGAGTGCTCGGAGTTTTACGTTTGCTGGGGGGAGGGAGAAGTGGTTCGCGTTGAGCACAGGGGCTAGTGTCCATGGGCAAATGTGCAGAGGGTTCAGGTGGGGCTGATGAATGGCACATGGAAGAGGCGGAATGAGAGGGAGGGGCTTGGGTGGTTGATGCGGAAGGAGGACGAGAATCAATTTGAGTGGTAGTAGCGGATAAGTGAAAAGACTCGAGTTGTAATTTAAGCCTCTGAATTTCAGCTTTTAGGGTTGCATTTTCTTTAAAGAGGGTGGAGTCGTTGTTACTGGTGTGATTTGAGGAGCAGCTAGAAGAGGCTGACTTAGCCCAGCCTACCTGGTGTGAGTTGACCGAAGAGTTGTTGAGAGCAGGGCTTGGTGATAGGCCTGGCCAGGCGTCGTCTTGCGTCGTTGAATCGGAGCGACGACCGCGATCTTTACTTTTGCTGGCACTGGAGCGTCGCCCGCGTTCCTTGCTTTTGCTTCGACTTTTCCGCCCGCGTTCCTTGCTTTTGCTTCGACTTTTCCGCTGGCTTGAACCGTGAGTTTGTTCGCGACTAGGAGATCGGTGGATGGGTGGGTCTTGCTTTTCCATGGACCGTGTAGGGCGCGGCTTAAATCGTTGTCTACACAGCGATGAACCTGTTTCATGGTTTCCATTGCACACAACACAAACATGGTCACACTCGTGGTCCATAGGTGCATCTTTTAGTCCACATTTGGGACAAAGTGTGTCACTGGTGTTGGTGCAGACGTCTTGGCGATGACCAATCTGACGGCACCGTGTGCAGGCTTCAACCTTTTGCCTGAAGGGACGACATCGAAGTGCACAGCCGTCGTAGTGGACGTAGTAAGGAACGATTTTGCCTTGGAATATGATTAGAATGGTTTCAGTGCTGCCCAGGCGTCGTGCACCTCCGATAGTCAGCTTTGGGTTGCATCGGCGGAGGGTCGAGATGATTTCGTCTTCCGAGTAATCGGAAGGCAGGAGAACGGTTCCTCTGCAGGTATCGACGGGATCAGCGACATGGGTGGCGACTTCATGAGGGGTGCCGTTGAAGTTCAAGAGCCGTATGCCATGGTAGAGGTCGGCACGATCCAGGTCTGGTGTGCTAATCAGAACGGTATGGTTGATGGAGTTGACGCGTATTTGGTCAGAACTGGTGCGGTCAGAGATTGGGAGACCCGCCGCCTTGAGGATTATTTGTCTGAGGACGCATGGATGTATCACAGCACAGTTTAAACCTCCACGGACTCTTAATATGATTTTGTAATCACTGCGCGGCAGTGGTGGGGGCTTCGGTGCTGCTCTTGATTGGCGCTCCTGAGCCACTGCATGGCTTGGTGGTGACGAAGGATGCTGGCGTTGTCTTGAGAGGCTCTCGTGGATCGCGCGCCAGGAACGCGCACCATCGACGCCGGCTGCGTCGCGCCCTGTTCCAGCGCTCATGCTAGGGAGAGGTAGGCCTAGCAGCGATACTGCTAGCCGACAGCCCTAAAAGGGCTGCGGCTTGCGTAAAAAACGTCTTAGTATTGAAAAAGTATCACAGGAAGCGTCGGTAACACTCACATATAGGTCCAGTCAAGTATTCGGGGCGTTTGGAGTGATCAGTTAGCCACAAGAGGAAAATTTGCAGGAGCCAAAGTCACATGCGACCGCTCACCTCCGCGCGCGTCCCAAATCTCTTTAGGAATAAGTTTTTCTTCGTTTACTCCGTAGTGTTCCACGTACACAATTTTTAACCGCGCGTATTGGTGATACATAATGATTAACGGAAAAGTGAACACTATCGCATATCCGAAATAAGGAGCTTCTGGCGTTTTCGCTTCAACGAAAAAAACGAAATGTAACGCGAGTTAAAACCAACATCCTCACCTAAATAACCAGGCTGGTAAAACAATTCCATCCCACAAATGAGGCACCATCCGTTTCATGGCCGATTCCCGTCGTGGGTTGGTTGCGCCAGGACTCTGAGGAACAACCAACCAACCAACCAACAAAGCAACATTTGCTGGGTATTCCAATCCACAACAATTATATATTTAAGTGTCACGCCGTAGTGGGATACATTGAAGTATTTTGAGCACGCGTTTTCTTTACGTATTTCTCAATACTACAAGCACGTGGCTTTTCTTTGCATTTCGCCTGTAGTCTAAAATCGACTGCTGTGGCCATGAATGGAATCGCAGCAAAGCTAACAAGATAGCACAACAACAAACGAGCGGTACTTTTTTTTTCTGCACGCTGATTACCCGGGGAGGCCCAGGAAAAGTGGCGGGGACATGAATCGCATCGCGGAAAAGTGAAAGCGGTATCCAGCGCACTGCAAACGCCGGAGCGGAAAGTAGCAGACGAAAGACGGCAAGTCCCACCCTTGCGCGTCTATGCGCATGCGCTTCGTTTACAAATCTCTCCGCCAGTTTGCGCCACGTGGTCCACGAGCCACGACTTGCCGTGTTCCCCCCAAGAGTGGACCGTACTAGAGTGTACTAGTAACCGTACACTCAGACCTTCAATACACTCATCGCCTTCAACCGTGTCGCAAGGAAAATAATGTTTGTGCGCGTAACATTGACATGTTTCTAACTACCCTAAAATGTCTGCTGGATGCACAGTCTGGAAGAGTTGCTGCATGCCCACTATGTTATAATTTTTCCTTTTGTGAATTGGCGACATACCTACTACTTGTCCTTATAAGTGTGACGCGCACATGCGCAGCTGCACACTGTCTACGAGAGTCTGAAAGAATTTATTGTGAAGTGTAGCCTAATTCAGTAGTCTCAGGTAAGGATTTGTATTTTTTGGTCGTTGATGTTATTTCTCCGAAAACATTTTTGATGTTACGAGAGTGAATTATTGTTCTGTAACAGCTAAAGAATTCATTTTCAACACTTTCCATGCGTACGTGACATACTTTCCAAGCAAGGCTCCGTCCGGTTCGTGTTCTATCCCCAAAAGTGGGTTACGCCAAGCGGTTTACGAGCCAACCAACTTTGCAACGAATGGACCGTTTTAAGCCACCCATTCATCAGCCAGTTGACTTGTTTTGAAGCCTGGTGGGATTTTTACGATTCTGCCCCGCAACTACACATACGTCGAGATTCCGCGCGATACATCACATTGTTGCTGTTGTTGTTGTTAAGTGCATTCTAGCATTAACATGGCATCGTCGTATAACACCCGCTTGCCACGCCGTAGGCATAAGTTCGACTCTCATACAGGCCAAAGATTTTTATCATATATTTATTCACATATATCTTAAATTTTCGCTCATGAACAGGCTGATTCTTCTCTCGCAACCAACGAAGTGAACACCGGTATTTCTGCGAAACGAGTCCATTATAATTGTCGTGTTAAAATGCAAATATGAATTTAAGGAATATCTTCGCCTTCTTTTCTTTAGGTACTTTGAAATATGCAATACAACCTCCCCGCAACGCACACGCCAAGAAGACCCCTGGATCCCAGAAAGAGAGAAAGAAAACACATTTTATTAAATATACATTAACGAAGCATGTGGAAGGAAGCCTTCGTCCGGTTTCTCTATGATGATCTCGGCCCCGTTAATTAAAGGTGTGGTGGACCTCGGAAGGCCCATCACAAAGGTCGTCGTCCCACAGCTCTGAGCTGCCTGCGGTAACCATAGAGCCTTTTGCATTGCCTTTCACTTGAGAGACAACGACACGTTTTTGACGCTCGACCATCATCTTTTACTCCGGAACGGTGTTGACTCGGCTGCTGTTCCGAAGAAGCCATTATCGGTTGCTCTTTAACAGCCGCCGATGACAAGCGTCGCTACCCCTTCATCGGCTGTCGACGTTCTGCGACTATAGCTTCAAGTGAAACGTCATTCGGGTAGGTAAACGACGCTGACATATCTAAGCACACAGTTTCAACACCTCCAGACGAATACGCTACTACTCCGCTTGAAACGCCAGCTGGGCACCTCCCGACTCCTTGCAATGTACGCGCCGAGTGGCACCACGTTCGCGATCGTCGTCAACTACCGAGTGACGCCACCGGCATGCTTTCAAGAATATGTGCAGGGATTATCGCAACTGCCATGTAGACAGCGACTGCTTTCGGACGTTATATTGCACTCAATTCTTTCGGAGAGTGACAGCTGTCGTGCCGCGCACAGGCAAGACGTGTCACGAGAAACATGCTTTGTAAAATATGCAGATCGGTGGCACTACAGCTGCACTAGCACATATACAAGTAGACATGTTGGAATAAAGGTTCAGCTCGAAACGCATGTTGCGTCCGCCCGGCTGCCTGGTGCAGCCTACGTATGAAGGAAAAATTGCACCATCTCACCTTCCCAATGTTAACTCTTCCACATCCTCTGGGGCTGCCCGGAGGATCCCCCGCCCGCCGACCTCCTTTGCTCACCCCCCACCGAGGGACAATGGGAGGCCCTTCTCTCCAGCAACGACATAGACATCCAGACACGGGTCCTGAAACGAGCGGAAGAAGTCATCGAGAAACACAGCCTGGCAGCCTTCGTGGCTTAGCCTCCCTTACCCCTCACCCCTTCGACTAATAAAGTTGTTACTCACTCACTCACTCTTCCTTGGAAGTGGAGCATGCCATGACTTCACTGTAGTTTCTGTTTAGGCGTTCCTTGTCCTCATAGAGTTTCATACGATACAATAGAGTTTTATACAATTGTGTGAAACTCTGTGCTTGTGCCGAACTCTTGTTGGAGCATGCCACGCGGGTCCATAGCCATGGACTCAAAGGAGAGACGCGCGGAGCACTCGACGGTGACGGACGCTCCCGCATGGGCTCCGCCAGTGATCAAGATTATTGCGGTTCTTCACGCCTGTGGCAAAAAATCTTGGCCTCATTGTCACTGCCAAGTTCTCTGCTCTGAGTGGATACTACCCTTGTCCAGGTGGGCCCCATATTCGACAACTTCTTCATGTTTTATCTCTATGCTGACGCGACGCCGAGCTAGCTAGGCCGCGTCCCGTTAGGCCTAGCTCCGCAACGCCCGAGTTTTCCCGGTGCAATGGCGGCCACTACCACGGTTACGGCCTCCGACCCGACCACACTTCTAGTTGTGACAATGGAGACCACCTCTTCTGACCAAGCCATGCCGTCGAAGCCTCGAGTATTTAGCCGACATGGTGAAACTCTGGAAACAGAAGCTATCCCAGGCCGCGTCTGCGCCCAAAGGAAATGGGTCGCACGCTGTGGCCCAGCAAAAGGCGGCTACCTCCAGCTCGTCCTCGCGCCCCTCTACGGATGGTGCGCGCACCACAGCTACTGCCTCGCCGATGCGTCAAGTGGCGACCACGCCGTACCCGTCATCTCTCCTGTGACGAATGCATCGTCGTGCTGAAGCCGGGGGCTCCTTTCGAGTTCAATTCCATCCTCTCGTCCGATCGTGTCGGTGACGCGATTCGTGCATACTTGGGAGTGTGTGGCTAGTGTGGGACCAAAACGTTCTCGTGTGCAGTGTCACCTCACTATCCATGGCGCAGCACCTGCTTGGGGATATTCGGTTGCTGGTGGGAGACTAACAGCTCCCTTTTCGGGGCCACGCCAAGGCGTCAGGGGAAATCTGCCGGGATGTGATCACCATCAACCCGTCTGAAACCCCACAGCGCATCAAATCTGAACTCGAATGGCCGCGGGGCACTATCCTGGCAGTCCGCAAACTTGGTGACTCTAGTGCAGCAGTGGTGACCTTCGAGGGCACCAAGCTCCCCCGCTTCATCTTCTACCACAGTGTCGTGGCCTAGGTGCGCCCGTATAAGAAAACCATCCCAGTCTGCTCTCTCTGCGGCACCATTGGTCATCGACTCTCAGCTTGTCCGCGGCCTACTTTCGGTCGTATGCCCGCTGGGGCACTCAAGTCTAAGTGACTCCTGAAGGCCTAGCTCAACATGAATGCAACCCGACATGCTTCCTCTGCTCGGGCGAAATGAAACCGGTGCTCGAGGATTCCCAGTAAAGTATCGGAAACCTAAGCTACCATCGACCCCAAAGCGGACTGCACCCCCATCAACAGGCCCACCAGCGGACACGCAAGCCAAGCGTGACTCCCCTCCCACTGACCCGCCGACCCAACCGCCGGCCACCTCAATTCACTACCCGCCACTTGTCACGGGATCACATTAGGTAAGCAGCTGGGCAGGTATGAATGCTCCTCAGCCTCTCCTTCCCTCCCTTCTTCCGTAGAGCTCTCCACTCTACGAAAAGAGAACGCACTTCTTCAGCGGCAACTCGCAGCTCCCACCAAGCAGGTCGGAGCTCTCGAACTGCAACAGCAGAAATTGGCAGGACCTCCCACTGCTACCCCATTGGTTGAACCCACCTCCCCTAAACCTGACCATCCTGCTACGACCACCCCGCGTAGTGATACTACTCCGCCGACGACGGCGTCGGCTGCCCCTCCAGCTCAGGGGGCAACAACATTCCTCCTATAGAACAAACCTTACCATTGGAGGACCGCATTAGTTGCCTCGAAAATGCCGCTCTACCACATGTCTACCATTAATGTTCAACGCATTGTAGCTGAAGTGGTTCAGGCGGTTCAGGCCTGGGCTGTCAACCAGTTTCGCACCAAAACTCGCTCACGCTCGGCCTCTACGGAGGGCATTTCTGTCCCGCGTCGACGCAAAGCTGCCGGTTCCTCTTCAGCGGCTTTCGATCCAGCTTCCGTCCCCCTTTATTCTGCAGTCAGGCGCAGGACATGAAGGATGAGCCATCAAACTCTAGATTTTCGTCATCGCGACTCCGTCATTCACATCTTCACTATCATCTCAATTCAATATCATTCAATGGAACTGCAGGGCATTCGGGAACAGGCGAAAGCGTGCACATGTTCTGCTCTTCCTTCAATCTCGGGGCTCTCTTCCTGCCGTCATCGCCCTTCAAGAATGCGGTTAAACCCTACCCTCTCCAGCTACTGCTCCTATATAGGCGGCACCACCACTAGTCTACTTGTTCACAAAACATATACGGCTGTTCAGGTCGATCTAGACCTAGACCTCCTCTACGATTACTGCATGGTCTCCATTCTTCCCCAGAAACGAGGTGCTCCACCTATTCATATTGTTACGTACAATCCAAATGGTGTACGAATAACTGTTTATTGGGGCGAACTTGTGCCCGAAAAGTAGCGGCGTCTGTAACAGGCGATCAGCAAAAAGGGATCAATCTCCGAGAGAGAAAAACCCTCGAGTGGTGGTCCACTTCTTCATCAAAATCCCGTGCTGAGGAAGCGCGCGCCGTCACGGCCTTTTCTTGTTTGATCATAAAGCCGCTGATCTCTTGGGGGGGCGCATGAACTAGCGCGCGTAGTTTGAATACTGCGTTCACCTTGCGTCATTATCCCTCCTCCGAAAACGCATCGTCCCGATGCGTAAAAGCAGTGTTGCTGAGATGGTCTGAATGCGTGATTTCCAATGGAGAAATAGGTATTCCTCATAATCGGGTGTGTATAATTCGATGTTCATTGCCTGTCATAGTATGGCTTCATTCTGACTACATGCCCGATTTCTGTGCTCCTTCGGCATCTTGATGAGCTCACTTGTCCTTCCGGTGACACCTCGTAGTTCAAGGAGCTGACGCGACGAAGGACTCGGTAAGGGCCGAAATAGCGGTGCATGAGCTTTTCGGAAAGGCCAGGCGTCCGCACAGGAGTCCAAATCCAAACTAGGTCGCCTGGTGCGTAGTCGACTCCTCTCCGACGAAGGTTGTAACGGTTTGCATCCACGCGTTGTTGTTGTTTTATGCGATGTCGCGCCAACTGCCGTGCTTCTTCGGCTCGCTCAATGAATTCGCTGGTGTCAGGCTTGTGCTCTGTATTGTCGCCTACAGGCAGCATTGCATCTAATGGTGTGGTAACTACTCGACCATAGACTAGCTGGAATGGCGTCACTTTAGTAGTCTCCTGCACAGCAGTATTGTAAGCGAAAGTGGCGTACGGCAGTATCTTGTCCCACGCACGGTGCTCCAAGTCAACGTAAATGGACAACATATCGGTTAGAGTTCTGTTGAGTCGCTCGGTTAGCCCATTAGTTTGGGGGTGGTAAGCCGTTGTTGTCCTATGACTTGTGTGGGTAAGTTTCATAATGGACTGCGTCAGATTGGCTGTGAATGCAGTTCCTCGATCCCTGATAACCACCTTTGGGGCACCATGCCGTAGTACAATGTTAGTGACGAAAAATTCAGCTACTTCTATAGCCATGCCCCTGGTGAGAGAGGCTGTCTCGGCATACCGGGTTAAGTAGTCTGTCGCCACTACTATCCATCGGTTGCCCATTGATGACGTGGGAAATGGACCAAGTAGATCCATTCCTACTTGTTCGAACGGAGACTCAGGTGGTTCAATTGGCTGGAGAAATCCTGCAGGTTTCAATGGAGGCGTTTTGCGTCTCTGGCAATCTCTACATGTACTTACATAATGCTGTACAGCATCCAGTAACTTTGGCCAGTAGTATTTTGTGCGGATGCGAGCCAATGTTCTGCTCACTCCGAGGTGTCCTGCTGCGGGGTCATCGTGGCAGGCTTCCAGGATTTCGGGTCGCAAGGCCGAAGGAACGACGAGTAGGAATTTCTCCTTGCTGTGCCCGAAGTTTCTTTTGTATAAAACGTTGTTTCTCATGAGGTACGAGGACAATCCCCGGACGAAAACTCGAGGAACACGCACGGGTTGCCCTTCCAGATGCTTGATCAGTTTAAGCAACTCCGCGTCAGATCGCTGATATTCAGTCATGTCTGCGGTGCTCACGGCCCCAAGAAACGGAAAGTCGTCTCCATCTTCCCCAGGTGCAGATTCCATTGGTGCGCGTGATAGGCAATCAGCATCGCTGTGCTTGCGACCTGACTTGTATACGACTGTTATGTCGTATTCTTGCAACCTGAGGCTCCATCTAGCAAGTCGCCCATAAGGGT
The DNA here is from genome assembly GCF_013339725.1 of Rhipicephalus microplus. Lineage (NCBI taxonomy): Eukaryota > Metazoa > Arthropoda > Arachnida > Ixodida > Ixodidae > Rhipicephalus > Rhipicephalus microplus. The sequence continues at coordinate 81,528,351 of NC_051171.1, forward strand.
CCTTTAGGCCTGCGAGCCAGCACAACGAGTGATGGTCGCTCACTGCTCGAAATGGTCTACCATATAAGTACGGTCGGAATTTCTGTATGGCCCATATTACCGCCAGACATTCTTTTTCCGTCGCCGAATAATTTATTTCAGCTCTCGAAAGAGTGCGACTAGCATATGCGACCACTCTCTCCTCTCCGTTTTGCAGCTGCACAAGGACGGCGCCTAGTCCCAAATTGCTTGCGTCCGTGTGAATCTCTGTTTCGGCTTCTTCGTGGAAATGTGCCAGGACAGGGTGGTGTAGGAGTCGCTGTCGTAGCTCATTGAACGCCTCTTCTTGCTCGCTTGTCCAGGTGAAAGACACGTCTTCTTTCGTCAGTCGGGTTAGTGGCTCCGCAATCTTCGAAAAATCTTTAACGAATCTTCTGTAATAGGCACAAAGTCCTAAGAATCGTCTCACAGCCCTTTTATCTGTCGGTCTAGGAAACCTTTCTACAGCTGCTGTCTTCTCGGGGTCAGGTCGAATGCCTTCAGAGCTAACCACATGACCGAGGAAAAGCAGTTCATGAAAACCAAAATGGCACTTTTGGGGTTTTATCGTCAGCCCTGCTGAACTAATCGCTGCGAGCACAGTTCGTAGTCGTTCCACATGCTGATCGAAGGTGGCCGAAAAGATCACGACGTCATCGAGATAAACAAGGCAGGACTGCCATTTTAACCCGGACAGCACAGTATCCATCATCCGCTGAAATGTGGCGGGTGCGGAACACAGGCCAAATGGGAGTACCTTGAACTCGTATAAGCCATCTGGGGTCACGAAAGCAGTTTTCTCGCGATCTCGTTCGTCCACCTCTATCTGCCAGTATCCGCTCTTGAGGTCTAGAGAGGAAAAGAATTTTGTGTCTCGTAGTCTGTCAAGCGTGTCATCGATCCTTGGAAGGGGATAGACATCCCGCTTTGTGACGACGTTCAATTTTCGGTAGTCAACGCAGAAGCGCAAGGTCTGGTCCTTTTTCTTTACCAGTACTACAGGTGAGGCCCATGGGCTGGCCGACGGTTGAATTACGTCGTCCCTGAGCATTTCTTCAACTTGGCCTCTGATGACTTCTCTCTCTTTTGGTGACACTCGGTACGGGTGCTGGCAAATAGGTCTAACAGATTGATCGACTATGATGCGGTGTTTGATGATAGATGTTCTTTGCACTTTCGATGACGTGGAAAAACATGAGGCGTACTCCCGTATAAGGCTCTCGATTTTTTGTTTCTGGTTCGGTGATAGGGCTGCTTCGATGTGGATAGATGCGAGTATGGAATCTATACCGTCAGGGTGCAGTGGTGCAGTCTCGGAAGAATTCAAATCCGTAATCGGAACGTAATCATGCAAGTGACCAACCACAGTTCCCTTTGCAAGGTGCTGCACCTCATTTCGGAAATTTGTCAGGAAGACACTCGTACACCCATCACGCAGTCGTACAATACCTCTTGCTGCACAGATCCCTTTCTCGAGTAATAGCCCAGTATTGCTTTCTGCCATTCCTTCATAGTCGTTGTACACATTGCTTTTTACGGTGACAACGATGATGGATCTTGCAGGTACTGTTACATCATCACCTGCAATCTGGAGCGCATCGAATCGTTTTTCATTCTCGAAAGTCGCGATGGCGTGTTTCGTCGAGAACGAGACGCACGTTTCCTGCAAGTTTATCACTGCGCCATTGGCCTGCAAAAAGTCCATTCCGATAATTACATCTCTTGAACACTCCGACAGGACAATGAAGCTGGCGACGTAGGTGAAGCCGCGTATCCCAACTCTAGAGGTACACATGCCTGCCGGATCGATAAGGTGTCCCCCGGCGGTTCGCACTTGTGGTCCTATCCAAGGGGTCAGCACTTTTTTCAGCGTTCTGGCAAGTCCCCTGCTCATGACGGAATAGTCTGCGCCTGTGTCTACTAAATCATTCGTTTCGTAGCCGTCTATAATTACCGACAAATCAGAAGCGACGTTACCATTTCCGCACGTAGTCTCATGTCCGTCATCACATTTTGAAATCGGCACTGGAGGTTGTTTTCTTGCGTCGGCAGCGGCCTTACCTCCCCAGGTCGCCGATTCTAGTTTTCCCGAAGCGGGCTTTGGGGAAGTCGCCTCGGAGAGTTTGAAGATGGGCGCGGACTTGGTGACCGATACCTCAGTGGCGCTGTCGACCGAGACTGATGCTGCTGCGAGGAGTGAGCCCCTTGACGCGTTGACAAGTACTCCTCGATTTCGAAAGGTCGCTCCCCATTCCGTGGACAGGCAGCGTTTACGGGAAAACCCCGAAGTCCAGCTCGGCGATATGCACACATCCGGTAAAGATGGCCAGCTTCGCCGCAGTGATAACAAAGCGGAATTCTATCAGGAGTGCGCCATATATCAGCTTTTCGGATCCTAGTCTCGGCTGGGGACGGCGTAAATCGAGGTTTCGGCAGATGCGTGCTTGCTGCGGCGAAATAAGGTCCAGGGGCGGCAAAAGGAGGTCCAGGGGCGACGAAATGAGGTACAGGGGTGTTTCTCAGTACCTCGGCGTACGAGACTGCGGGCTGCATCGGAACTGACGCTTGAACAGGCTGGGCTTGTGGCTGCTGCTCACGGACTGCCTGTCTCACCTCCTCCCGAACAACTTCCCCTAAAGACGAGACCATTGAGGGGTTGCCGTTTAGCTTCTGGAGCTCTTCTCGAACCACCGATCGAATGAGCTCTCGTAATACGTCGATGCCATTCCCGAAGACTGCTGACACCGCGTCTACGGATGCGACGTTAACATCTCGATTGTAGTGCCTCGCTCGCTGTTGCAGAGTCTTTTCAACCGCTGTCGCCTCGGTGCGAAATTCAGCGACGTTCCGTGGGGGACATCGGAGCAAACCGGCAAAAATCTCCTGCTTCACCCCACGCATCAGGTGCCGAAGTTTCTTGTCCTCGCTCATATTTTGATCAGACCGGCGGAATAACCGGCACATGTCTTCCACATACATTGCGACGCTTTCATTGTTGCGCTGGTTTCTTGCCTGCAAGGCAGCTTCAGCTCTTTCTTTGCGGTCTGTACTCGGGTATGTGGCTAGTAGCTCCCGTCGGAAATCATCCCACGATCGAATGGTACCTTCATGGTTTTCAAACCACGTTCGTGCACTGTCCTGCAATGCGAAATAAACTCGGCGAAGCTTCCGTTCTTCGGGCCATCCGTTGCAGTTGGCGACGCGCTCAAAACCCTCCAGCCAACCCTCGGCGTCTTCATGAGGATCGCCATGAAAAGGGTCCGGCGTCCGTGGCTCATCGACAACTACGTGCGTGGCAGCGACTGGAGACGAAACGGCGTGTGCGGCAGCGGTTGGAGACGACATTTCGGTACTCTCACCGGAGGCAGAGGGAGACACTCTGGGCTCTAGTGGCAGGGGAAATTCCGGCGGCTCACCACGTAGACGACGGCTGGAGCGCTGATGAACTGGCGTGAGCTCAGTTGGTTGGACTGCTCGTGGTTCCGGGCTGCTTCCTCGAAGTCCAACTGGGTTTGGGATCATTACCCAGCACTTCCACCAGAATTGTTACGTACAATCCAAATGGTGTACGAATAACTGTTTATTGGGGCCAACTTGTGCCCGAAAAGTAGCGGCGTCTGTAACAGGCGATCAGTAAAAAGGGATCAATCTCCGAGAGAGAAAAACCCTCGAGTGGTGGTCCACTTCTTCTTCATCAAAATCCCGTGCTGAGGAAGCGCGCGCCGTCACGGCCTTTTCTTGTTTGATCATAAAGCCGCTGATCTCTTGGGGGGGGGGGGGGGGCGCATGAACCAGCGCGCGTAGTTTGAATACTGCGTTCAGCTTGCGTCAATATTCTCATTGTGTACTGTCCCCCACATATACAGCGGGTCACTTTCGCGGAACTCTTCTACAGGGCTCTCTAAGCGGCGGCTCGGCAAACCTTGGTGGTGGTCGGAGACTTCAATGCTCCTATCCTAGCCCACACTGGGGATACCACTTTGAAAAGCCTCGCGGCCGGAAGCTTAAAGAACTGATATCCACTCTTGGTTTCACACTGCTCACTGACCCAGCGCATCCCACGCGTACGGAAAAATACGGTGACACGCGATACATGTCCAGACCTCTCACTCACGCGTAACATTCGGCAGGCTACGTGGGAAAACCTCGATGACACTCTTGGCAGTGATCATTTTCTGCTGAAGATCACCTTCCCGACGCGAAAAATGCACCAAATCTGGGGCCAAGCACGTATCACGGACTGGTCAGCTATTCGCACTAAGCCTTTCCCCTTGCTCTCCTCCCAAGAGGACTACCAGGCGTGGGCATCATACGCCCTCCATACAGAGCAATCATACACCAAACACATTCCCACTTCCGACATCAGCCCCTGCAGTGGATTCCCACGTCCTCCACCTTTGGGATGCACGCCACAGCCTTACCCGCCGGTGGCGACGATCTAAGCTAAATCGTAAGCTTTGCTCCAGCATTGAAGTGCTTACCTCGGAGGCTGCTGCCTACTCTTCCCAGCTTGCGGATGCAAATTGGGACGAGGCCTGCGTGAAGGCTGCAGGTCAGATGAGCTCAAAAAATACTTGGCGACTATTTCGGAGCCTCTTGAATCCTTCTACCATCCATGGGGAAACACGACGCCAGCTTCGCCGCGCTTACTATGCCTACCAGGGCCCGACGAGCCAACTCGCAAACGACCTCTGCGACCTGCTATTTCTGTCGTACGATTGACCCCATGGGCTCTGAGTACGTCTACTCCGGGCTCCCCAACTCAGAACTTGATGCCCCCTTCACGCTCCACGATCTTCGGGCGGCGTCAGCTGAAATGAAGCGAGGTACTGCACCAGGTAGAGATGGCATTACAGTCACTCTATTAGCCAACCTTCCCGATTCCGCACAACTCTCGCTCTTACATTTGATGAACTCAGTATGGGACGGTGAACCCTCACCCCCGGAATGGACCACTTCGGTGGTCACACTCATTCCCAAACCAGGCAAGCCCATCAGCATTCAGGCGTTGCGACCAATCTCGCTTACCTCTTGCACGGCCAAACTTATGGAGACTATGGTCCGCGACTGCCTGGCCGCATATCTGGAAAGGAAGGGCGTCTTTGGTGACTCGATGTTCGGGTTTCGCCCCATCTGTGCTGCGCAGGACGTCCTCTCCAACTCCAGCACGACATCATTGTACCTACTACAATGCGCCACAATGGCAAAGCCATCCTAGCCCTCGATCTCCAGGGTGCCTTCGACAATGTAAGAGAGAAACGAGAAAAAAAGGAAGGCAGGGAGGTCAACCAGATGCTAGTATCCGGTATGCTACCCTACACTGGGGTTGGGGAATAGGGTGTTGAAAGAGAAAGAGAGAGTTAAAAAATAAATAAGAAAAAACACCGACACACACGCACCCACAAAATCAGTCCACTCAGAGCGTTCCGACAGGCCAGTATATAGTTCGCAAGAAGCCCAGTAGCGCTTGCACGGCTTTCTTCTGTGACGATGAGTTATGACGATGGCGCAGTATTCTTTCTTCTGACAGCGGCTGGCCATCTAACCTGTTTAGTGTATTAAAAGGTGTTGTCTTTCCAGGTTGTATTCCGGGCAGTCACCCAGGATATGTCGAATTGTTTCATCTACGCAGTGTGCACAATCGGCGGTATCGGCCATCCCTATGCGGAACGCGTACGCACGGGTAAACGCGACTCCCAACCATAGTCTGCACAGAGCAGCAGCGTCACCTTGTCGAATTTTTGTTGGATGCTGTAAGCTTAACGTTGGATCAAGGGATCGTAATCTTGCATGCGTAAAGAGAGGTTCATTCCAAAGAGCCATGGAGCGTTTGCTAGCAAGCATGCGGAACCTCCTAGCAGCGTCCATCCTTGAGAGAGGTACTGACTGGTTGTTGTCTTCTGTATGGGCTGAACGGGCAGCTTGATCAGCTCGTTCGTTACCGATAATTCCACAGTGGCTTGGCAACCACTGAAATATAACGTGGTGCCTTTTCTCTGTTATAGGGCGTAGCATTTCTGCTGTTTCAAATACCAACTGCTCGTGTGGACCACGGCGTAGAATTGACAGAAGTGACTGCAGTGCCGCCTTGCAGTCGCAGAAAATTGTACCACCGTTGCGTGCTTTGGTTGTTAATGAAACGCAGCGCAGCGCTAAGCGCTGCAAGCTCTGCTGCCGTTGTTGTGGGTGCATGAGCTGTCCTGAATTTGATGGTTGTGGCGTGCGTTGGAATAACGACCGCCGCAGTTGAGCTGTTTGGCAGGAGGGAGCCATCGGTGTAGACGTGGGTGCAGTCTTGGTACTTCTCGTACAGTAGAAGTAAGGCGAGCTGCTTGAAGGCTGGTATTGAGAAATCTCGTTTTTTTCTGAATGCCTGGTATTGTGAGGTTGATGACTGGCTGTTTGAGGCACCATGGAGGAATTGAAGGCCTCGCCGCGGGCGTAAAACCAGTTGATAGGGAGTCACTATGTGTATTGATAATGTAAAGCATTGCATCATCCTTACCAATCTTAACAGCACGAACTGTGGCTCGAAAGCTTTCCGGTACATTAGGTCATTCGTCGCACCGCTTTCATCCGCATCGACTCTGCCGAACATGGTCCGTATACATTAGGCACCCGCGGTACACCACAGAGAGCGGTTCTATCGCCCATCCTTTTCAATTTGGCCATGCTCAAACTTCCTGCGCTCCTCGCTCAGGTCGAAGGCATACAGTACGCTCTATACGCGGATAACAACACTATCTGGACTAATTAGGGCTCCACTGCAGAAATTGAAGACCGCATACACCACGCGGCGCTTATTGTGGACACTTACGCCTCATTATGCGGACTGGAGTGTTCCCCTACGAAATAATCTCTTCTCTCGATATCATCTCTTCTCTCGGTATCAACTAGTATTGCGTCTGCCACCGTAGCTGCGCCAATTTTCGAGATATTGAGTCCACCTCTCAGCCGGATCACAATCTTGATGTCATCTTGAGGAAGGGAGGGCATCTTTCCCGCCCGTATTATTTTGGACTTCAGTGCAGCGCCTCTCGATTTGCTGCGGCGTGCGCCCGGCTGCGACGATGGCGCGTAAGAGTCAGCAGTGCGTGTTTTGGTGCCAGCTCTTCTGGCCCCAGCGGATTGCCAACCTTTATCTTGAGTAAACTCTTCTTCTGAAATATCCTCTGCGTGCACTTAATACTCCATCGTGAGCAAATAATTCCGCGCACCGGGCCTCCGAAGGGCGGGCCGCAGGCGAGAACAAGCCCAGCAAAAGCGCGGTCTCCCGAGCCAATCGTTAGGGTTAAAGAGGGCACCGCTCCACAGAAAAAGAAATTGTTCCTAACTAGACATAAACTCACTCACTGTGGTCAAATATGGTATCGGTAGGATCCTGATGACTTCTCGGAACCGATGCGAGCGACAGTTCATGAACACTTGAAGAAAAAACTCTAGAAACACAGATTTAGTTGCGCGTCCACAGGAGCCGTACGAACGCAGCCTCCCATTCCGCGTCTCCCCGTGGATATGCCATAGAGAAAGAAAAAGACAAGAGAGGACACTCCGCGAAACCTGGCCTCAGGAAGTGCGTCACGACTACGTAACGAACTAGTGCTCTCACCAAACGTCCGAGGACGCAAGCGCAAAAAAAAAACCAGTTATAATCAATGCAACAGAATTGTTTTTACAAAATAATAATTATACGCCCAAATCTGGTATGTTATTTACACATAAAAACAATTTATTCAACACACCTTACGCGATTATTTTTCTTCAGCCGTACTGTCATAAAACACCATCCACCCAGCGACTAGCCCATGCATGACTGACAGCGGGAAGGTGGTGGTGGTGGTAAAAAACATTTATTTCAGAAAAAGTTTACTAGAGAGTGCCGACGTGGCCCATCGGCGTGCTAGAGTGGCAAGACCCTATTCCGGGACGCCAGTGGAGCTGGAAGCTGCCCGTGCGCGCTCCACCAAGGAGCGTTGTGCAGCCAAGGTAGAGCAGCCGAGCAGGTGCTCCTCCCAAGCCTCTCTAGTTGGGATAGGAAAAGGGGATGAGAAAGGGACGGGATTAACTGGGCACGATGCTACGACGTGATATGTGTCGGCGAGCACATGACAGGTCGAGCAGGTGCCATTGATTTCCGGCAAAAAGTGCCTGGCGACCGCCTGACTGATAAAGGTGTTCGTCTGCAGGCGGCGTAGCAGTCGTTCGTCCGCTTTCTCCAAACCGCGTGCGGGGTCCGGGTAGAGGCGGCGCGAAGCCCGGTAATAAGCCAAAATTTCGCGAAAGCGCGTCAGGTTGGTATTGCCAGATTCCGTCTCGGGACATGGAGGAGCAACGGCCCGGACAGGAGAAGCGCGGGCAGCGGCATTTGCCGCCTCGTTGCCGGGCAGGCCCGAGTGGCCTGGGGTCCACACTATACGAATGGGATGAGGGTTAAAGCGCCAAGAGGCTGCCTGTAGTAGGCTAGCCGCCAGCGGAGCAATGGAACCCTGAAGGTACTGAGAACAGGCCGAGAGCGAGTCCGTCAGGATGGTGCGTGAGGCAGGGTGAGAGGCGGCCAAAGCTATGGCAACCTCTTCAGCGTGCGTTACTGTGTCTGCTCGAAAGGAGAGGCCATCTACGTGTTTGCCCTCTGTAATCACGGCAGCCGTGAAGTGACCCGAGGGGGAGGGACCCGAGACGTCCACGTAGAAAACACCAGGACGATCGGAGTGTCGCGTATGAAGGGCCGCGGCGCGTGCTAGTCTACGGCCAGGATGGAGGTCAGGGTTCATATTACGGGGTAGAGGTTCCACCCATAGCTTTTGACGCCAGAGCTCTGGTACCGGCTGCAGAGGGTCTTGGTCAGATATCGGGTTAAGGCCAAGTCTGTGTAGAAGACGGCGCCCTGAAGGCGTCTGCGACAGTCGATTGATTTGGTTAACGCGATGAGCTTCGCGCATCTCTGCAAAGGTGTTGTGTACCCCCACAGCCGTGAATCGGCTGTTGGAAGTTGCAATAGGTAGGTCCAGAGCGCGTTTGTATACTGAACGAAGAAGGACGTCCAGCTGGTGCTCGTGTCGACGACGCAGGCGAAGGTAAGGCAAGGCGTAGAGGACGCGACTGGTCACAAACGCGTGGGCCAATCGGAGGGACTGAGACCCGCGGAGGCCGCCGCGCTTGGTAGAAACTCGCCGTATCATGCGGCTCACCTGTTCGCTGGTGCGTCTGAGGCCTGCTATTGTGCCCTTTGGATCCAAGGACGATGTGAGGTGAAGGCCAAGAACCCGAATATTTTGCACTGACGGGACGGGCCCGGACGGAAGAAAAATTTGAGGCGGCGGTAGCGGAGAGACTGAAAGAAGAGCCGATTTAGCTGGAGAGCACTCCAGGCCGCATGAACCTGCGTAGGTGTCCACCAGAAGGGCAGCCTTTTGCAGGCGTTCTTCGATTTGCGCTAAGGAGCCGGTGTTGGTCCAGATTGCGATATCGTCCGCATATAGTGCGTGTTGTATTCCCTCGACCTCGCTTAGAAGAGAGGGGCGGTTCATCATCGCCAGGTTAAAAAGCAGAGGAGACAGAACTGCCCCTTGAGGTGTACCCCGCGTGCCTAATAAGTACGGGCCGTGTTCGGTAGAATTAAGGCGAATGAAGGCGGTGCGATGTGATAGAAAGGCGCGAATGTAGTTGAAAGTCTTCTGCCCGCAGTTTGTGGTAGGCAGGTTAGTGAGTATAGTGCTGTGTTTGACGTTGTCGAACGCCCCGCGGAGATCGAGAGCGAGCACGGCTTTATCGTTATGGCGCATAGTAGTCGGCTCTATGATATCGTGTTGAAGCTGGAGCAGGACGTCCTGCGCCGACAGATGCGGGCGAAAGCCAAACATCGTGTCGGCAAAGGTGCTCCTGGCCTCCAAGTAGGCTGAAAGGCGTTCGCGAACCATGGTTTCCATGAGTTTGCCTGCGCAAGACGTAAGTGAGATGGGTCTCAGTGCCTCAATACTAACGGACTTTGCCGATTTGGGAATGAATGTCACGACCGATGTGGTCCATTCCGTTGGAAGCGGAGAACCGTCCCATATCGAATTTATAAGCTGGAGTAGCGAGAGGTGTGCTTGGTCGGGAAGATTTGCCAGGAGCGATACTGTGATTCCGTCGCGTCCAGGGGCCGTGCCCCGTCGCATTTTCGTGAGTGCAAATCGTAAATCAGAAAGCGTGTATGGGGCGTCGAGGTCGGTGTTAGGGGCGCCGGAATACGTATATGCTGGGCCTGCGGGATCAATTGTGCGGCAGATGTAGCGGTCACAAAGTTCTCGCGCGAGTTCATCCGTAGTGCCCTGAAATGCATGCAGAACACGGTGGAGCTGGCGTTGCGTTTCTCCCCTGGTGGTGGAGGGATCGAGAAGGCTTCTAAAGAGTCGCCACGCACTCTTAGAGCTCATCTGGTTTGCAGCCTTCGAACAGGTGTCTGCCCAGTTAGCATCGGAAAGTTGTGCGGAGTATGCGGCCGCCTCTGCAGTGAGCGCCTCAATGCGAGCGCGAAGTTTCCGATTAAGTTTGTTGCGTTTCCAGCGCCTTATAAGCCCGCGGCGAGCGTGCCAAAGATGTAGGAGGTGTGGATCGATTGCAGGAGTCAAATTAGAGGTTGCAAGGGTGCGAGTGTTCGCTTGTTTCATATGAAGAGCGTATGATGCCCACGCTGCATATTCGGTCGAGGAGAGGCCGGCGGGGAATGGTTGCATTCTGAACTGAGTCCAATCGGTGAGATGGGCTTGGCCCCAGTGTTGGCGCATTTTCTGCCGCGGTGTGAACGAAATGCGGAGTAAAAAGTGATCGCTGCCTAGGTTTTCGCCTAAATTTTCCCATGTAGCATCGCGGATGTGACGGGTGAGGGAGAGGTCGGGGCATGTGTCTCGCGTGACCGAGTTGCCGGAACGTGTGGGTTGGGCCGGATCGGTAAGAAGCGTCAGGCTCAGCGAGGAAATGAGCTCCTTGAGCTCTCTGCCCCGGGCCTTCTCGTAGTGGTAACCCCAGTGAGGGCTGGGGGCATTAAAGTCCCCGACAATCACCAGTGGTTGTCGGGCCGCTATACGCAGTGCCCGATGGAAGAGATGCGCAAACGAAGCCCTCGCAAGGCCAGGGGGACAGTACACGTTTAAGATATGTACTGATGGTTGGCCCCTCCGCTGAGACAGCACTGATATCATGCAGTAGTCGTAAGGAAGATCCAGATCGAGGTCAATCTGTATCGCCGTGTAAGCTTTATGCACGAGGAAGCATGTGGTGGTGCCGCCTACATAGGAGCAGTATCCAGAAAGGGATGGAGCAGGGCCAGATTCTTGAAGCGCCAAGACGGCCGGCTGAGAGCCAAGTGAGCTGAGGAAAAGGGAAAGATGTGAACGCTTTCGCCTGTTCCCGAAGCCTCTAGGGTTCCACTGTATGATCTCGAATTTAGACGCAATGTTTGAACGGGACGTACGATTGGTAGCCATCGTGACTGTCCTAGGTTTTATATTTGGTCCTCCATGTCCCGCTCGGAATCCTCAGAGGCAGGGAGGGGCACGGAGGCCGGATTGTCCGACGACGGGGTGGTGGTAGCCACCTTACGACGACGCCGTGGAGCTGTACCCTCACTGCTCACCGAGCAGGAGCGGGAACGCGATGCCTTGGGTTGAAACTGGGTGATTGCCCAAGCTTGAATAGCCTGGGTAACCTCTACTACTATGCGTTGGACCGAGAAGCTGGTGAGGAGGTGATTAATCGAAGATTCGACGCGCGTGAGGCGTTCCTCTACGCGCGGGGTGTGCTCTTCGCTAGGGAGAGTTTGGTTAGCGGGCAAGAGAACCTGAGGTGCCCCAGGAGCCTCAAGAGCTTCTGGAGTAGATGTAGCACCGGTTCCGAGTGCTGGAGCACACATGGCTGCTTGAACCGGCGGTTTAATGGGAGTGGACTTAGCGCGAGGACTAAGCTTGGACGTAGCTGGCGTAGCCGCCTGGACAGAGGAGGCAATCCCGGATGGCCTTGCAGTACACTGTTGTTGGGGTTGAAGTCGCTTATTTAAGAGTTCGAGTTGTTTAGTTAAAAGAGAATTTTGCTTTTGAAGTGCCGCAACTTGCCGGCGAAGGGCCGCAAGTTCGGGAGAAGGAGGATCGACAGACGGGGGTGAGAGAGGCTTAGAAGCAGCTTTCCCTGCCCAACTGCTCACCTGAGGTACCGCCGCTGGTGCTTCGAGCGGTGGGAATGCTTGAGAGTCGGCGTGGAGTGGTGGAGCCGAATGATGCAGGTTTGTGCTGCTGTCTGGCTGTGACGAACATGAGGTGGTCCCTCGAGGAGATGTTGAGGGCTGCTTGCTTTTCCGATATTTTCGGTATTTTGCCGTGCAGCCACTGGTCCCAGTCTCATGGGCGCCGTGGCGGAGGAGGCACTTGGGGTGGCAGTCGTGGGCATTGAGACCTGCAGGTGCGGGGGTTCCACATTTGGCACACTGGGTTGGAGCGGCGTGAGGGCACTGAGGTGGTCGATGACCGATGGTACCGCACTTGGTGCATACAGGGACCGTTTTCTTATAGGCGCGGATATACGTCGCCACGCAGTGGTAGAAGAGGAAGCGGGGTAACTTCGTGCCCTCGAAAGTCACCACCGCCGCCGCGGAATCTCCGAGTTTGCGGACCGCAAGGATATTACCTTGAGGCCAATACAGTTCAGACTTTATCTTTTCCAGGCTTTCAGCAGGGTTTACATTGATGACGCCCTTGCATGTATACCCTGGTGCCTTGGCGTGGCCTCGAACGGGCAGCTGCTGATCCCCCACTTGCAGCTGGAAGTCCCCGAGGAGTCGCTGTGCCATAGGCAAAATGGTGGTGCTACAGACCAAGATGTTCTGTTCCCAGATTGGCCACACTTGAATTTGCGTGGTAGTCTGGTCGCCGAGGTAGCTGCGGATGGCGTCGCCCGCGCGATCGGCCGGGACAAATGTGCGTAGCTCGCAGGGAACGCGAGGTTTCAGCACTACGATGTAGTCGTCGCGAGAGAGGCGAGGAGTTTGACGCGGACGCCACTTGCGTTGCTTCGCTGGCTGCGAAGACGGAGCAGAGGTAGGCAAACCGCCGGAGGGATGGCGCGCCGGCGTTCCTTGCAAGGCTGAGGAATGGTGGCCCGCCGTGGCGTCTCGTTGTTGTTGAGACGCAGACTTCGATTTCGCTTGCTTGCGTTGCCACAGTTTCACCATGTCGTCGAGGTATTCATCTTCTGATGGCATAGTGTTTTCGGAGGATGAAATCTCCATGGACAGCATTTGGCTTGAGGTAGGATCATAGCCCGTAACCACGTTAGCGGCCGCCATCGCCGGGCTGAGAGCCCTTAGCGAGGCGGCGTTGTAGCCGGGAGTGAAGGACGTCCCTCAAGTTGTCAAAACTGGACCCACCTGGACGAAGGTGTTGTCTAGGCGAAGCGGAGAACTTGGCGGTGACGATAAATCCAAGTTTCAGGGGTACCAAGGTGGATGTCCGCAGAAATAGCAGAAAATCTACGGAGGCGATGTGGAGTGCGTCCGTCACCATCGAGCGCTCGCAGCGCCCCCCCACAGCGGGAAGCTTTCGTCGCTTTCGACAACGTCGGCTGCGTCGGCTTTTTCGTGCGTGAGATAACAGGTGAGGCACGTTTTCAAGCGAAGCTTGTTGAATGACATGTTGTTCGGCTTGTTGGGTCATTTTTTCAGAAAACGGTTACACCTGCGCGAATAAGACACCATGCAACAAACATAGAAAGATGCACACACACACGTTGCGCTTCGTGTGTGCGAGTTTGCTTCTTAGGTGGCGTCTCATTCACGCAGTTGTAACCTTTTTCTGAAGCTTGTAAGGACGGGGAGGTTCGCTAAAAAGAAAGTTTGCGGCTCTATGCGGCAGCTAGAGGAGAACATTGTGCAACGTAAGCAGTATAGCAAAGGCGGCACGGCGTCAAGCCGAGGCGACGCATGCTGCGTCTGCCACGGACGCGAGCGTCTGTGCGCTGAGCATAGCTGGGCAGCTAGGTCATAGGCTCGGTGCAAAATATTGAGAAGCGTTCGCTGGGCCTCGCATGCTTCACGACGCGTTTCCCAAAGTGTCGGAACACGAATAATTCTTGGTGTGCCGGAGGCAAATCTGGACTAGCCAAGTGGCCATCATCTTCGTTTCTTCGCTAGCCTTGTGCTACTAGTGCAAGCTACCCACAAATTTTTTTGACGTTTCCAATATAATTTTACCGCACAAATTTCAACTACGATTTTTCTTCCCAGTATACTGCTGATACTGCGTACGCACGAAGGTGTTCTAATGTTCCCAGGCCGCCATACCATTGCATTACAAGGGATAGCGGCCTGGAAACTTCTGAAGATCTTTGTACGTGGTCTTGACGTCTATCTTCGTAAGTCAGAGTTTTATAGGTCAGAGATGTATCACTGGTTTTATATTGTGCATCGATTAGCTAATCATTCAAAGGGGTTTGCTGGTACACTTATGACGTGCACATATCTTTTTCGTAATTTCACAGCGAAGCATCCACTTACTAACATTTCCAGACCACGCTGATGCCATGCCGTCCGGCGGTCCAAGCTACGGCAGCTACTGCTGTTTATCGTGGTGCTTCAACAATGGCAGAAACCACAAGAAGCCTGGGACAAGTTTTTTTCCGCATACCACGGGACGGCAGGTGCGTTAAAGCTTTTGTATGGTTTGCATGTCTTTAGGCTTACTGTTCGTACTTGCTCAGTGAGGGTAACAATAAAAAATCACTATTCAAGCACTTCCCCTTTCAGCTGATAGTTCATTGCCAATGCAGGATGAAAGCATGGATGCAGTATGCTGGACGCGATGATCTCCTGAGTAAGCCGGCCAGCCTATTTTACGCAACGTACAGGGTTTGTAGGGACCATTTTACTGCTCAAAGTTTCATGGACCCTGGGCACACAAGGCTTACAAGAATGGCTGTTCCCAGTGTGCAACCAGCTGCACCATGTAAGTGATTGACTGAAACTCAAATATGTGCAATAGCAGCCACTTGTATTGAATCAGTGGCGACAGTTAACCACGAAGATCTTTGTAGCCGATGGAGAAACCTCCCTATAGAAGTAACACTTGGAAAGTCTCGAATTTCGTTAATTGTGGGCTATTACCTTCCTAACAGCAGCTTTACATTTCTGTTGTTTTTTGATGATCTTGACCTGCGCAACTTGTTTTGAAAGACTTTATAGGGCTATTTCACGTTATCTTCAAGCCTGAGTGCACATGTACATATACCTTTCATCAGTGAAAGCTGGCACTGTTTATAATTCCAAAAATCACAAATTACTTGTTTCCTAATTGGTGCCTTCTCTTTCCTTCCACGTTCGACCAATTTATGCGTTTTCAAAGAGCTGTTTAAGTTTCCCCATGCTACAAGCTTTGTGACTTGTACCAACTGCACATATATGCATGTTCTTTGAGCGTCGCTTCAAATAGTGACTGTGACAAGACTGCAGAAGCTGCACTGCAAGGTGCGGATGGGCTTCAGTTTGTGTTATTTTAAGCCTCTTACTGACACATTGTCGTAATTTCATTTCTTCAGGACCTGCGGTAGAGGCTTCAAAAAGCGGCTCCCACACATTGAGGTTCCCCGATGAGCAGGGGGCGTTAACTGTCGCGATTTTTTTTAACCCAAATTGACTGTTGATCAAACCTCTGCAGGTGGCAGCTCCCTTGTAGCTGGTGAAAGAATTTCTGCTGATTTCGTCTTGCCGGAGAAAACCTTAACCAGTCGTTCAGCTGTCACAAAAGGAACTTGTGTGACCGGTAAGTTGTATGTTCACTTCAACACTAGAGTGGATTGATATAGAGACTTCCGCAGGCCGCTCGCAAGATTGTTCCGACAGCACTGTCCGAGGCAATGAACAAGCTTCACAAGACCCTCCAGAAAACGTCTCCGCCAACAGCTCCACGCCTGAGTGCCCTAGAGAAAATGGTGACTATGCTTTTATTGCAGCTGTTTTAATGTGCTATTTTATGTTTAGGACATTTTTAGGAAACTATCCTCAAAAGTACACCACGTGTTCACTTACAAAATGTAAGGGTGGGCTCTCGGTGATTTTCATCTTTTTTGTGCATTGTCAACATTGTGAATGATTTGTTTTTAGGTAGCGGAATCGAAAACTTTGCACCCCAGAAAGTTGTGCACCTTGGGTCTGAAAGGGCGAGGAAAGTGCTCGTATGGGATTAGTTGTTCTTCGCTTTTACATTCACTTTTTTTTGTTTATTGCAGTTCGTTCCTGTGCGCCAGCGACAATGTCTTCATCAATGAAGTACAAGCAAACCATTAAACATCTGCAAGCCAAACTAGCAGCACAGCAAAAAACTATCAAAAGAGTGCGGAGACAGCCTCACCAAGCACCGGCATCGACTTCAAAGGCCCTTGGAGTTATCCGACCGCATGTCACCGAGGAGGTTTTTAAACTTGTTTCTGCACATGTTCGATTGAGGCCCAAACGCAAGGGCAAGCGGTTTCCCGTGTGGTTCAAGAAATTCGCTCTTCAGTTAAACATCCGAGGTCCGCGAGCATACCGATTATTGGCTCCATATTTTTCTTTGCCCACCCGGTGTGCATTAAGGAGGTCACTAGCTAATGTAAAGATGACTACAGGCATAATTGCAGGAATCCTTCCTTCCATTGCAACAAATACTCAAGCTTGGAATGAACGGGACCGAGTGTGCGCTTTAGTTTTCGGCGAAATAGCACTCAAAAAAAATTTGTACTATGATGCTGCAAGAGACGTTGTGCAGGGATTTACAGATGATGGCACTCATCGCACTTCAACCATTGCTGATAGAGCACTGGTTTTTCTTCTTGTTGGTGTTTCGAGAAAGTGGGTTCAACCGGTTGCATTTACTATAGCGCACACATCAACACCATCATCTGTTATGCATGACTTGCTGGTGTCACTCATTTTGGAGCTTAGGAGCATTAATATTGCAGTGAAAGCAGTCATTTATGACCAGGGCAGTTCAAATGTAAGTCTCGCTAACCAACTAAGAGTGACTGTAGCCCTTTTTTTTTGAAGTTGATAGATAGCGGGTGTATTACATTTTTGATGTTCCGCATTTAATTAAAACAACGCGCAATAATGTCCAAGCACATAACTTATACATTGGGGATGACATAGTTAACTGGTCGCACATTGTAAGCCTTTACCAATTCTCACATGAGTTGCGGTTGCGATTGGCTCCAAAGTTGACTGAACGGCACGTTCATCAGAAACCTTTTTCTAATATGATAGTAGGCAGAGCAACTCAGGTCCTCAGTGCATCAGTTTCGATTGCTGTCACGGCAATGGTGTATGCGAAGGTACTGCCTGCCTCGGCCATCACTACAGCTCAATTTTGTGATCGTATGGACAGGATTTTCGATGCCTTGAACAGCTCGAGTAAAAAAGAACTTCGCAAAAGCTGCGGCACGCAATCATAAAAAATGATTCAGAGCCGATTGACTTCCTCCAAGGCCAGCTTCCCTGGATTGCATCATGGCAGTTTGTTGGCAGACGTCAACCACAAACCATCGTAGGTTGGCAAATTACAATTCAGGCTATTTGTCAGCTATGGGACGACCTCTCCAAAAATTACAATTTTGAATACCTGTTAACACGCAGGCTTCAACAGGATCCTCTGGAGAACATATTTGGCCACATTAGGCAAAAACAGGGTCGAAACACCAACCCCAATGTAGCACAATTCATCTGTGGCCTGAAGCACATCTGCATAAGAAAACTCTTCAAGCTGTCAGAATACGGAAATGTCGAGGATGATGAATGTGCCCTCCTCGAGGAGCAGCTCTCGCCATTTCTCCCTCACCAGTGCGTCTCTTGTGGATAATGAGGAGTGTGCACAGCCACAGTCTGACGACTTTCCCGCTCTAGACGATCTCTCTGAACTTGCGACCAACATTCACTCCCATATTATCGATGACTCCGCTGCATATTATGTAGCTAGTTTTCTCATCAAACACCTCCTTCGGAATGCATGTGACGGTTGCAGTTGCCCACAGTTACTGAAAGACGACAGTGAGACGCTTAAGAGTACCCACCAGTATTTCACAATGCTCAAAGCATACCACGTCCCCAGCAAACTTTTTGGGAATCTCACTGTGCCATCAGAAGCAGCTTTTGCATACGTACAACAACTCGAATCTCACTTTTTTGCAATGATTGAGGCCACTGCACATCACCTGAAAGTGTGCGATGTTTTGCATCACCATCTGTCAAGTGTTGGCGATTTTCATTTCTGCTCTGCTGGGTGTCACGCGAAGTTTCCTAAAATGTTTTGCCGGTTTCGTTTATGTTGGCATGTGCGTTTTGTGAACCGAAACTTAGATAGGGTTAGGTTCCAGTCTTCAATCTCAGGCATACAGCTTGACAAGTTCAAAGGTTAGCCATTAGCGGCGGGTTTGCACTAAAGTATTCGAGTTGAGCCGAATCCTGTAATAGCTTTATGTTATTACTTCGTTACAGCAGACTTCATTATGGTCTTATATGCTTATATTCAGTTCAACTGGACTAACCACTCCTTCGTTGCATACATTGTTTTGGTTACCCACAATTAGGAGTAGGGACACTGTGTATTCGCTCGAAGTGATTTGCATAACATTGAAAAGAATGTTGGGTATCCTGTCTGTATTTTTGTAGCAAATGCGGGCGAACTGTACACTTTACTGTGGGTCGCTTGGTCACTCTGTATGCTTTATCTCTCCAGCTCAAGTAATATATCGATAACAAAACCGCTTGTTGAAATGTCTTCGAGCGGGTAAGGAACACAATATGAAGTGGGCACGGTTCACGTTTTCACGCTTTTCGTATTTTAGCTTCTCATCAACCTCCTCATCTCGCCCATCAAAATTTTCAAAAGAATACCCAAACTTGTAGCGTTTGATGGGGCTGCGGATGCTGCCATTTTATTTTTATATAGATTGTGAGTGATAACGTACGGTGTAGAGCCTTTGTGAAAAATAATGAGCCAAAGTGGTTTCCTTCTGCTATTTATTAGCCCTGTAATACCGCTCTCGTAGCACCAATTGAGGTCCACAATTCCGGGTAAGTGATGACTACAATCTATTTTATCTCGCAAGCGTCACAGCAACACCCAGACGCAAATCACTTGGGATCTTAAGTTTTTGATGAAGGCGACGCATAAGAAGAGCCACAAGACCTGCCAGTGTTGTAGCATAAAGTTTTTCTTTCACGTAGTGAGCAAGCTGCAAAGCCCTACCTTTCTGAGGACAAGCAGGCATCAAGTCTGCTTTTTTTTTCATTTTGGGCTAGCTGTTCTTAAGCACAGCCAGCACACTGCACCTTTGCCTTTCTGCTATATTGTGTCGTGTGGTTTCTGTGCGCTCTTTTTTTCTATGCATTATTTCGGTTAACCCAAGGCGTGATTCGCGACTTCATTGCTGTGTATATGTCACTTCTTCCTTCTTCATCAGCATTGTGCGCTGTGTTTTTGCCATAGATCCTTACTTACCCACTGGCCCGGTGTGTCATACTTCACCAGCTTCTCGGCTTCTGCCAACTCTAGCGATGTGTGCGTTGTCTGTGTTCTCTATGTATTTGTTACAATATTTGTTACAATTTATTTGTAAGGCGAGATGCATTTGTTATCTACCTTTGTCATATTGTGCTTTTTATATTCTCATACTCTACCTTGCCTTTGAATAAAACATTGCGGATACTCTGTTTCTTTGACTGATATATACATTGATCACTTGTTCCAAAAGAAAAACACAAGCGTGGTGAATAAAACAGTAGTGAATTATCATTACCTGCATCTCTTTTTATTATAACTTAATCGAAATAAAAATTACGTCACGACCAATTCGCACGAACCACTGAAAAAAACAAAACAGGGAATCGCTAAATCAAAACGACCTACAAAAACTATCCATCTCGGCGATGAAAAGTGGTCTGAAATCATGAACTTTGGTCATAGCCAAACGTCGGTTACGCAAAGTAATTCAAAATTTGCGCTAGTGAAACCGAAACAGGAAGCGCACGCCACTTGCTCTCACCAACCACCAGGTGTGCTAGGGTCGATTGGGCCGCTGGAGTCTACGGGAGTGTCCACTCTTTACCTTTTTTTTTTATTTCTCTATGGATATGCTGCCAATTTTTTTCTGGATTTTTTTCTTTCTCGCGTTTTCATATATATATATATATATAAATAGATACGTACACATATACGGTGCATGACATCAACGCCGACGCCAGAGGCATAATCTAGCCGAGAGTGTCCATATAATTGCTATCGCAATAAAAGGAAATGCTCCCAACCGAGCGCGGCCAAACGCACTCCGCGTCTGCGCTTTGTGATTGCGGCTGAACGCGTCGCCTCAAGGAGCAGAGTTGTTTCTCTCGCCGGGACCGCTGTTAAAGTTAAGCGTGATCGGCGCGGCATCACCAGCGTTATCTCGCTTTCGAAAAACGCGCTGCTTCAGCGACAACGGTGGGCACGGAAATTCCGCACTCCGTATTCAAGTTCCGTCCTTCCGACGATAAATATCGATTGCCGTCACCCAAGCGGCGAACGCGCGCCCATTACTACCTGATCAATCGAGCATCTCATGTATCGTGACCGAGGACGATTAAGGGGGAAAATTCTGAGGTGGAAGCTGATGCATTGGCGGCAGAGAGTACCCCTCTGGTTTGTCTCGGAAACAGTTGGGGTGGTACCCACTTAGAGATAAAGTGAATTCGCTGTGTTATTGGCCGAGGCACTTATGAAGTAACAAGTAACCTACCGATATCCCATGAAATTCGCTTACACATTCGGAATTTTAGAAAATACTCGTAACGCAAAAGTGCAAGTCGAGCTATATCTGTCCCAAGAAGAAATAACAACAATAATAATAATAATAATAATAATAATAATAATAATAATAATAATAATAATATTAATATCTGGGGTATTACGGTGCAGAACACCCATACAATTATGAGGGGAACTGTATTGGAGGGCTTCGCATATTTCGACCACGTGGTGTTACTTAGCGTGTCCTGACATTGAATTATACACATGCCTCTACAATTCTGCCTCCATCTAAATGTGACCGCTGCGACTGGTATTGAACCCACGACCTTCTGGTCAGTGGCTGAGCACCCTCACCACTACACCACCACAGCGGACGTGTCCCAAGAAACTAACCATATTAACTGGTATGGCGACTGAGGAAAACACTGCTTTGTTCATCGCTACGCGCTCAAGTTTTATCTTGTGGCATCGGACCTGACAACCGGCTTTGAAGCTACCCGTAGCTTTGACGGCCATGCACGGCCCTCTCCTCATTTTATCTTTTTCCCTTTCCAACTTTATTTACGTCTTCCGCTGAGACGTGCTCCCGTTTAGGGTTGCCGAAATAGCGTCTTTTTCTCTACACGACCTCTCCCTTTCTTCACTTACGTCTGGTAAGATGGCAGGTCTTTGGTTTCACTTCCGAGGATAGAGTTTCTCACAAAATTAGCTCGAAGTAAATCTGGCGCTAGTGAGCTGCTGGACGCAAGAGAATGCAAAATGGTTCATTTCTTACTAAAACATCACCTAATATGCTATATTTTGTCATTGCACAGAAACGTGTTTTATTTAACACTGGTACCTTCTGTGCCGATGTAATATTTTACGAAGCGTAAGAAGTAACCCACCGCCGCTAAACTTGGCAAGCAGGCGACAAAGCGTGCGTTCCCTTTTTGCCACTTTATGTCGTCTATTCTTTCTGCTGTACGTTTGGTTGTGCCGTCAAAATGATGAGATTGTGACGCCGAATGATGAGTGGATGAGATTCGCTTATAACCGTTCTGTCTTGTTTACGCAGTCGTATTCACTTTTGAACCGAAGCCTCGCTCAACACCAACCAACACAAGCGTCGCAGACACATATACTCTGCATATACCATCATTCCCAGCGCTCCAACGGTGCCTCTTAAGAAATTCGCATAGATCGTGGCGCCGCATTTCCCTCTAAGTATGTTTGTGAGAAACTTTACGCTTTCGAGCCACACCTTCTTCTCCGGCATTTCATGTGCAGTCCACCTTGGGCACTTACAGCGCGGGATGGAACCAATCACGCTTCCAGAATGCCTTTTTCATTCCAGACAAACTGACTGCTGTCAAAACGTTTTAATTTAACTATTCGGGAGCGCTTAACTGAAAGCAACATGCTCAACATTTAAAGGACCATCGTGATTTTTGCTGTGCGCTCGTATTCACGTATATTGAGAAAAAATTCACAGACTTATCCACAGGACCCTTGTGCTAGCTTCAGAGATTTATTCCAGTGTGTGCACTCTATCAAGGCTACCGTACTATGCGATGTTCAATAATAGTGCACAGACACTGGCACAGAAAATTTTATTGATCTCCCATAGTAAGTACATTGCATGCTGAATTACTCATCATTGTTTCTAAACACCGCATCGGCTTATCGATGAGCTATGGTAGCTAAATAGTACAGAAATTGTTCTCTTAGAGCCGTCCAGATTTATCACTTTAACAGCGATTCCTCTGAAGTCTATGCAGTCTTGCTCGTATTCCCCAAACGCCGATATGGACAGCGTGGAAAACTGGGAAGATGGTAAGTAGTGCCTGAAGCTTCTACGTTCTGACTATATTAAGGAAAGCGTAGGAAAATAATTAGGCTTCATAGAATAATTATTTCAGATCAAATTTGAAATCAATAGTGAATTTTTCAAATAATTTTGGATTGAATTCAAGTTATATATATATATATATATTTAATGGCCCCTTATTTGTTATGCCCAACTAACATGCACAATATTTTATTTGATTTGAAACTAGGCCGATTCGACCCTATTTGGTTCAAAATAAGTGGAAACAACTTTGAATGTCAGCAGGTTTTATTTTATAGGGTGCAAGTAGTAACTTGTAAAATATATTACGTTTTAACATTTACTATTGACTCCCATATAAGCTCGTATAGGCTGGCATAACGCATAAAAAACACAACATATAAGTCTGTATAACAAGCTTTTAACCCTAAAAAATAACAAATTGATGTGAGGGTAATATGTTCAGTTAATATTGAAGTAGAGCTTCCCGGCAATGCAATTTTGTTATTAAATGTTTTCACGGCTTTGCATTGCTTTACTGCAATGAAGTAATTCTTATAAAAAGCTACATGCGGAGCGTGGGTTATTATACATTTGAATGTGTGCTTTCACGGCTGAGCCTTTCTTTACTGCACTGAAACCACATTAAAAAAGTGTTACTTGCAAATTAATTTACTTATATTTTGTCATTTCGAATGCTTCGAAATTTTCAGTAAGTTAAATTCGATTCGAAGCGAATTCGATTATCGTAGTATTTGTTCGTATATTACAAGCGTTTGAATATACGTACATGTCTATACTCTGTTTCAACCCTGTCGTTCAGCGCTACTACAGCGCCTGTAGCACTACCAAGGGTGCACGTTAAAGAACCCCAGGTGGTCAAAATTTCCGGAGCCCTCCACTACGGCGTCTCTCATAATCATATGGTGGTTTTGGGACGTTAAACCCCACAAATCAATCAAATGTAGCACTACCAAAGCTACAAGCTGTAAGAAATCCGTACGCTTGCGCTGCAAAACATAGTCCAACATATAGGTTCCATAAAATTTACATGGTTGGCTAAAATTGGCGCTTTTAGTGTGTGTTACGCCACATTGATAAGTAATATGTTTATTCTTCACATTTATCTTGTACGTATTTAGTTATTTGTGTGGGTTAACACTGGTGTGGTCCCAGATGCAGCCATGCAGAATCGACAGCCCACTTCGATCAGATCTTGCTCTTGCTACATGGCAACTGCGCCGACAGCAGTAAATAAATGGTGAAATCAACCATCGACAGGTTTCATCTTACTCTGAAGATAAAGCATGAAGCATTTTTTGTTGTTATTAGCGAGATTTGCTGCTTGCTTAGTCACACCCGCCAAGCTTAACGAACCAACTAAAACTTCCTTGTAAATTGGGTAACCCTTTCGTTAGCTTTAGCGTGCATCTCAGCACTGACGCTAAAACTGAGCACGCTGCCTGCCAACTGGTGGTATTTTAGAACAGCGGAAGGTATTTCCGCTACGCTAACGCAGATGCAAGCCCCTACGGTGCCATCTAGTGATAAAAACACAATAATATATGCACTCTAGAAACTTAAGTACGCCACTAAATCGAGTTAACCCGAAGCAACATGCCCGAAGTCACCATTGATGCGTTTCCGCGCCGCGTTCGGTTAGTGTTGCGTTTGATGGCCCAACACACACAGTTTTCTTTGGACATATGCCGTAATTGAGTATTCCTCAAGACCCTTACTAGATTGCTCAGGTTGACTTGCTTATTTCCCTTGACTTGGAAACAAGGTGTGATGAGTGAAGAAAACGATGACAACGACGGAAGTGCGGGGCAAGGCGCGTGGGATGTTGAGCCACCTGTGCGCGTGCGGTCAGCCAATCAGCTGATGACCTTCGGTGGCCCATAGAGGTGGCGTGCCACGACTGGGCCACGTGTGACTATTACGTGGCGGTAAGCTTTGTGGCTGGGGACGAGCCGAAGCAGCGGCAGACGGGAGACAGCAGGCCGAAGCGTCGGACGCAGGCGATCCAGGTTCCGGCCATTGAACGCGGCCGTCCACGCTGCTGCCGTCCAACCACCAGCTGGGGTGGCATTGCCGGCACGAGTACTGCATCTCGGGGTGCGGCCTGGCCTGCTGTTCTCTTCCTTGCCGCGGACATCTCGGCGAGGCGTCTCCGTGGTCAGACGTTCGGCACAGCGACGTACGTGGCCTGGCTAATGGTCACGGTTGCGCCGAGCATAGCGTCTCGACGCAAACTGTCCGCTGGACGGGCTGGCCATTTACATGCATGGAGCATCGCCTCTCCGATGCGAGTTGCCTGCTCCGTAGTCGCACTCACGCCCCCACTCCGCCAAGCGTCACCGTCATCATAGCGTCGCACATCGAGGCGCAACCCGCTTCCGATCCGACTGTCAGCGCCTGCTGCTCTGCACCTCGGCGTTCGTCGGGCCCCCTATCTCATCGTGAGGTTGGAACTTTCCGCCTTCAACTAGCGTTCTGTAGTTTTCTCATTCGATCACACAGTCTTGTTACTTATTCGGCTTCATGGTTTTTCTGGTTCTATGTTCTGTTTTTAGCTTTCGTGCTCTGTCATAAACGTCGTGTGTATTGTTACCGCGTCGTCTCAAAGTCCATTTCTCCATGCACGACACGCAAAACAAGCGTTGACATTTATTGTAATGAAAATATTATTTTTTATCGGGACTAAGGCTCGTCAACGCTTGTTTTGCGTGTCGTGCGAGGAGAATCGTCGCAGTTTGGCCGACGTCACCAGGGACAGGTCCCCTAGCCCGCGACGGGGAAACTAGACGCAGCGACCTCGGGGGGTTGGGTTGCCAATATTCGAAATTCCGAACAGCCCCCATTGCAGACAAGTGACAGCTCGAAGCCATCGATACCAAAGAAGACGACAGCAACGACTTCTTCGTCTTTTGCTTTCCGCCAAAGACACTCGCGCTCCTTCATTGTCCTCACCACTGGCACATACGCGCGTCAATATACAATAAAATTTGCCTTGAATTTGAAGCTTACTAAAAAAACTAGTAACAGAAAGACACACTTGGAGCACTAGTTGCCGCGTTAAACTCGATAGGCATAACTTCCTTTGTTTTAGCAAGATTTAGCAAGGGTTGGGCCGCAGTGCCAAGAACTACCAGCCGCGAAAGGTTGATTGATTTATTTGTGGGGTTTTAAAGTCTCAAAACGACTATATGGTTATGAGAGACGCCGTATGGAGGGCTCCGGAAATTTCGACCCCCTGGTGTTCTTTAACGTGCACCCAATTTGAGCACATGGGCCTACAACATTTCCGCTTCCATCGGAAATGCAGCCGTCATCTCCGGGAAGCGAACCCGCGACCTGCGGGTCAGCAGCCGAGTACCTTAGCCATTAGACCACCGCAGCGGGGCAGCCGCAAAAGGTAGGAACTAGACAAGAAGCGCAGGCCATAGGAGAGTGCGCGCGTGCCGCTCCCCTCGTTTGGGCGTTGGAATGTCTGTTGGATGACGGTACTTAAAGATAATAAACATATAATGAAAAGATGCGAGATGGCGCTACTTGGAGTGTTCACTAGATGTACGGACAGATAGACAGACAGACGCACGGACGGATGCACGGATGCATGGGCACACAGACGGAAGCAAGAACGTGCGGACGGGCGGAAGCGCGGACGGTCTGAGATGCTTCGCCCCACTCATCATCATTAAGTCCGGATATGCTGTGATTTTTTTAAGTTCAAACAATTGCAATTATTATTAACCACCCAGCGACCGATCTGTCGTATGCATGTGGGAGGTAATAGCCAGATACTGCACCAGGGTGGCCAACCCTTCTCTGGTGAGGGAGTGCGTTCCTGGCGGTGGTAACCAGTGAGGCCGCACCCCAGGCCTCGTAATGCAGTTCCATCACCCCGCGGATTTTTTTTATCCGGTTGGGAACTGCGTGGCACCGGAATTTGAACCACAGACAAGAGCCTCAAGAGACAAGAAGAGAGCAGAGTGGATTAGGGAACAAACGGGGGTTAAGGATATCATAGCTGAAATCAAGAAGCAGAAATGGACATGGGCCGGGCATGTAGCGCGTAGTTAGGATAACCGCTGGTCGTTAAGGGAAACTAACTGGATTCCCAGAGAAGGGAAGCGGGTTAGGGGGAAACAGAAGGTTAGGTGGGCAGATGAGATTAAGAAGTTTGTGGGTATAAATTGGCAGCAGCAAGCACAGGACCGGGTTAACTGGCGGAACATGGGAGAGGCCTTTGTCCTGCAGTGGAAGTGGTCAGGCTGATGATGATGATGATGATGACCGATCTGTCACGTGTGTTTACCACACATATGGCATCGAGTGAGTTTCCGCAGCGTTACATCTCCAACCTATTCAATATTTCGAAAGATGGTAGACCGGTGTATAGTTGCTTGTTTAGCAGTTTTACTATATTTAAGTTAATGCACCAGCCACATTAACTGAAATTAGCGTGTATTGACTATTCGGCGAACAGACAGCGTGAAGGCGGTGAGCAGATGGCACGGCGCGGGTGAATACATGCGGAGGGGCTAATCGCCCTCCCTATTGGCTGGGGAGCCCTGTAGCCTCCACAGCGCTGAAGGGCACTCCTGGAACGGAGTATAAAATAGCCAGAATAGATCGATGCGCGCCACCAAGAGTAAATGTACACACTGTTTCATTGTGTTTATATCGCGCTTGATTCGCAATCATCATTGCGTGGATAAACCAGTTTTTATACATGTCACTCTGTACCCCACCCCCCCCCCCCCTCCTTTTAGGACCTCACGATGTTTTGCTTCTTATACTTCGTTTGATTGATGTGTGGGGTTTAGCGTGCAAAACCGCCACATGATTACGAAAGACGCCTTGGTGAAGGCTCCGGAAATTTCGACCACATGGGGTTCTTTAACGAGCTCCAAAATGTGAGCACACGGGCCTACAGTATTTTCGCCTCCACGGAAAACGCAGCCGCCACAGCCGGGATTCAATCTCGCGACCTCACAGCCGAGTACTTTAGCCACTAGACCACCACGGCGGGGCTTGCTGTCACACCTGTCCCGTTAATTAGGGAGGCGATCGCCGGGCTAATTCTAAGAGCCGAAGTATGGGCCCTCCGAACCGCACCACGAAAGCGTGGACAATTTAGAAGTGGTCCTTTTTGGCGCGCCAGCGGACGCCGGCTGTGGCCCAAAGAACGAGTCAGAGCCGAGAGTTGATAAACAAAACAAATACTATATTCTCAAAAATGGCAGATCGAAAACCATACACAAGAATGCACACTCCACAATAGTTACATACAATACGTCACCAAACAAACAACGTACTACACAGTACAATCAACCACACTTGAAACAACGGACACAAACAACAATACGCACTACAATGCAGTCGCATGCATTGAACAATCAAGACACTTAAAGACTAAAGAGATATAAAATCTATTCAGTCCAAAGTCCTTGGAACAAAAGTCTGGAGGATACTCTTCCGAGAATCACTCACTCAAAGTCCAGCGTTGTTGTCGTTCCGCGCCCTCGAAGTTTCTCTTCCAGGAAACCTCGCGTCTTCAATTGGCCACTCTCCAAGCTTCAAACTTCTTCGCCCGAACACGTCGGCTTCACACACGCAGCTGGTGCCCCGCGTCTTCGCTCGATAGCGGTAAACACACACTCTTGCCGGTAGCTCGAGTCGTCACCCCTCAGGTGGAAATCCTCTTCACCTCCGGCCTCATCCCTACGGACCAAAAACTTCGCCGACTACACGGCGGAATCCCTACGCGCTCTGGCGCTCACTTCCGTCTCCTCCTGATTTCTCGTCTCGGCCGCTCGATTAAATACCTTCCGCGCCACCTTCCAGAAATTTCTCGTCATTTCGTCGGCGCGATACGCGGCGAAAGCTGGGAAGAGGGCGAGACGGTTCGACTGCCCTCCCCGGAGGATGATTCAACTCGGTTTGACCACGCCCCGTTCGTTCTAGAAAAATCGCGGGCTTGCTGGGCCGCCGATGCGGGGTGAGGAGGTTCGTCTGCGACGCCACGCTTCCGCGGGGAGAGAGCGCGCCCGGGGAGCCTTGGACGTTTGCTTTCTTTTTTTTTCTTTTGACCTCGCGGCGCTTCTTCCGCCCGTTGTCGCAAGAATTTGGCGGCGCGCTCTTTTTTTTAGCGCTCGTTCTGTGACACTGCCCCCCACTTTAAGAATAGTATCTCATAATATTCAAAACCACACAGACGAGCGCGAACAGTCACCACACATTCTCACAGACGGTAACACAATCCGTCGCTCATGACACTTCACCTTCACAATATATCACTCAATACGATTGGACATTGTAATTCAATTACACAACACGCGAAAACACAACCACAAGCACATGAGTACAACACTCCACCACACATTCCCAATAATCCAAATGTACAAAGTTCTCTCATTACAACAATGGTACAATACTATTCATCACATCACAGCACAACACTTCGACACTTGTGACACAGGATACCACAACATTAACACTACATATGGCACTCAACATTGCCCAACACATTCAGATTCGACTTCAGCACTTATCCTGAGTACTTCGAGCAGCGCTTGCGCCCCTTTTTGCGGTGCTCGCTCGATCTCTTCTTGTGTTTCCACGTTCTTTTTCGGCGAGCCCTTTCCAACGACGATATCTGAGGCGTCGTCTCAGCCATTGTTGTCTCTTCCGACACCGTTAACGCGTCATTACATTCGACGGGTCCTGTCTGTTTATTTACCCGCTCGATCATGCCTCTACATTTTGCCCGGCTGGCCAACTCCGTCTCCTTTACACTGTCAGTCGGTTGAGGTCGTGCCGACGTAAGTCCGGTTGCTCGGCCCGTGAACTTATTCGACACGATCGTCTTCTCATTCGCTGTCTCTTGCGCCGCAGCTTCCCCTTGGGCTCTAGTGAGATCCGTCACGGGATGTTCCTCCACTGTATCTCGCGGCCGCTGTGTTGGCGAGGGCTCTATCTTCGGGTCTTCTCCCAAACATTCTGGATCTCTTGGCCCTCGCGCCCCGTCGATGTTTCCGATGACAAGGTCATACAGGGGGGTCGTCATGCATAAAGCAGTAACCTTCCCGCTGAAGTACGGGGTTTCAACCTCAATTTCTGCTTCGGGAAGCATCCGGACCGTACGGTCAATTAGGCAAACCGGTTTCGTTCTGCCTGTCAACTCTCTTTCCCGTACCAAATTTCTCCTCACGATAACCGTGGAGCTACCGGTGTCTCTTAGAACCGTAATCTTCTTGCCTGCAATCTTTCCAGGAAGTGTTGGCATTCCCTTCGTAGCACCGGTTGGCTGTTTTGACATTACAGCCCCCACAATAGGAATTTTCTCCCCATTCTTCAACTCTACGAATCCATCAGTGACGGCATTATTATCAGATTTCGGTGCTGCTTGCACACAGGATACCTGGTGAGTTTGACTCACTCCGTTCCGACATGCATCTGCTTTGTGCCCAGTCTGACCACACTTGAAACATTTTACAACCGTAGGGCTCGTAAAGATCGTTCGACAGTTTTTCGCGCGATGACCCACTCGGTTGCACAGAAAACATCGCGGAATGCTCTCTGGTGCACGCTTCTTTTCTTCGGGAGCCAATTTCTTCGAATCGTCGGGACACTCCTTCATGACTTTGGCCAAATTAGTGCCACCTTGCGCTTCCAAGAATTGATCAGCCAATTCAAGCATGTCTTCAAGTGAGTCAGCCTTCCTCTCTTTTAGGTACAATGACAGGCTTGGGTGGCAACTAGTAAGAAATTGTTCTCTAATTAGCAGCTCTCTAAGCTCATCGTACTCCTGTGCTGTCCCTGAAAGTTCAATCCATCTGTCGAAATAATGGCAAAGTCGGGCGGCATACTGCGTAGCCGTCTCCCCATCAGCTGGCTTTCCTGTCCGAAATCTGTCCCGGAATCCTTCCACGGTAAATCTAAATCGCTTCAGCAAAGCAGCTTTCACCTTTGCATAGTTGGCTGCATCGGTCGGCGTCAGCCTACCGTACACACTGAGCGCTTCACCACTCAAGCAAGTACTCAAAGCAGTTGCCCATTGATGTTCCGGCCAATTCTGGCTCTTCGCAATCGTCTCAAATCGGTGAAGGGACGCGTCAAGGTCGTCCTTCCTTTCATCAAACGCTACGAGCAGCTTGCTTGGGTTCAAGCGGAAGCCGTGATCTCCCCGTTCGCTGCTTTCAACTCTAGCTTGGACGGGAGTTTCGCTTCGCTGTTGCAAACGGAGCCGCTCGAGTTCCATCTCGTGCTGCCGCTGCCGTTCCCTTTCAGCCATCTCCGCTTCTCTTTCTTCTCTCGCCCTTTCGGCTGCCAACTTTTCTCTCTCCAGCTCCAACTTCAATTGCTGCTCTCTTTCTTCCTTCAGCTGTCGCTCTTTTGCCTCTCTTTCTTCTCTCGCCCTTTCGGCTGCCAACTTTTCTCTCTCCAGCTCCAACTTCAATTGCTGCTCTCGTTCTTCCTTCAGCTGTCGCTCTTTTGCCTCTCTTTCTTCTTTCAGCTGTCGCTCCTTTGCTTCTCTTTCTTCTCTCGCCCTTTCAGCGGCCAGCCTTTCTCTCTCCAACTCAGCTGCCTTTTCTTCCTTGGCCCTCTCTGCCGCCAACCTCTCTCTCTCCACCACCTCTTTCTCCTTCTGGCTTACCCGTTTCCGTAGTTCGGCGCCGGAAAGACCCATCTTCTCACCAAGCGCAACTAACGTTTCGAGATCCAATGTGTCACTCAACTCGCAAATACAGCCTTGCCGCGCGCAAAAAGTATCTGCCTAAATCAGTCTATCGGAACACTCCCTTGCACTCGTTAACGAGAACACTGAACAACACACAGAATCCTTCCGATAGCAGTATCACCAACTCGAGGCTCTTTCTTACTACTTTGGACACACTGTGCACCAAAAGGTCCTATGTCACGGACGCCAGATTAATTGTCACACCTGTCCCGTTAATTAGGGAGGCGATCGCCGGGCTAATTCTAAGAGCCGAAGTATCGGCCCTCCGAACCGCACCACGAAAGCGTGGACAATTTAGAAGTGGTCCTTTTTGGCGCGCCAGCGGACGCCGGCTGTGGCCCAAAGAACGAGTCAGAGCCGAGAGTTGATAAACAAAACAAATACTATATTCTCAAAAATGGCAGATCGAAAACCATACACAAGAATGCACACTCCACAATAGTTACATACAATACGTAACCAAACAAACAACGTACTACACAGTACAATCAACCACACTTGAAACAACGGACACAGACAACAATACGCACTACAATGCAGTCGCATGCATTGAACAATCAAGACACTTAAAGACTAAAGAGATATAAAATCTATTCAGTCCAAAGTCCTTGGAACAAAAGTCTGGAGGATACTCTTCCGAGAATCACTCACTCAAAGTCCAGCGTTGTTGTCGTTCCGCGCCCTCGAAGTTTCTCTTCCAGGAAACCTCGCGTCTTCAATTGGCCACTCTCCAAGCTTCAAACTTCTTCGCCCGAACACGTCGGCTTCACACACGCAGCTGGTGCCCCGCGTCTTCGCTCGATAGCGGTAAACACACACTCTTGCCGGTAGCTCGAGTCGTCACCCCTCAGGTGGAAATCCTCTTCACCTCCGGCCTCATCCCTACGGACCAAAAACTTCGCCGACTACACGGCGGAATCCCTACGCGCTCTGGCGCTCACTTCCGTCTCCTCCTGATTTCTCGTCTCGGCCGCTCGATTAAATACCTTCCGCGCCACCTTCCAGAAATTTCTCGTCATTTCGTCGGCGCGATACGCGGCGAAAGCTGGGAAGAGGGCGAGACGGTTCGACTGCCCTCCCCGGAGGATGATTCAACTCGGTTTGACCACGCCCCGTTCGTTCTAGAAAAATCGCGGGCTTGCTGGGCCGCCGATGCGGGGTGAGGAGGTTCGTCTGCGACGCCACGCTTCCGCGGGGAGAGAGCGCGCCCGGGGAGCCTTGGACGTTTGCTTTCTTTTTTTTTCTTTTGACCTCGCGGCGCTTCTTCCGCCCGTTGTCGCAAGAATTTGGCGGCGCGCTCTTTTTTTTAGCGCTCGTTCTGTGACACTTGCGTACTTCGAAATGCGCCTGTTCACAGGGCGCGACTTGAGTTATTGTGGTCGATTTGCAATAGTTGAACGCCGAGTTCATTCGTTACGTTTGTATCCACTTTCTCGGAGCTTCTAGCTGAAGTGTTACGTAGGTACGCGAGACTCTTGAATATTTGCATCACCCATTGTTTCTATACAACACCTCCCTGTACGGTCTTGCTCGTGGTTTGCCTAATTTTTACCAGTATGCCTATTTTGAGCTCTAGGAAAACACGCAATGTATTTTGTCCAATCATTCATTTTCAATTTTCGCCTCACGTACTTACATAAAAGCCGCGACTTCTTTGAAATCACGAATAAATCACCCATTACATTTTCACGCGCTACGTGTGAGTACAGTTGGAGTATATTAGAAATGCTTGTACAATTTACCGCAATAATATTATGCGTGCAAGTTATTTGTTCGACGAGACCACTTTATGAAATGTCCTGTTCTTACAGCACGGCCGATTTAGCGACCTTCATTCAATAATCGCCAGACAAATGCATTTTTAGTTTCAACCCCACACGCACACATATGTAAACGTAATTCATTACGTCCGCAAGTTGCATATGGTACGCTTCACGAGTTCGGAGGTGCGACAGAGTCTTATATTTTGGTCAAATGCACGTGGGGAAATTAAAACAGTCTTAGGCGTCTGTCGCAGCTTTATGGACGAACTATCACAGCCATTTCTTAGGGCAGAAATACGTATCAAAAACGGTACACGATAACAGAACTTATTAGCTTTCTGACCACATAACTTCACCAGATGGCGAACAAAAAGGTTCCCTTTCGTATTTTGATCTCCCACTCACGTCAAAGGCCCTTTACAATCGTCGCTTGCCCATTGCCGAACAGACCGGACGACTCCCATCGTGGCGGCTGTAGTGCAGCGCTCATATAGGGTCTTTTTGCAGTAGTTTTCACATTTTTATATTCAAGCACGACTGTCTTTTGTACACAACGAAGTAATAATAGTGCTTTTACGATTTGTAGCCACAATAGCAGTGCCTGTCATAAACAGCCGCTGTGTGTCATCCTAGTCCGAAGAAAGTGAGGTTGCTCCGTAGAAATAAAGCTGTAACCACAATTTTTTGGTGGTGGTGGAGGGGGGGGGGGGCGTTGTTATCATTTGCGCAACGATACCGGTGCATTACACGGTTCGAAAAGAAGCGATGAAAACGCCCTGAGTTTGAGTCGCAGGGCCCCTTTAAGGAAGCAGGCTGCCAGCTATTTCCAACAACAGCCTGTGTGTCGAAAACTGTTGCGGGCGCCTAACTACAGTTTCTACTATTAAGCAAGTCCCAAAACACACTGTACTGTGCCCAGTGCTTCGTCTGCGTCGTCTCACTGGCGACTCAAGACGCCTTTGCTAACATGCTCAATTTCAAATTTTAGCTAAAAGTGTTTTTTATATAAACTGGCTGATTTCCTTCCCGGATATGACATTGCAATAATAAAATATGCATTAACAGATGGCACATAAGAACTAGAAGACGATGTTCTGTAGTCGGAAGCTGAGCCTATAGTCGCGCTTCATTCGTCAGCGGGCGTTGAAAAAGTGACACAAATATGATCTCTCGCTCCGAAGCGCGCGGCGTGAACCTGCAGACCAATTAGCGCGTGTTCTTGAGCTTACGACTGGTGAGCTATTTATGTACTGGATTATTTACCGTTGGTGGTACTGAAAGCTTGGTGGCTTCACCGTGTTCTCGTTATCCCTTGCAAAATGGCGCGAAGGGCGCGCTAAAAAGGCCATCGCTCCGCGCATTGTGACGCTCGCACGCTTTTACAAGACGTTATCGTTCGCCGCACGCACACACACACACACACACACACACACACACACACACACACACACACGGACGACGACGGCGGCGGCCATTATTATTATTATTATTATTATTATTATTATTATTATTACTATTATTAATATTTAGGCGGCTCAGACATTTCCCGTCGTCGCGCACTGTTAACGCGTGGTTCATGTGGAGCGAGTTTTCGCGCGCTGCAGTGTAGCCCTGTGAATATAACAATAGCGTCGCCTCACATGTTGCCAGACTCACAACTTCCTTTTCTTCCTTTTTTTTTTTTGTCTCGCGGCCCATTCACAGCGGCTGCAGAGGTGGTGGCGTGCTGGGCACACCTGACTGGCCAGCCCAATTCACGGGACTTGCAAGGCGAGTGATACTGCAAGCAGTACTGGGCACACGTTGAATCTTTTCACTAGCGTTTAATCGCAATTTTCACGCGCCGCGGTGCTGCTTCATACTTCGTGAAGATCTCCACAGCATTTTTATGCGCCTGCCTCGTTCGTTCATAATGTTCAACCCTGCAGGGGGGCCCTTTGAAAGAATGGTATTTGAGGGCCGTATTATGTAAAGACTCAGATTTTCGAAGAGCTCCCTCTGCCAACCCCTGACCGAGGACGCTGTCGCCACATGGACGTCACCACAGCATCACAGTATATAGCGTGATGGCCAGAGCGAGTTCTTCGTAAAACAAATCGTTGCAGAATGCGGCTCCTGGGCGTGACAGTTGCACGTGCTTGATATTGCAGCACTACATGCACGAAAAAAACTGTGAAGAAAACACAACGCTCGTCTCTGTGGGCATTTGCGTGTAGTTTGTGATCCTCTCGAAATGAGTGCATTCTACCAGCAGATTGATCGTAGAAGAAAAAAAATCTAGCAGATCCCACGTACCATGGGAATCGATGATATGCGAAGCACGAATGAGGAAGGTTGATACGTTACTCTCAAATCACCCCACCATTACGAGGTAGAGAAAAATTATGCCGTACACGACTTCCGTGTCATGATTATAATTTTTGGATGTGTCGTTCACCTTCGTCATCTATTCACGTCACGTGATGCCATATTTGGTATATACGGGGCTAGCAAAACAGCCGCGAGCGCGCTATGAGCGTGGTATGTTGTTATGTTCTTACATGACACGGGTCTCGTGATTATAATGTTTGCACCAGTCATGTACCTTCGTCATTCATTTATGTCACGTAACATCAAATTTGGTATATGTGGAGCTAGCGAAACGGCCTCGAGTGCATCATGAAGGGCCCAATATACTCAAACGTAACGTTGACCGGCGCGCACGCTGGGCACACGGACGCTACGTTAGCAAAACGTGAGCACTCTATAGCCTGACGCCAGGCGCGACCGGCACGATCAGCGTCCGTGGGCGCGGCCCGACAGCAACTGGCACGAAATGCGACAGCCTGCATTCGACGCCGATGCATTAATCAAACAGCATTGCGTCTGCCTCTTTTCGATACGGAGGGGACGCCGTACGCGCTGAAACGCGTATATGGCAGAACAGGCGCCTGGCGTGACGCGACAAAACGAACGCACGCGCGCCGGGTCATGCCGAAGTGTATTCGCGCCTTGACTGTGGCATGTAGTCATGTTCTGACATGACACGCATCTCATGATTGTCATGTTTGCACCAGTCACACAAACACGTCATACATTGACGTCACGTAATACCAAATTTCGGCATATGTGAAGCTACCGAAACCACCACGAGCACATCATGAGTGTGGCATGTAGTGATGTTGTTACATGACACACTTCTTCATCATGTTTGGATGTGTCATTTACCTATGACGTCCCTTCACGTCATGTAATACTAAAATTGGTAGATGTGAAGCAACGAAACGGCCGCGAGCGCATCACAAGCGTGGCATGCAGCCATGTTCTTACATCACACGCATCTCATGATTATCATGTTTGCACCAGTCACATACTTTCGTCATCCATTCACGCACCGTAACAATAACTTTGGCATGTGTGACGCTAGTGAAATGGCCGAGAGCGCATCATGTGCGTGGCATGTTGTCGTGTTTTTACATGACACGCATGTCATGATTTAAACGTTAGGGTCTGTCGCTTGTGTTCGCCATGCAATCATGTCATATGTCACAGGTCCCGTTAATTAGGGAGGCGATCGCTGGGCTAACTACAAGGGCCGAATTATCGGCCCCCCGAACCGAACCACGAACGCGTGGACAATTTAGAGAGAGAGAGAGGAAACTTTATTAGAACTTGGCCGGCAGCTTGGTCTTGGTGGCCTCAGATGGCGGCGCTGAGTCCCTGAACTCGGGCGGCATCTTCGGCCTGCCGGACAGCCCAGAGCTGGTCGTTGAGCTCCGAGCTTCTGAGCGCCGCCTCCCAGCGGCGGCGTCGCCGACGGAGAAGGTCCCCCGCGGCTCCCGCAGACGGGACGGCGGCGGGAACGAGTGAGCTCGAGGCTTCCTGTTGCCTGGTATTGGCAGCCGCCATAGGCGCATCGCGAACGGCGGTCGTTTCTCGACCATTGTTATCGGCGCATTCCCAGAGCATGTGGCGCAGCGTTGCTCTGTGCCCGCATGCTTTACATAGATCGGTAATGTGTTAGTGCGGATAGCAGTGGCGTAAGACGACCGGGCTGGGGTAAGAGTGGGTCTGTAGTAAGCGATAGCTTTACGGCATCGTGTCTGTTTAATTTGTCATGCGGTGGCGGGAACTTTCGCCTTTCCAGTCTGTAGTGTTGCGTAATATCTCGGAACGTGATGAGACGATCACCCCACGACCATTGTGGTCTGTGTTGTCGCTGCGTGTCTGTCAAAGTGTCTCGATCCGGCAGATCAGAAGCCTTGTTCTCGGGAGCGGAGGCGGCGGCCACGGAATGTGCCGCGGCTCGGCGAGTGAGACCTCGAGCCGCGGCGTGGGCCGCCTCGTTGCCCGGAAGCGGGACATCGGTGTGTGCCGGGGTCCAAAGGAGGAAGACTGTTAAATTTTGTTGTGGCGATTGCAACGCTGAGTCACCATCACCGCACCTCTTAAGGATGCGGGCCACTTCCCGCGAGACGCGGCCGCGCGCGAAGCCGCGGATTGCTGCCTGCGAGTCGCTGATTACGATCGTAGCGTTCGGCACCGTGGCGATTGCTAGGGCTATCGCGGCTTCTTCGGCCGCCTCCGTATGTCCCGTGGTCACCGTGGCGCTCGCGAGGCATTTGCCCGCACGGTCAACGACCGCAGCGGCGTGTGCGTGTCTCCCGTTCCCATATCTCACGGCATCTACGTACACAACTTCGTCGCTAGTGCCGTACTTCTTTTGAAGGTCACTAGCTCGCTGGTTACGGCGCCCGACGTGGTGCGTCGGGTGCATATTCTTAGGAAGCGGCGGAACAGTTAGGCGGTCGCGAACCGAGGCAGGAACATCCGCTTTTTCTCCCTGCTGAGTGTGGTACCGGATGCCAAGTGACTCGAGGATGTGTCGACCCGTCTTAGACCCCGACAAGCGTTCGTTTTGCGAAACGACATGGGCCTCAATTAACTCGTCGAGTGAGTTGTGCAGTCAAAGTTCTAGTAACTTTTCAGTGCTCGCATTCAGTGGAACTTCAATTGCTCTCTTGAAAGCCTTTCGTATTATACATTCGATCTTGTTTTTTTCTGAGCCTAGCAATTTGAAGTAGGGGGCAACGTATGTTATACGGCTTATTGCGTACGCCTGCACTAGACGGATCGCGCAGTGTTCGCGCATACCAGTACGTCTGTTCGTGATACGACGTAGGAGTCGGATCGTGTCGTCTACCGAACGACGTAGTCTTCGCACCGTCTCACCATTATGGCCGTTTGCCTGCAGGTGTAACCCCAGAATTCTAATTTTGTCTACGTGTGGAATGGGAGTGCCATCTGCCAATAGAACGCTTATTTTGTAGCACTCCCTTTCCTCGTCGCGCGGGGTTTTGCGACCTCTACTTGTAGGTTTGTAGATTAGAAGTTCCGACTTGGTTGCCGAGCATTCGAGGCCCGTTCCTCGCAAGTACTCCTGAACTTCGTCTACACCTGCCTGGAGCGTACGCTCGACGTGACCATCACAACCTCCGCCGGGAACCCAGAGGGTGATGTCATCCGCGTAGATACTGTGATACAATCCTTGTATGCCTAATAATTTCTCGGGTAGCCCCAATAGAACTAAATTAAAGAGTAATGGCGAAATTACGGAGCCTTGTGGCGTGCCCCTCGAGCCCATCTCAAATTCTTGCAGTTCCACATCTCCAACGACGACGCGTACGCGTCTGCCGGCAAGGAAGTCACGTATGTAATTATATGTTTTTTGTCCTAGTCCTAATGTTTGAACTCTGTTTAAAGTTGCTTCGTGTTTAACGCTGTCGAAGGCCTTTTTAATATCTAGGCCAAGGATCGCCTTGGTTGAGCTGGTAATGTCATCAACAATGTGGTGCTTCAGCTGAAGCAACGCGTCTTGTGCGGAGAGATTGCGGCGGAATCCTAGCATGGTGTGCGGAAATACATCGCGGACTTCGAGAAAGTCAGTCACGCGTTTGAGGACTTCGTGCTCCAGAACTTTTCCTACACAGGTGTGAGGGCCGGGCGGGCTAGGCATGAAGGCTGAGAGGCGTTGTGAATCGAGAAGAATGCGCTTTATTCGAACATGAAAACGTGCCGCTCGCGCCGGAGGCGGGAGCGAGATTGATAAAAACGTGACCCCGGCCCTCGCTTGGGCTTGGAGTTTATCTGAGTAAGGGCGCCGCAGGTGGCGCTGCCGATTAGATAGGCCGCTACGCTATAGTGCGCATGCGGGCGCTCACATCCGGCCCCTCCTTGTCTGACCAAGTCCCATTGGTCTAGGAAAGGAGCACTACTTGGTGGCTTCACTGCGAGAGAGAATAGTCCTTCAAGCGCTCGGGTGGGCGCTTTTGGCGGTGAGGTCGCGAGGAGGGTACCGCTGGAGGCAAAACTGCAGGGCCAAGGGAAACTGGTGGTTGAGATAACTCATTGCCAACACTGGGAGAGCCAGATAAGTCACACAAAGGCCACTCTTGGGTTTTCACAATGTAAGGCTCGACATAAGGTGGCACGTAGTGCTTGAGTTGAGAGACGTGCACTATCCTGTCTTGGAGTCGATCACGAGGACCTTGACCAGTTACGCGGCTAACGACAAACGTAACGGGTGTTTTCTGGTTGGTGATTTGGTATATTCCCTTGAATTTGGGTGCCAACTTTCCAGTTCCATCTGCTACAGGCTCTTGGCGGCGCACCCAGACGAACTGGCCGACTTGGAAGGAGTGGTCTCGATGGGACTGATCATATGCTGTCTTCCGTTTCCCTTGTGCTTCCTCGGTATTACTTGCTGCTACGGCCCGGTTCTGAGACAGCATTAGGAGACGGTCTTGTAGGGTCCTGGCTGTGGCGGGACGATGGCGTTGATATGGGAGCTTGGGGACGTATCCATACAGTAGTTCAAATGGAGAGAAACAGCTGCTGGCGCTATAGCTTGTGTTGATGGCAAAAGCAGCTTCTTCGAGTTTGCTTGCCCAGGAGGTCTGGTCCGTTGGACACAGCTTACGAAGAACG
The DNA here is from genome assembly GCF_013339725.1 of Rhipicephalus microplus. NCBI lineage: Eukaryota > Metazoa > Arthropoda > Arachnida > Ixodida > Ixodidae > Rhipicephalus > Rhipicephalus microplus. Next base: position 81,568,434 of record NC_051171.1, read on the forward strand.
GAGACTAAAGTCCCATTGCTTCTCTCTACAAGACCATTGCTGGCTGCGCGGTATGCCACTGAATAATGAATCTCAGCACCGTGCATGTGCATGAAGTGCTTAAACTGGTGAGATTCAAAGGCTGCTCCATGGTCAGACATGCAGTCATCAGGACAACCAAAGCGGAAGAACACCGACTGTAAATGTGCTATAACTTCCTTAGCTGATGTTGAAGTTACAGCCGCTGGGACAATGAAACGCGTGGCAAAGTCAATGACATTCAAAATGTACTTCTTTCCTGAAGCAGCCGGCATTGTGATGTGATCAATGGCAATTAAGGCAAAAGGAACATCCGACACTGGCATGAGACCCATTTTGCCAACACTTTTAGATATTGGGCGGTTGTTGCTTTGGCAGATCTGGCATGCTGTGACGTAGTGGGTCACTGAAGACGTAAGGTTTGGCCACCAGTAACGTTCTCTCACTTTGGTCAGTGTCCGGGTTACATCCATGTGGCCTCCACCGTCATGAACAACCTCCAGGACAGCCTGGCGCATCTTTGCTGGCACTACAATAGCTTGAGAACCTGAAGTCGCGTCACTATGGTACAGGATGTCATCAATTATGGCAAGGTCATGGTCCCACGATTCTGAAGATGACAGAGAGCGACGAAGGTCCTGGCACTCTTTGTCTTCTGCTTGCATAGCTGCGAGAGACTGTGTCTGATGGAGGACTGCTGCAGATAATCGTGACAGCATGTCAGCAACCACGTTTTGACGGCCTGGATGGTGCTGCACAGTGAAGTCGAACTCTGCAAGATCCATCAACATGGTCGTAAACGACGTGAAGGCCTGATGTTGGCTGTTAAGCATGCAACGGTCCAGTTGTCAGTCAACAGGCAAAATTTCTTGCCGAGCAAGTAGTGTCGGAACTTGATCGTAACCGCCCAGTGGACACCAATACACTCCCAAACGTTGCTATGCAACTTCTTCTCTGCGGCCGTGAGTGCACGACTCGCATATTCGATCACAGTTTCTTTTCCACACTGTTTCTGAGAGAGCACAGCACCAATTGCGGTTCCTGAGGCATCTGTTGTGACTGTGGTTTGGGCGTCTGGATCAAAATGACCCAGTACAGGTGCCTCTGTTAATGCTGTGCGAATTCGCTGAAAGGCTTCATTGCAGTCGCTGGTCCAGGCAAACTCCTCAGACCGTATGAGACTCTGCAACGGTGCTGCTATCCGAGAGAAATTCCTCACAAATCGGCGATAGAAGTTTGCTGTCTGGAGCCATGACAAAACTGCTTTGCTGTTTGCAGGCTGTGGGATTTTCATGATGGCTTCGACTTTGGCAGGGTCAGGCTGCTTGCCGTCCCTGCTCAAAATGAATCCGAGAAACCTGATAGACTTCAAAGCAAACTTACACTTGTCAAGTGAAACTTTGAATCCACTGGCAAGGAGTGCACCAAGTACTTCGTCGAGTAACCTTGCAAACTCGTCAAAAGTTGGCGCAAAAACCAGAACATCATCCAAGTACACCCGCACACCGCACTTTGGGCAATGGGGCTGCAGGTTAGCAAAAATTGACTGCATGGCTCGCTGGAAAGTGGCAGGTGCGTTCTTCAGCCCAAATGGCATGCGGGTCCACATAAAGGTGCCATAGTGGGTCACAAAAGCAGTTTTTGCCTGGTCTTCCTTACGAACGCGAACTTGCCAGTAAGCAAACTTTAGGTCAAGGCAGGCGAAGTACTGTGACCCAGCAATGTCATCCATGATGTCATCCGCATGTGGAAGTGGTTGCACGACGTTCACAGTCATCTTGTTTAGGGGCACATAGTTAACACAAAGGCGCTTCTTGCTACCTCGGCTGACAACCACTGCGGGGAATGCCCAAGGTCCTAAGGCTGGTAGAATGATGCCTTGCCGAAGGAGTGTGCTTATTTGAGCCTCAAGAAAACGACGGTCTGCAGCAGAGTAACGGTAAGGGGATCGACTGTATGGCACAGCATCGGGAAGAAGGTCGATTGAGTGTTCAACACCCTCGTACAGACCTAAGTCATCCTCTTCACGAGCGAATACTTCAGCGTGCTTCGAAAGAATGCTCGTGATTTCCCGTTGTTGATGTGCTGGCAAATGGCTACCAACCTGAGCGGCAGGCAAGGATGGGTCAATGCAAACCTCTATTGTTGAAGAAGCACCTCGCCTGCATTCAGAAGACGGGCCGTTGGTGTTTGAAACCTCATATTGACAAGATAGTGCTAACCACGGGGGTTCATCTGGGCCTGGGAGTGGCATTCGCTGGAGGCCTGCTGAGCTGTGGTGTCCAGATACATGGTAATTGAAAGATGACCCTGGATCATAACAGCGTTCGACATCCTGGGCAACAGTCGCTCATAGCACCGCACACTTGTTCCTGTGGTGGGATGACGAATTTCAGTTGGCATGGGTGGCTGGAACACCAACTGTGCGTGACTGGCAGCAAACCAGTCTTCCCCCAATATAAGTGGCATGGCATTGTTATCGAGGACGGCGGCTTCCACCAAACCGGTGATGGGTCCCACAGAGATCTTCAAGCAGATAGCACCAGCAGGAGCCACTGTCGTTCCTCCAACGACAACTAGAGGGGGTCTGGTCCAGGGCAGGAGGGGCAAAGATCTGACAAGGTGACGAGAAACAAGTGTCACCTTGGAACCACTGTCTGGAAATGCGTCCACTTGGCCGCTTCCAGCAATTGTGGCGTTTACAAGGGCGCATTGGACCAGCGATCCATCAAGGGTCTCGGAAAGTGTGCTGTGAAGAGCTGGCGAAGGATGCGTTGTAGACTGTGTGGCAGTAGCTCTGGATGGGCACTTTGAAGCTAGATGTCCTTTTGGCGGCATTGAAAACACACGGCTTCGGCCAAGTTCTGGCCAGAACGGTAGGCAGGAGCGCCGTGCCTCGTAGAGATGGTCAGGTACCGAGCCTCTTGTTGGTCTGGTGGTAGGGCTGCGATTCGCTGCGGCTGTCTTGTTTTGTCTGGTACCGCCTGAACATTCGTGCCCTCTTCACTGTGGTGGGGCACCTGTGGGCTTGGCATTACTAGTTTGGTGCTTGAATACCCTGGGCGTGGGAGTCGACGAGACAAGTGGCTCAATGTTTGGTCAAGCTGCGTTACGATGTCCATATAGGCGGCGACGGTTTCTGGCCGTTGTGCTGCTATAGTAGTGGCCAGGTTCTCGTCGGAAATGCCCTGAAGGGCGTACTCTATGCGCTGAGTGTCGGTAAGAGTGACTGGGCATCCCGAAATGAGCTTCAACTTCGCCAAAGAATAGTGGACCAGGTTCTCTCCGTGCGCTTGCACGCGACAAGTAACAGCTTGTTGCCACTGTAGTAAGGTTTGCTTGGCGCTGAATTGGTCCAAGAAAGCTTGCCTGAAGGCTTCCCAGGTGGGACACTGACGGCCAATGACTGCTTTCCAATCCGCGGCTGCTCCACGGAGCTTTCCCAGAGCGACGGCGAGTACGGTTGAAGGCTCCCACGAAGCTAGGTTTCGAGTTCGTTCCAACTCTTCAATCCAGTGGGACGCTGAAATGCTGCCGTCTCCATTAATGTAGGAAGCGATGCGGACAGGTCTGGAAGGGTCGTGACCTGAACTGGCGCTGCAGCGCGTTGTGACACTTGAAGGAGCTGTTGAAGTAAACCCGTCAGCAACTCGGTACTTTGGGCTGCATCGAAGCTCGAAGGAAGCGGCGTAGTGTTCGGGCGCTGGCTGGACGCTGAGGAGTCTGGGGAAGGCGACAAAGGCGTCATTGAGCGGTTTTGGGCTATATCGGCGAGGAGACGATTGATCACTTCTTCCTTCGGCCCCGTAGCGTCCAGGTTTCGGCGAACCAACTCTTCACGGAGGAAGTCTGCTGTAAAGCCGGCGAGGTCCTCAGGCGTAGCCTCGTTCCAGTTCACAAGCGGCATGGCGTTCACAAGAAATTAGCAGAAGGAGCACAAGACTCACGAGAGACGAAAAAGGCGGGCAGGTCAAGTTGGTTCGGCTCTGCAGGCGAGCTACTTCATCGGGCGGGTGGGCGTCAGCACGACGGTCGGCGAAACAAAAGGCAAAGGCACGAAATGACTCGGACGAAGCGGCCGAAAGGCGTATCGGGCGGCGGACGGTAAACACAGGACGGAGCGCCGCGCGGCTAGTCCGGCGGATCACTTCACGAGGCGGGCAAAAGGCGACGTTCCAGGCATGGTTCGGAGTCGACTGCGCCAGTTGTGAGGGCCGGGCGGGCTAGGCATGAAGGCTGAGAGGCGTTGTGAATCGAGAAGAATGCGCTTTATTCGAACATGAAAACGTGCCGCTCGCGCCGGAGGCGGGAGCGAGATTGATAAAAACGTGACCCCGGCCCTCGCTTGGGCTTGGAGTTTATCTGAGTAAGGGCGCCGCAGGTGGCGCTGCCGATTAGATAGGCCGCTACGCTATAGTGCGCATGCGGGCGCTCACACAGGACGTGAGCGAAATTGGCCTTAGATTATCAAGCGCAACCTGCTTGCCCGGTTTAGGAATCATGATAACTCGAGCTCTTTTCCACGCTTCAGGAAGGGAACCGCGTTGCCAGCACTCGTTGATATAAGTCACAAATCGGGAGATTGACTCGTCATCTAAGTTGCGGAGAGCCTTGTTCGAAACCCGGTCCAGGCCGGGCGCCGATCGGGTGTTTAGTTCAAAAAGGACTGCCCGAATTTCCGCTTCGCTAAATTCGGCGTCTAGTTGCTCATTAGCAACGCCGTTATAATCTGGGTGTTGGACGCTCTCTGCCGACTTAAAGTAACGGTCACGTATTGCACCGAGCAGGTCATCGCCTTTATGATCGTTCACAAGTCTCCGAGTTTTATGGCCTTGAGCGGCACGAGTATCTTCCGGATCCAATAGGTGCCGGAAAAGGCGCCAAGCACTCGCCCCTCGCATCTGTCGTTCGAGGCCGTTACACAGGTCTTCCCATTGTGACCTACAGACTTGGAACGCATGTTCCTCAATTTCTCTGTCTAACCGTGCTATGCGTTTCCTCAACGCCCGGTTATGTCTTTGGCGTTTCCACCTCTTGAGTAGGGATTGCTTTGCTTCCCACATGTGTAGGAGCCTGCTGTCGATTACTTCGAGCTTCGCTTCGGGCGGGATGTGGCACGTTACCGCGTCTACGTCCCGATTGAGCGTCGCGGTCCACTCGTCTATATCCGTGATCGGCTCGTCGCCCCGCCCGCCTTCTGCTCTCTTTTTGCGGAACGCGTCCCACTGCACTAATTTGAGTTTACGGCCTGTGCTTTCAGAGTATGTTCTACGAACGCTCGGGCCCGTGTCTACCGTAATCTCTATCTGAAAGTGGTCACTCCTTAAGTCCTCCTGCGTGTTTTGCCAAGACGCCGCTGTGACATTCGACACGAACGCGAGGTCCGGTAGCGTGTCTGCGCTCACGCTGTTACCCCGGCGCGTCGGATCGGCGGGGTTCGCGATCAGTTCAAGCCGTTGGTCTTGCGAGTCTTCCCAAAGGTGTTTGCCCTTGAGCGTTTCACGCGTGTATCCCCAGGCCCCATGGGGCGCAATAAAATCACCCGCAACTAGCAGAGGTGCGCCGTTGGCGGCCGTGCTTGCTCTCCGGAGCATCTCCCCAAAACGGTGCTGTAGCGTGGGTTTATGTAGACGTTAAGTACAAACAGGCCTCGGCCGCGCTTAAGAATTATTTCTACAAAAACATGCGGTATCCTTACGCACTCAAGTTCGCGCTGCGCCACCGTGATGTTACGTCTAACTAGCACGGCGGCGACCGGCGCCGGACGCGGCGGGGGCGACGGCAGCGACCGCGGTCGCGCCGACGACGAGAGCGGATCGCCCCGCCCTCGGCGACCCGCGGCCGCCCCCGGCGTCCCACCACGCGCCGAGCGCTGTGTAGCACGTTTTTCTTTCCGCCTGTTGTCCGCCGCGGCCGCATTTATGGCTTTGTAACCAGCTAGTTTTGCCGGATAATTTGTTTCCTGCAAAAGGATAATGTCCGGTTTCGTCTCACGGCTTCGAATAAATTGCTCGAGATTTCCCCGCTTCCTCCTATATCCCCGGCAGTTCCACTGCCAGATCGTGTACTGTTGTTTGTGAGTGTTAGTGTGAGTGTGCGCGTGTCTAGCAATGGTGATGCTTGTGTTTAATTTAGCCCATCGCCGTCGAGGCGACTGGGGTGCGGCTGAATCTGCGGCTCGGCGTCTGGCAGCGCGTTCTGCTGCTGCTGACTCTGTTGCTGTCTAGCGTAGGGCTTACTCACCGTTCTAATCGGTCTGCCCGCAGATGGCGGGAGTCGCGCTTCAATGTTTTCTATGCGCGCCGTGTGCGCGGTGAGCATTTGTGTCATTTGTTCAGAGAGCTTAGCTATCGCACTATTGAACATGTCATTCATCTGTGCCACCTGTTTAGCAAAACGTTCATCGAGGCTGGTCTCGATAGTATCGATTTGTTTCTGTAGCTTATCATAACGGCCAAATCGCTGTGTGGATTCGTGCCTGGCAGGATCTAGTGCTATCCTTTTCGCGATACACGGGCGGTCTTCGCGTCCGCCTGCCCCCTCTCCTGAACTGCTCTCGTCATCCGTGTCCATCCCCGCTGCCTCGGGTCTCGACGGAGTCGAAGACCGAGGCGTCGGTGGTGGCGGCGCCATCGACTGTTGCTGCGGTTGTTTCATTCGTGGAGCCTCTCCTTTCAATTTGGAATTTTCCGCTCTAAGGGCGGCGTTCTCGCGTTTCAGCTCTGAAATTATCGATTGTAATGGTCCTAGGCGTTGTTCTAGCGCTCGCTCTACCGCTAGTTTGAGCTCGCTCCCACCACCTCCACCGACGGCGGTACCGCCAGGACGTCCCGCCGAAACAACGCCACCGGCGCGAAAGGCGGCCTCATCCGCCCATCTCACCTGCTGCCATGTGCCCATGGGTCCTTGTTGTTGCGGCTGCCGCCACGTCTGATGCTGCTGACTTTGTTGGGTGCCTTTGTTGACAGCTGCGGCGCCCGGAACGGCGCCACCGCGCGTCTTCGACATGCTTCTCGGCCTTGGTGTCCGGCTGCGAGAGCGGGACCGGGATTTACCGCCGCCGCCTCTCGCGTCTCGGCTTGTCGAGCGTCCTCTTCGGGTGGCGTTGGATGAATGACTGTCAAACGCCGGATAATGATTGTAGTAACCTCCGTTGCCTTCAGTGCTAATGCCGCTGTTGTAGATGCTGTCGGATGCTGCGGCCGCTTGCTCTTCTTCACGCCGCTTTCGCTCTAGGCGGCGACACTTGACTATGTAAGGAGTCTTGTATCTCGCCTTGCAGACGCGGTCACCCGTGAGATGATCCTTGCCACACAGTTGACACCGCGGCTCGCAGCGATGGTCAGACGGTGGGTTACTGCTTCCGCAGCCACGGCAAATCTTGTCGGCAGGGTTGGGACACACGTCGGAGCGATGGCCCAGCCTCCCGCACGCGTAGCACACGTCGATGTGCTTTCTGTAGAGGGAGCATCTCACAAGCATAGGTCCATAGTATACGTGTCTGGGAACATGGAAACCGTCGAACAATACGATGATGTTGTCCGTGGTGCCCATTCGCTTGGCATGCAGCACGCCGGGGTTGCGCTGCGTCACTAGGTTGTTAACGATGTCCTCCGGGCTCTCGTCTTTGGAAATGTTCCTAATCAGGCCCTTGGAAGTGTTCTCCGGGGCGGCCTGATAGGCGTTCGCCTCGAACTCTCGGTTCCCGATGCAAAGCTTGCTGATGGCTCCGTAGCGTTTGGCTCTGTCCGCGGACGGAGTGCTGAGCACCACGATGTTCTGTTTAACGTTGAGGCAGATGCTGTCCTCTCTAGCCGCTTCTCTACCGATACCTGCCGCGTTACGAAGGCAGCAGTAAATGCGATCAATGTTGTATTCAGCCCCGTTGAATCCGCCGCGGGGGCGCACAATGATCCTGTAGTCATCGGGCGGTAGCTCTGGCATTCGGCTCGCCTTAGCGAGGTGCTGCAAGTAACGAGCACACTTCTTTTTATTCTGCGCCGCTGTGGCGGTATCCGGGGCAATCCCTGTAGTCTCCGCGGCAGCCTCCTGTTGCTGCGTCTCCGTCTACTGGTCTTGCGCTGACTCGGACGCGCCGTCGGCCTGTTTCGTTCTCTTTACGCTGCACCATCCTGCTCCCTCGCCGAAATCTTCCGGCCGAATGTCCTCTCCTTCTACCTCTACGACATCCATTTAGCCCTGGCAAAGGCCTTGTACGCTGCCGTCGGGGATCGGGAGCTCCGAGGAGGTCCGGTGACACGTTAGGCTTGCAGGCCCCACCGCCGCAGCGGCCGGCCTATGGCGTCGTGCGCAGAGACGCTGGACTTGGCGTTCTTGCTTTCGTGGTGGAATAAAAGGCGCCAATAAGTGGCTAAAAAGTGGTCCCACCTGGCAAAACTTGGTGTCAGGGAAGTCCTTGAAACTGCCGCCGATCGATGGTGAGAAGCGTTTTCCACGATAAATTCGACAATCCACCAAAAACATAGGAAAGTTGCGGAGCCGACGCGCAACACGTCCGCACTCCGTGGCCCCCTCGACCACATCGACAATTTAGAAGTGCTCCTTTTTGGCGCGCCAGCGGACGCCGGCTGTGGCCCAAAGAACAAGTCAGAGCCGAGAGTTGATAAACAAACCAAAATTATATTCTCAATAATTGCAGATCAAAAACAATACACAAGTATGCACACTCCACAATAGTTGAATACAATATGTCGCCAATCAAACAACGTACAACACAATACAATCAGCCACACTCGAAACAACGGACACAGACAACAATACGCACTACAATGCAGTCGCATGCATTGAACAACCAAGACACTTAAAGACTAAAGAGTTAGAAAACTTATTCAGTCCAAAAAGTTCTTGGAACAAAAGTCTGAATGATACTCTTCTGAGAATCATTCACTCAAAGTCCAGCATTGTCGTTCCGCTGCCCCCGAAGTTTCTCTTCCAGGAAACCTTGCCGATGTTTCTCTTACAGAAAACCTCGCGTCTTCAATTGGCCACTCTCCAAGCTATAAACTTCTTCGCCGGAAACACGTCGGCTTCACACACGCAGCTGTTGCTACGCGTCTTCGCTCGATAGCGGTAGACACACACTCTTGCCTGTAGCTCGAGCCTTCACCCATCAGGTGGAATTCCTCTTCTTTTCCTCCTTTGTCACGGAAGACAAAAGGCTTCGCCCTCAAGGCGAAACACCCTACGGGCTCTGGCGCATACTTTCTTCTTCTCCTGCTTTGTCACTAAGGACAAAACCTTCACCGACAAACGCGGCGGGATACCCTACGCACACCGGCGTTAACTTCCTTCTTCTCCTGCTCTCCCATCTCGGATGCTCAATTAAATACTTTCCGCGCGAGATTCCAGAAAGTTTTCATCATTTCGTCGGCACGATACGCAGCAAAAGCTGGGGGAAAGGGCGAGACGGTACGGGGGCCGTCCGCGACGGATGACTCAACCCGGCATAACCACGCCCCTTTCCATCGAGAAAATTCCAGGGCTTGCTCGGCCGCCGACGCGAGGAGGTTTCGTCAGCGAACCTAAACTTCCGAGGGAGAGAGTCGCGCGCCCGGGGAGTCTTCGGATGTTTGTTTTCTCTTTTTTTTCATTGTTGAATTTGCGGCGTCACTCCGGCGTTTCGTCGCGAGAATACGGCGACGCACCCTTTTTGAGCACTCGTTTTGTGACACTGCCCCCCACTTTAACAATATTATCTCATAATGTTCAAAACCACACAAACGAGCGCGAACAGTCCTCAAACTCTCAGAGACTGTAACATAGTCCGTCGCTCATGACACGTCACAATCACAATAAATCACTCAATACAATTGTACATTACAATTCAATCTCACAACACATAGCATATAGACACAGGTACATCAATACAATACTCCATCACATACTTCAAGCAATACAAATGTACAAAGGTTTGTCTTTACAACAATTGTACCATACTATACATCACATCACTGTAACAGAAATTTTGATTCACTCGACATACAGTTGTGACACAGGGCAACAACCACATTAACTTAACATATAGCACTGTCAAACACATTCCGATTCGTCCTCAACACTCATCCTGTGCATTTCGAACGGCGCTTGCGCCCTTTCTTGCGGTGCTCGCTCGATCTCTTCTTGTGTTTCCACGTTCCTTTTCGGCGAGCCCTTTCCAACGACGATATCTGAGGCGGCGTCTCAGCCATCGTTGTCGCTTCCGACATTGTTAACGGATCATGACGTTCAACCGATCCTGTCCGGTTATTCACCCGCTTGTTCATGTCCCGACATTTGGCCTGGCTGGCCGACTCCATTACCTTTGCACTGTCGGTCGGTTGAGGTCGTGCCGACGTAAGTCCAGCTGCCCAGCACGTGAACTCATTCAATACGATTATGTTCTCATTCACTGTCTCTTGCGCCCAGGGGGCTCGAGTGAATTCCTTCACAGGATTGTTCTCCGCTGAATCTCGCAGTCCCTGTGTCAGCGGAAGCTCCATCTTCGGGTCTTCCCCTAAACATTCTGGATCATTCGGCCCTCGCGCCCCGTCGATGTTTCCGATGACGAGGTTGTACAGGGGGGTCGTCATGCATAGAGCGGTAACCTTCCCGCTTAAGTACGGGGTTTCAACCTCAATCTCTGCTTCGGGAAGCATCCGAACCGTACTGTCAATTAGGCAAACCGGTTTCGTTTTGCCTGTCAACTCACTTTCCCGTACCAAATTTCTCCGCACGATAACAGTGGAGCTACCGGTATCTCTTAACACCGTAACCTTCTTGCCCGCAACATTTCCAGGCAGCGTTGGCATTCCCTTCGTAACACCGGTTGGCTGTTTTGTCATTACAGCACCCAAAATAGGGATTTTCTCTCCATTTTTCTACTCTACGAGTCCATCGGTGACGTCATCAACGGTTTTTGGTGCCACTTGCGCACAGGATACCTGGTGAGTTTGACTCGCTCCGTTACGACATGCATCTGCTTTGTGCCCAGTCTGACCACACTTGAAACATTTTACTACCATAGGGCTCGTAAAGTTAATACGACAGGCGTTCGCGCGATGACCCACTCGGTTAAACAGAAAACGTCGCGGAACACTCTCCGATGCACGCTTCTTTTGTTAGGGTGCCGATTTCTTCGAATCTTCGGGACACTCCTTTTTGACTCTGGCCAAATTTGTGCCACCTTACGCTTCCAAGAATTGATCAGCCAATTCAAGCATTCCTTCAAGTAACTCAGCCTTCCTCTCTTTCAAGTACAGCGAAAGGCTTGGGTGGCAACTAGTAAAAATTGCTCTCTAATAAGGAGCTCTCTAAGCTCATCGTACTCCTGCGCTGTCCCTGAAAGTTCAATCCATCTATCGAAATAATGGCAAAGTCGGGCGGCATACTGCGTAGCCATCTCGCCATCAGCTGGCTTTCCTGTCCGAAATCTCTCCCGGAATCCTTCCACAGTAAATCTAAATCGCTTCAGTAAAGCAGCTTTCACCTTTGCATAGTTGGCTGCATCCGTCGGCGTCAGCCTACCGTCCACACTGAGCGCTTCACCACTCAAGCAAGTACTCAAAGCAGTTGCCCATTGATGTTCCGCCCAATTCTGGCTTCTCGCAATCGTCTCAAATCGGTGAAGGTACGCGTCAAGGTCGTCCTTCCTTTCATCAAACGCTACGAGCAGCTTGCTTGGGTTCAAGGGGAAGCCGTGGTCCTCCCGTTCGCTGGTTTCAACTCTAGCTTGGACCGGAGTTTCACTTCGCTGTTGCAAACAGAGCCGCTCGAGTTCCATCTCGTGCTGTCGCTGCCATTCCCTTTCCGCTCTTTCTTCTCTCGCCCTCTCAGCTGCCAGTCTTTCTCTCTCCAGCTCCAACTTCAATTGCTGCTCTCTTTCTTCTCTCGCCCTTTCGGCTGCCAACTTTTCTCTCTCCAGCTCCAACTTCAATTGCTGCTCTCTTCTTTCAGCTGTCGCTTCTTTGCCTTTCTTCTTTTGCCCTTTCAGCTGCCAGCTTTTCTCTCTCCAACTCCAACTTCAATTGTTGCTCTCTTTCTTCCTTCGCCCTTTCAGCTGCCAACCTCTCTCTCTCCAACTCAGCTTCTTTTTCCGCTTTGGCTCTTTCGACCGCCAATCTTTCTTTTTCAAGCTCAGCTGCCTTTTCTTCTTTGGCCCTCTCTTTTTCTTTTTTTTCCTTCTGGGTGACCCACTTCCGTAGTTCGGCGCCAGAAAGACCCATCTTCTAACCAAGAGCGACTAACTTTTGGAGATCCATTGTGTCTCGCAATTCGCAAATAAAAACTTGCCGCGTGCAAAAAGTATGTGCCTAAATCAGTCTATCGGAACACTCTCCTGCACTCGTTAACGAGAACACCGAGAACACACAAAATCTTTCCGATAGCACTATCAACAACTCGAGGCTCTTTCTCACTACTTTGGACAGCTGTGCACCAAAAGGTCCTCGTCGCGGACGCCAGAATAATTGGCACATGTCCCGTTAATCAGGGGGCGATCGCCGGGCTAACTCCAAGGGCCGAAGTATCGGCCCCCCGAACCGCACCACGAACGCGTGGACAATTTAGAAGTGGTCCTTTTTGGCGCGCCAGCGGACGCCGGCTGTGGCCCAAAGAACAAGTCAGAGCCGAGAGTTGATAAAGAAACCAAAATTATATTCTCAATAATTGCAGATCAAAAACAATACACAAGTATGCACACTCCACAATAGTTGAATACAATATGTCGCCAATCAAACAACGTACAACACAATACAATCAGCCACACTCGAAACAACGGACACAGACAACAACACGCACTACAATGCAGTCGCATGCATTGAACAACCAAAACACTTAAAGACGAAAGAGTTAGAAAACTTATTCAGTCCAAAGTTCTTGGAACAAAAGTCTGAATGATACTCTTCCGAGAATCGCTCACTCAAAGTCCAGCGTTGTTGTCGTTCCGCTGCCGTCGAAGTTTCTCTTCCAGGAAACCTCGCCGAAGTTTCTCTTCTAGAAAACCTCGCGTCTTCAATTGGCCACTCTCCAAGCTTCAAACTTCTTCGCCGGAAACAGGTCGGCTTCACACACGCAGCTGTTGCCACGCGTCTTCGCTCGATAGCCGTAGACACACACTCTTGCCTATAGCTCGAGCCTTCACCCCTCAGGTGGAATTCCTCTTCTTCTCCTCCTTTGTCACGGAAGAAAAAAGGCTTCGCCCTCAAGGCGGAACACCCTACGCGCTCTGGCGCAATTTTCCTTCTTCTCCTGCTTTGTCACTAAGGACAAAACCTTCACCGACAGACGCGGCGGGATACCCTACGCACACCGGCGTTACCTTCCTTCTTCTCCTGCTCTCCCATCTCGGCTGCTCGATTAAATGATTGATTGATTTGTGGGGTTTAATGTCCCAAAACCACGATATCATTATGAGAGACGCCGTAGTGAAGGGCTCCGGAAATTTTGACCACCTGGGGTTCTTTACCGTGCACCCAAATCTGAGCACACGGGCCTACAACATTTCCGCCTCCATCGGAAATGCAGCCGCCGCAGCCGGGAATCGAACCCGCGCCCTGCGGGTCAGCAGCCGAGTACTTTAGCCACTAGACCACCGCGGCGGGGCTGCTCGATTAAATACCTTCCGCGCGAGATTCCAGAAAGTTCTCATCATTTTCTTGGCGCGATACACAGCGAAAGCTGGGGGAAAGGGCGAGACGATACGGGGGCCTTCCGCGACGGATGACTCAACCCGGCATCACCACGCCCCTTTCCATCGAGAAAATTCCAGGGCTTGCTCGGCCGCCGACGCGAGGAGGTTTCGTCGGCGAACCTACGCTTCCGAGGGAGAGAGTCGCGCACCCGGGGAGTCTTTGGATGTTTGTTTTCTTTTTTTTATCGTTGATTTTGCGGCGTCACTCCGATGTTTCGTGGCGAGAATTTGGCGGCACGCCCTTTTTGAGCGCTCGTTTTGTGACATCATACCATAGCAGTTTTGCAATATGTAATGTTAACGAAACCACCGCAAGAGCAGCAGAATCATGAAATATAAATCATGACATTCATGACATATATATCATAATTTTCTTGTTATGGCTAGTCAAATATATTCATATGACATTTATGACATATGTCATAATTTTCAAGTTATGACAAGTCAAATACGTTCTTCATACAGCCATGTTATGCCATACCAAGTTTGGTATTGATAGCATTATCGAAACGGCTAGGAGAGCTAAAAGTTGTAGGCGGCTAGGTAGATAGATACGCTCCAAGTCGCCGAAGTTCGCTAAGAAATGCTTCGCGTTTAAAACACGCACACGAGACATACGCCCACTACCAACTGAAAAGTCACACCGCGGTGGAAAGAAAGGCATACACAGAACTTACTTGAACGTTTATACGTGCTGAATGCTTTTCTGTGATGGAGCGACCATCCAGTGGAAAGTCGGCGTTCTTCTTGTCTGCATTTCTTCGTTTCATTGTCTGCGCTGTTACTTTCTTCTATATCGGGTATCCACCAAATGTCTCAACCTTCTGTCATTATAGTATAAGGAATCACTGATACATTATTGCACTCTTGAAACGCGTACAGGCAACGAACGGGACAGCTGCTACAGGAGGCAATCTGCTTGCACGCCCTTCAAAGCAAGCACTCGGATGAAAAAGGTGCCGCCTGTGTAGCGTCGCACGCGGGTAAATGAACATGGACATTGCAAGTTTCCAGATGATGTAGACTTTCTGGTAAGCGTCTGATATTACAGCTACTACAACGGCGAGCACTGTTGGTGTGCTCGCATGAACGGGTGACCAACAGCCCTGACCGCACCGCGCAACAACACCCTTCCTCGGAAACACTGGACATGCGCAACATGTGATCGGCGATATGCTCTTTCCACCGCAGCACGCCATGCACGATGCGCTTGTTCGTCGTCTGTAGCCACCTTTTTGTGAACTGAGCTGGCGCATCTTGCATATCAAGGTCCATCTAGATTAAAAATTGGTATGCGAATGCAAAAATAAGTAATAAACACTTTTCATTTAAACTATTTATTGAATGAAACTGCGAAGAAGGAAATAACTTAAAACGCAAGATACATCTCCTTAGCAAACAGCAGTTCAGCGATCGTGCAAATGTGGTCGCTATCATTTGGCGTGATGAATTAGAGCCACAAAATGCCAGTAAAAGTCTGTGAAATTTTTATACCGCAACCACTTAACGGCTTCCTACTGACAGGACGTCACGTGTAAGCGCAGGCCGTAAAGCCAGGTCAATTAAGACTTGAAATCAGGGTTAAGCATCGTCACTGCCATTCTGAAGGCCACTTAGAATAGGGTTGCTTCTTCTAGTAAACCGTCACGAAGCCACATAAAAAAACTGAATAGCAGTGGCAGTAATTTGACTAAATTTACTGTCTGCAGGTGCGTGTTGTAGCCAGTATATGAAAATATAGCGTCAGTTCCAACATTGTCCCATCCCGTCCTTGGAAAAGAATAAATGAAGTCATGCGAGTTATTTATTCTTCATATCAATTGCATGCGAATATTACATAGGGAAAGATTTTGTCCCCATTTTCGGGTTCGACTTCTACGTCAAAAAGCGTCTTCAAATATTTATTTAGGCGCTCTGTTAGTCCGTTCGTTAACGGGTGGTAGGAGGTTGCCATTTGACGAGTCGCTACACTTGGCATGACGGCGTGATTAGAAAGGCGATGCAGCTTGCGATACGTTAGAGAGTAAGAGTAGAGAGCAAAGAGAGAGGAACCTACGGCGCCACTCATTCCAAGATAAACGAAGACAACGCGAGAAATTGCATCACTCACAGAAAAGTTCTTCTCAACAGCTACATTCTTATACAAAGTACACCCGACACAATACACAAGCGCCTGCCTGTGGTGCAGTAGAGAGTTCAGAAGGGCCCATATATATTAGGTATGTAAGGGTAGATCAAACAACACGGCCACACTTTTCTGCGGGACGCTGAACTTGTACGGCATTGGGAGGCGCTGCTGCTAGACGAGGACTGCGAAAGTCGGCTGATCATCCACACTTAAATCCTATCCATGAATGAAGTCTTTTTTTTTCCTCTTTCCTTCTAGTTATTTATTATCAATTCCGCGCTCTCTGGTGACATTTGGTATCGGCTTTGGTGTGAGCTTTGCGCACGGATTTCCTATGTCTTGGAGTGGATAATATCATAGTGTTTAAGCCACCTCTGGAATACAACATAAGGCCTGGAATCTGCTTTGTAGCAAAACGAGAACAAAAAAATAAACGTTCTATCGGAAGACTGTCTCTTTTAAGTTAGGACAGTTCCTTGGGAGCAAAGTTACAGGAAGGCAAGCGTACAGGCCTGTAAGAGTACAGGCCTGTACTCTTGCCTTCCTTTACTGGAAATTTACAGGTCGTGAGCAAAATCGCGCAAGCGTTACATACAACGTCCCACTCTTTAAGACTATAGTTGTGAGATGGAGGACCAGATTATGGCGCAGCCAGAAGGAAACCTCAGTAGGACGTAGCATCGCTTTACGGCAACGCACTCCGAAAACTCCAAAAAGCACTTCCTAAAAGTATGAACTCGAAACCGTCAGTTTTCCTTTCAGCCACGTTTCTCCTGTGCACGAGCTAGGCATAAAAAAGTAACAGCATATTCACGGAGTGAATGATGAAGAATGGAGCGAAGCGTCGGCTTGTCCGTGCTTGCTTTCATCCGTCTGGGCGACCATCCGAGCATCCATCTAGTGAACACTTCAAATACCATCATCTCGCATCTCCTGTGGCACATACCCACTCCGCGCCTCCATCCATTTGTCCGTCCGTGCGTCCATCTAGTGAACACTTTAAGTACCGCCACCTCCCATCTCGCATCCCGGTGGCTAAGTACCACAACGACAGAGGATGGACAGACTCCTGCCTTAAGGAGCTTTGCCCCTAAAAGCCAAATCTTGGCTGCTCACAGAAACTGTGGTCACCAGCACTGTTGCCTTGTTAGCGTGAACGCAACTGGGGAAACTGAGGTTCCTATTCGTGGAGCTGGAATACTGAACCTCCTCTGATTGGTCTTGTGTGACCATAGCCAAGCTACACAACTAGTTCCTCCTTCGCCCGTCCTCGTCCGCAGGCTCGTCCACATCCTCGTCCACAGGCTCCAGGGACCGCTTGTGCCTCCACTGCCATCCTGGCTCCATCGAAGGCGGCAATGCCGTACACGCCTTACAATTGCCTTGGTCCAGAGCCTGCTTGCTTGTCACCAGTTATCACCTCAACTTGGGTGCTGAGGCAAACTTGGGCCACCAAGTCCGGCCCGTAGTGAGACCCGTGCTTGCTACCACCCAGCTCCTCAAATGAGCAAGCTTCAAATGTTGTTCACTGAGGAGCTGGTTGCTTTTATACAGTTTGTGAATACATATGCATTTTCTGATTTGTCGCATTGGCTTGAGCAGGTGGGAGATTGGTACTTTGAGCAGGCTTCATGCATTGCAGTGCAACTGTACTATGGTACAGCAGCTGACGAGTTACAGCGTTTCAGTAGTTGTGTTAAATCCCACTGAATGCACAAAATACGTTTCAAAACCGCTAATTTGAATATTTTGTATCTTCAGCGATGTTTCGCAGACGACATTGATGAATACCTCTTTCAAACTTACGTGCACGACATTTTCAGGTTAAGCATGCGCATTCTGATAGTATGAGTTCAAGCGCGTTGCAACGTATCAGAAGTGATAAATAACCGTTCGCAAATATAGTATCACTTTTAAAACTAAATAAAATCGTGACACAATCGGAGCGAACGGAACATCAAATACGATTTGAATTGTAAACGGCTTTTACAATAACGATTCCCACATTTTTGTTCGTTATTAATTTCAACAATAAACGTGATCAACGTATAGCCAGCAATTTGCAAAGCACCGCGGGTGACGTATTTTGGAACCCTATCCCACAGAGGCGTTGCCAGAATTTTTTTTAAGGAGGAAGGGGGTGTCAGCCATACTCTATATGTTCGTGCGTGTGTTTTTGCGTGCCTATAGACGCAAGCAAAAGTGAATATTTCCTGTTGGGGGTTGGGCGCCGTGAATCCCCCTCCTCCTTCATGTCCCTACTTGCGCCAATATTTATGATGATTTCATGGTTCCCTGCGCCCACGCTAGGGAAAAAATTGCTTACTTTCTCACTCACTATTCGCTTACTTGAGGTTAACATTTTCAATTGCTCTATATATGCACACAATATTTTTAGGCACAAATAGCGCTATTCGGTCGGAACCATTTGTAAATAGAACAATAATTAATACAATATTCCCCTTGTACGTCGGCAAAAAAGTAGAACTCACTCAGAGTTACTCAACAAATATATCTTGCACTTTGGACTCACTCGGACTCGCACTCCCTAATCGTTTCTTCAAGCGGGCTCGGTCGGACTCAGACTCACGAGAATATAATCTGCTGCACTCACTCAGAATTCGATCTGAGTTTGAGTGGGCCCGGGTGAGTTGACTCGCGAGTCCGTTAGCCTAGAAATCGGCTTTTTCGTCTTATGGTGTCTGTACTCTTCAACGCCAATATCTTACAGGTAATCGGTACATTTTTTTTGTGCCTTTTGATAAAGTAGTACCAAATACGAGTTTTGAGGGATCGCTAACCAGTAAGGTCATTTTTTTAAATATGTGATAACATAAGAATCATTTTATTGAAAACTTCCCTAGAAGAGTTGTCGGTATTGCGGGGGGGGTAGAGGGGGTCAGGGCACCATGCTACGAAATTCGAACCTTTGATCAATAAATATTTAAATGGTGTGTGAACGGCACTGCGTCGGAATGCGCGTGAGTAGACGGGAATACGCACGTGAAGTAAATTAAGGCTGATAGTAATACTGAGGGTCAGTAAAAAGGACCATATCTCGGCAAAAAAAGTGGAACTCACTCAGAATAACTCAGGAAAGATGTCATGCACTTTGGACTCACTCGCACTCCGACTCACAAAAACATTACTCCCTCAGACTCGGACTCACCGCTCGATATGAGTTTGAGCGAGTCCGAGAGAGTCGACTCAAGAGCGAGTTCGCTGACATATGATACCGAATACCACGGCGAAGTCTATCTCTTTGACGTCTTCCTTCAGGTTTATTGCACCCTAGATGTCACTCGCACCGCGTTGTGTGAACTGCTGTTCCGTTTAGAGCTTAGTGAGTATCACTCAGCGTTCGCTTTAATTGCTAAACTCCGAAAACTTTTACAGGGAAGCATCCGCGCTGCACAAAACGCTTACTCGGACAATGGAAGGGCTGGCTACGTAGACGAAGGTAAGCGGTCACATTCAGCTCACCACCTTGGTTCGTGTATGTCCAAAATAGTCACCACAGATAATAAAGTGGGCATAATTTAAACTTTTGTTCATAGCTACAGCATCATATTGAACAAGCAGTAAAAATAAAGGGAGTAGCTGCATTTTTATTTGGCGTGAAGAATTCACAAGAGTAAAAAAATGCCGCCATATCCACGAAGTGATTGATGATGAGTGGGCGAAGCTCCGGAGGTAAACCTGGTAAACCATGAATCCTCCGTACATTTTGCCTACTCGATTTTATTGCAACGCTCCCCCTAGCGTACGTCGCCGCACTATATCGAACGATGACACGCGCCATATGTACCGCCGTCTAGTTTATAACATCTTGCATCTTTTGGACGGACGGACGGACGGACGAATGGACGGATGGATGAATGGGCGGACGGACGGACGGACGGACGGACGGATAGACGGACGGACGGATGGACGGACGGATGGATGGACGGACGGACGGACGGACGGATGGATGGACGGACGGATGGATATGGCTGTACCCTTTAGATCGGGCGGTGGCTAGCGTAATACTTAGAACTGAACGAGAGGTGGCTACATACAGGGGACGCACAGCCCACGCCTTAAGGAGCTTCGCTCCTAAAATAGGTGGAGCATCTACGTGTGGTTCGCTGCAAAGGATGTCGAAAGACAATAGTCTTATGTTTGGAACCGTTACATGACACATGGTGCCATGTGGTGATAATGTGAAGAAACGAAAGCTTTTTTTTTGTTTTTTAACGCAGGGCCACTGGTAAGTAACAGTACACGGTCGTTTTAGTTAAAGCCCCTGCTTTTTTCAGCGGAGTGTACAAAACATGCTCCAGCTTCGTCAGCGACACGTAGTAAACAGTTTGGTCATTAAAATTCGTATATATGAATTTTCTCAATAAAAAAAGACACACTATCTAGCACTTACGTATTGACGTTGCGCCTCAACTATGGGTATTATTTGCTTTCTTTTATTCAGAATGTTCAAAAGTTTGAACGCATGCAGATCAATATGGGTGGACGTTCAGCAAGGGGTCAAAATGAATCGTTCGTCAGACAGACTAACAAAAAGACAGACAGAACGAAATTTCTACATGTTCCTGTGTACTTGTTGTAGAAACCAGATTGAAGAGGGAGCTCGGAGGCGAGGAAGAACAAGTAGCCAGGGGTACGCTCGGCATATTTTTTATTCCTGTTCTGTCAACAATAAACCGAAGACGTATCGGTTCTGCGGTCTCTCTGGTCCTTCTAAAACATGGTGCCGTGACCAGGATACCTGAGGACAGACGCAAAGACTTCAACCACATTCGCAACAACGGGTTGAAGAACGAACCAGCAGCGTCTGGCTCAAGGACGAACCGTCTAGGAAAGGACCACGACCGACGACTGTCGGAGACGCACAAACACAGGCAAGAGCTCTTTCAACACGTTTTAAGCATGAATAAAGAGGTCCTATCGAAGAAGCGAAAGACGCTTCGAGCAAATGTGACAACACTTACGAGTGAAATCGATAAGAACATAGAAGAAGACGCCGATCGAGCGCAACTTATGACGCTTCTAAACCAGATGAAGAGCGTGTCGCAGACGCTAAGGCAAGTTAACGAACAGATTGAACCGTTCGTTGAAGAAGACGACGCGGAGGCAGAATTTGAAAGAGTTTTGCATTATGAGATGAAGATCGTCGCTGCAACAACAAAAATAGAGGAGCAATTACGCGAGTTAGAACAAGCGACGCAACTGACTACGAGAATAGTCACAGGACAGGCGAGCTCAGTGCAAGGTACTAACCAAATCTCGGAGACGCAAGAGCTTGTTAAGTTGCCAGGTCTTGAGATGATCAAGTTTGATGGGAAAAAAACAGCATGGCCAAGGTATACAGGACAAGTTTGTACACTACATGCCGCATCAAGCAGTAATTAAGAAGGACCGAACAACAACAAAAATACAAATTGTCTTTGACGCATCGTCAAGCCAGAATCCAGGTGAATCCTTGAATGACTACTTGGAAAATGGGCCAAATCTAAACCCCGACATCACAAGCTTGCTGATGAAATTTCAACATCACAAGATCGCTATGTCAGCCGACGTGGAAAAGGCATTTTTGCAGATCAAGATCCATGAAAATGACCGAGACACACTGCGATTTATGTGGTGGGAAAGAATACCCAGCGAAGATATGCCAACTCCGAAAATAAAAACGTGGAGGATGACGAGGGTTACTTTCGGAACTACACCAAGTAGCTTTCTTCTAGCAGCCACAATTCGTCGACATTTGTATAAATTCGAAGAGAAATATCCTGCAGTTGTGGCACAACTCCGGAAAAGAATCTACGTCGATGACGTTTTACTAGGAGCCGACGAATACTCGACATCAACAACAATATACAAAGAATCACGAGACATTTTTCTTAATGCGGGAATGAATTTAAGAAAATGAATTTCAAATGACGCCGAACTAAGAAAACTGTTTGATGAAGAAGGAGATGATCTGGATCGAGGGATAAGAAAAAACGGACAAAGAGATTTTGGGACTGAAATAGATTGTCGTAGACGACGTGTTGAGCTTTTCCGACACTACATGGCGAAATGACAAAGACATGGGACAACTCTCAAAAAGACAGGTTTTGCAAGCCACGGCAAGACTATATGACCCTTTAGGTTTTTTGACACCATTTTTAGTCAGAGCAAAAAAATTGGTGCAAAAAATTTGGATGGATAAACTGAAATGGTATGACCCGTTACCAAGCCAGCATAGATCAGCTTGGAAGGACTGGTCGGAGGAGCTTCAGCACTTAGATGACTTGCGTTAACAGATGCTATGACAACATACAAGCTGAAGTGAAAGCATCGACTCTACACGTGTTCTCCGATGCGAGTCCAATGGCGTATGGAGCAGCAGCATACATTATAACAGAATACTCCGATGGAAGCAATGAAGTCAATTTAATCATTGCAAAAGGTAGAGTCGCTCCAATCAAAAAGATTACACTAGCAAGATTGGAGTTGTTGGCGGCCACAATATCAGTCAAATTGGCCAGTCATATAACTGAGAATTTCATCAGGAAACTAAGGAATGTGAAATTCTGGACTGACTCTCAAATTGTATTATGCTGGATAAAGTCTAACAAGATGAAAGATCTGTTTGTTCGCAACCGCGCAGCAGAAGTTAAGAGCAAGTCTAACGAGAGTCAATGGGGTTATGTTAAAAGTGATGAAAATCCTGCGGATTTGATGACAAGGGGGATGAAGATGAAACGTTTGCTGGACAGTGAATTATGGTGGAAAGGCCCCACGTGGATCAAGAATCAAAAACAAAGGCCTGATTATGACATCACGCAAGAATCGGACAGTGATGACAACAAAGACGAAGAAAAGACCGTGGCAAGCTTAGCTACCACCACGAGTCAAGAAAAGATAATTGATGTGAGCAGGTTTGGATCATACAAGAAAGCGTTACGAGTTACCGCGTGGGTGATGCGTTATATAGGAAACCGACGAAAAGAAAGGAAAACATGTTCGCTCACAAGAGAAGAATTGGACAAGGCAGAGTTTGTGTTGATGAAGCAGGAGCAGAAAATGCTACAAAATGCAGTGACATGAATATATTACAACATGAATCTGTACGGCACGAACATCTTCGAAAATGATAAAGGTGTCCTAAGAGTAAAAGGGAGGCTTCAGTGGAGTGATTTGAGCTTTGATGAGAAGCATCCTATTATTTTACCAAGAGAAAGTCACTTTTCAGAACTCCTAGTTCTGAAAGCGCATAAAGTGACAATGCACGGTGGCGTTGCGTCAACATTGACACATCTAAGAACGAAGTTTTGGATTGTGCGTGCCCGACAGATGGTGAAATATGTGATAAAAAAGCATAACATTTAGGAGATTTAATTCTAGACCAATGGCACAAGAAATTTCACCACTACCAGCTGACAGGATAACACAGACGAGGCAATTCGACACAGTTGGTATAGACTTTGCTGTACCGCTAAATGCTCAAGAGGAGAAAGGCGAAAAAATTACAAAGTTTTACAATGTGATATTTACGTGTGCAGTAACAAGAGCCATACAACTGGAGTTGGTCAAGAGGATGTCATCAGAAGCGTTTATACAAGCATTCCGAAGATTCGTAGCTAGAACAGGATTGTGTACAACTATTTGGAGTGATAATGCAAGAGCATTCAAAAAGTCTGAGAAAGAGATGAACAAGATATTAAAGATGGAAGATGAAAGGGTTCAACAGTATACCAGTAACCTGAAAATAAAATGGAAGTTTATTGTAGAGTTAGCTCCATGGTGGGGAGGATTTTATGAAAGACTGATCAGAAGCTTTAAGACATCCATGGCAAAAACTATAGGTGCTCGACTTTTGGATGAAGAAGAACTACGGACTGTGGTTGTTGAAGCACAAGTAGTACTTAACAACTGGCCTCTTACTTATGTGTATGACGATCCTAACGAGCTACAACCCATCACACCGGCGGACAATATAGGAGGCAGGCAAGCAATGAACAAGCAGGAAGAAAACAGATTCGGAGAATACAGTTTGCTGAATTACTGGAGTGTAAGAAAACAGGCAATGATAACATGGTGGACCAGATGGAAAAAGGAGTACCTGAGGGGGCTTAAGTGTTCCATCAGAAAAATAGAGCGTTACACAAATGTACAAGAAGAAGATGTACTTCTGCTTGGAGAAGCGCGAAGAATAACTCAGTGGAAACTCTGCAAGGTAGAAAAGATTTTCCCAGGCGAGGATGGACTAGTGAGAACATGCTTACTTCGTACACCTGAAGGCCGATTAGTCAAGAGGCCGATTCAACTGTTGTATTCACTCGAAGGTTGCTTCGGTTGAATCTGGCCAGCGGAAAGATGTAGAAAACAGATTGAAGATGGAGCTCGGAGGCGAGAAAGAAGAAGTAGCCAGGGGCACGCTCTGCATATTTTTCTATTCCTGTTCTGTCAACAATAAACCGAAAACGTATCGGTTCTGCGGTCTCTCTGGTCCTTCTGAAACACTTGTCTCCCGTGTCTCGACTTTTTGATTTTGTGCTCTACTATTATTTTTACGTTCTGCGTTTAAGTAGGCTAAGAACGACTATCATTTAAAAAAAGCAATCATGTGTGGTAAAAACAAGTCGTCACTATTGCATTACGAGTGGGTCGTTGAGTGCTTCCAACCCATTACAAAGGACTCAGCAATGATTTGTCAGCCACTGAATCAATTACTGGAGTATACAGCGGGTACCCTGCAAGCATGATTGTATTGGAAACCCCAAAACAGTTTGCGACTAGTTCCACAAACGGTGCTCTTCCAGCATTCGCTGTGATCGTGCTGCGCTTCCCGCGCAGGATGGAAACCGAGGTGGTCGCTGGAGTCTGAGGTCAAGCTGCAGACCGGTGTCGTGGACGAGGAAGGAAGAAGGGGGAACCATGTGAGTAGCTTGGCTATGGCTGCACAAGTCTGATTGGAGGAGGTTTAGTTGTTCAGCTCCACCAAGGAGGACCTCATTCTCACCCGTTGACTAACCACCCATTGAGAAGAAAAAGCGGGCCATTTGAAGTGTGGCAGCTTGGGCTAGTTGGTATGGCATCACGATAGTTATAGCGCGAAAACAAAACGACGACACAGAGACAAGAAGGACACGAAACACACGAGCGCTCGTGTCTTTCGTGTCCTCCTTGTCTCTGTGTCGTCGTTTTGTTTTCGCGTTATAACTATCCTCGGCCACTTGACCTTGAAATTTTCCACATTATCTTTTTGTTTTGCTCGAGTTTGCATGGGCAAAAAACGAACACTGAGAGTTAGTGCGTGTATTGGTAGGATCGAGTCGACATTGAGGTAAGTTGTCGCCAGGCATATTTTTTATAGTGTATGCATCCAACGTTATGTGCACATTGTGCTTGGAAGTGAAGCGTAAAATTTAACACGCTGATGCAACATCCCGGGTAATCCCATAAAAATTAGGAAAGAAATCATCGGGGGAAAGTGAACTTTGCACAAGCCATGCGGAATTTCCATAGACAGAGCAGAGCCGGCCTGTCACAGACCTTGCGACAATGTTCAAACTTCGGTGCCAGAAACTCGCGAGCAAACCTAGCTATGGTGCTTCCGGTATATAAGCCCGAGCCTTGCGTCGCTCGTACTCACTTCGCGCCACGCTACCTCGGCGCGTGTGCGACTAAGCGAGGTTAAACCCAGTTGGTGCGTAGTTGTGGCTTTGTTATTGCTAGACAACAGCACGTAGCATTTCTAGCAGAGGAACCATCAATCTTTTATTAGGGGCAAAGCTTTTAAACCCGTAGGTCTGTCCTTATTCTGTGATCTGTTTGTAACAACCTTTGCAAACTGCCTACTACTTCGTCCTTGCAAACATCCCACTACGCGCCATCACCAATCCGCCACTTCATTGACCATAAAGCATCCTTGCAAACAAGAACAAAACAAAAGTTGATTTGTTATTATACGCACAGTCTTACGTTCTTTATAATCATGTAATGGGCTTTCACGGGGAGCCAGCACAGTTGTTACCTGCCAGCGACATTTGCAGGCAAGTTTGTTGGCATTGCGCAGCTACGTTTGCGAATGGCTGCGAATAATATACGCACAGTCCTAAGTCTTTCTAATGATGTCCTAGGCTAACTTTCACGGGAGAGTTACGGTTTACCGATATTCTACCCCTCTCAATTTTCGCCCACACATAATCATTCTGTCTTTAGATATGGCGTGATTTTTATTAGCAAAAATGGTGGATCATACATTATTAAGAACTGTTCGGAACAAAAGTGAAACCTGCAAGCAGATACAGCTTTCTTTTTACCCAAAGAATGCTACATAATATAGATACTGCGCAGGCGCCAACAAGTTTTTGTTTCCACGACCACAATTTAGCAAACTCTTTCTTAGAGGGTGGTCGGCAAGATATGAGAACCGGCACGTTGAAGTGTATAACTTTCCCAAACTCGGTTATTCCAAACAGCGCAGAAAGGGGACATAGAAAAGAGCACACAACACAGGCTTTTTTATTATTGTTGTTGTTGTTGTGTGGTTTTCTCTGTGCCTCGTTTCATGCGTTGTTTGGATTAACTATCTGCACGTATACCAACAGGTCCATCTTGGCCATTATTTCGGCGCCAGAACTCATGTCGCTCGAAGTGTTGCGATACTCATAACCTCCCTTTTCTTCCTATGCAGACTCTCCTGGCTCAAGAACCGACGTACCATGCCATGCGGGCTGTGCGAAATGAGCAGCACACCGAAGCATCTACAACTACGAAATATCATCAATCTCACATCGGAAACAAGCTTCCATAAATAAAATTTCAGTTACGAGTCAAAAGACAGCGATTTGTCTGTTATCTTTCTATTCTATTCATTTTCTTTGCGTGCTGCGTCTTGCTTTTTAGTGTATAAGCATGCATAAATCATCTTCGGGGGAGGGGGTGGGTGCAGGAAACTTAACCTACTCAGCCGTACTACGTATTTTCTTGCGTATGTTGGGATTTCCGTGAATATACACACATAATACATTACACACGATAAACTAATTATAAAGCTTCGGTTAGTTGGTATACCAGAATTATTTATCTCCTGGATCTCAGCTTATCTACTCAATCGCAACCAATATGTTCAGGTAGGAGAAAAACAATCGGGCTGCCTTCCTGTGACTTCTGGCGTTCCGCAGGGGAGTGTACTAGGCCCCCTTCTGTTTTGGTCTACATTAATGACATTGTCAATGTAATTAGCACCCCGGTACAAATTCGTTTATTTGCTGATGATTGTGTTTTGTTTAGAGATGTAACCTGTATTAGTGACCAATGTGATCTTAATACTAACTTATGCAATGTATCAAAATGGTGTGAGCAATGGGGAATGCTTCTTAATGCAAACAAATGTGTGTATCTCCCCATAACGCGCAAAAAAGTCCCATTAAACTACACATACAATTTAGCTGAAGCACCTTTACTTAAAGTAGCCTCTTATAAATACTTAGGCTTAACGTTAACAAGTACCTTATACTGGAATTTGCACATAAATAACATCTGCTCTGCCGCTTTCCGTAAATTATGCCTTCTCCGCCACAAGCTCAAGACTACTCCGCCTAGTGTTAAACTCCTCTCCTACTTTTCCCTAATTAGGCCTAAACTTGAGTACGCCTCCATAGTTTGGGATCCCCACACAAAAATTAACGTCCAAAACCTAGAAAGAATTCAAAGAAAAGCAGTACGATTCATATATAGTAAATTTATGTCAACCGACTCCCCCACTGCATTACTAACAGCAAATGGTATAGAACTATTACAAATTCGAAGAACAAAAAGTCGGCTACAATTTCTTTCAGACATAGGGAACCACAGGCTACCCTTAGACACCGCAGTATACGTATCCCCTTTGTTAAGCAGACCCACTCGACACCACTATCCTCATTCCCTAACGCCAATCTTCGCAAGGACTGATACTTTTCGGTACTCCTTCTTCCCACAAACAATAGATGATTGGAATAAACTAACCGAAGCATTTCCTCAACGCCCTTGACAATTTTGTAAATACTCTTCTTCCATGACTTCCTTGAATGGTATTGGCACCTTGTTGTTCAACTGTTACTTTTTTTTTAAGCCATAACCCCTCTGTCTTATAGCAAAGGACTTGTGTAAGAACGCTTTGCAACCTTGTTTCATTCTGTTATTTAGTGTGTTTCATGTATGCCCACCCTGCTTGGACTTTTTGTCTGCAGTATTCTATAAATAAATAATGCCTGGGTTACATTTCTACTGGGACTCTGGTATTTATTACTCGCATTTTCTGAGTCAATGCTGGCATAGTCACATTTTTCATAACAATATCGTATTTAAATGCAATGACATGTGTGACACATGCTGCGTTCCGTAATAGGCGTAAGTGCCACACGTCTCGCCGAAAGAGTTTGACGACGTACGCGACGGTATTGTCACATTATTAATGCCATGACCAGCGAGATAAACTTGTCAGATCACCTTAAAGGGGGTGATTACGTGAGCACCCAGAAGTAATCAGATTAGATAGATATATAGATTAGATAGATAGATAGATAGATAGATAGATTAGATAGATAGATAGATAGATAGATAGATAGATAGATAGATAGATAGATAGATAGATAGATAGATAGATAGATAGATAGATAGATAGATAGATAGATAGATAAATGGATAGATAGATGCGCTAAGGGCGAGTTAAGCCCAATAAGAACTGCTTCTCACTAAAAAGACACACTGCAGTTGAAGTTGCACCGTAAAATCGGTGCATCTTCAAATGTGGTTGCAGTGCGGCCGCTTTAAAGGTACACTAAAGTCAAATAACAATTTACGTCAGAGTGAAAGCTCAGTGAATTACAGCATCTAAAACGACAATATTACCAACAGCAGTGCGGTACTTACCGAGAAACTAAGATAAATGCACAAGAAAACATGCGCCGCAGTAGGACATTCTCAAAATGATCCCGATGACGTCAAACGAGTCACCTACAATTAATCATTAGTGGTCGATCTGACTGCACTAAATAAAGAACCTTCCATGCATCAAGAGACACTGTAAAATGCTACTTATTCTTTTCCGTTTGGTTCATGGAAGAAAGAACCGTCGGGCGTTACTTTGGGGAATAACGTGAGTGGTTCAAAAGTTAAATTTTTCCCTGGTTACAATTAGAGTAACTATATATGGTTACTCTAGTTAAACTGGACATGTCGTGCAATCTAGCGGGGCCCAGTTAAACCAAAATACGTCTGCCATCTCGGAGGCAATGGCAAGAAATTGATCAATGGCCGTTGTTTCTGCTGTGGCTCCCGCTGCTTTCGTTCTGCTGCGACTAGTGTTGGCAGCCGCGCAGCAAAGCTGGGCAACATTGCGCACAACAACAGTGACGTGAGTAGTTCCGCTTCTTGAGGCGGGTAACTTGAAGTGTGCTAACCCGATGCAGACCACTAAAAGGTGCCCCTCATTGGCACAAAAGTAACACTACATCGTTTCTGGACTGCTATTTCAGCAATCAACCTCGACTTGACGGTTGCCTTTAGTGCCCCTGCAATCTGATAAACATTACATGTATGTGCACTCCTATGATACAGGCGTCACGCCAGGTTAACGTCAAGTGTGGCTTAAGAACCATCCACTAAAGTTGCTCTACGTGGCTACCACACTCGCAAGCACCAGTGTTCGTAACACTCACGTAGCTGTTGACATCGTTACGCAACTGCTAACAACTGGTTACATAAAATATATGCGACTGTTCAACACACGCATGTGCGTACATTTGCCGATACTTTAGAATCGTATTAGAGTCTCACTAAATCAAAAATTATACCATGGTCGCCTTTCTTTCACATGCTTCGCGGAACAACGATTCCCAAGGTATGAGGGATTTTTTATCAATTTCGCGATCACAGACAAGATTATTTTTTGCACCAGCCAACGACGCCAACGCATGTATTTTTGCCAAACGAGCTCTTCAACTCAATCGCGTTAATATACGCATACTAATTGTTTAACTTATATATTAGCCGGACTCGTCGGTTAGTGTAAAGTAGACGAGACTCGAAGATAAACGACATCACACAGTTGAGTGATTGATGCAGGAACTTTTATATGAACTACAACAATGCCCGAAATTCAGCACACGACGGTGTGATGAAAAACAAAATGCCATGACAACTAGTGAGCAAAACGCAAACACTAAAAAACAATGACATAAACGCACAACTACCAACAATAATGGTAAAAACATTTTGACAGCACTTAGTCTTCGACAAACGTTCCGTATTTAACAGGTCCCCATGTAAATTTCTAATCTGAATGATTATGACCGCTAAATATCGCATAACATCACGGTTACTGTTCCTGTCAGACAAAAAATAAATAGTAAATCAGAGTGGCACCTTATTCCAGAGGTCGTCCACTTTGAACACAATCGCACATGGTCTTCAAGACGACAGCGTATGCCCGAATGTAGTTTTGTTGTTGACAGTTGTCTATAAAAAATGCATCGCCTGTTGAATTGGGAAGTGCAATATCTAAACAGTGCAGTAAAGACTACTAAAAAAAACATGACTGTTCATAAAACTTATCATCGCCCGCCGCTGTGATGAAGTGTAAAGGCACCTATTTAACCAAGCGAGAAACTGGAAACAAAACTGCAACTGGATATTTTGCGCGGCAAATGAAGACTAGCACAAGAAACACACAATACGCACACGTTAAGCGAATGCAATGCCTTATATTTCAAGCCAATCCAACGTTAGGTCACCTCGGTGACACGACTGACTTCCGGCTATGCAAAAAAAAAAAAAATTGGGGCAGTGTTTCGCAAAGGAGGTATCGCAGAGATCCCATATGCCCACGAAAGAGCCAAGTCGGATAAGGGAAGCAAAAGGCTATCACAGATTAGATATCACATCCAACTATCACAGAGATATCACAATGCTGCCGTGCTTAATAATATTTATTATTCATCATTAACAGGGCCAGGAGCTGTTCATTTATCTGTTGTACTTCGATTTGTAGAATACGCAGCCATCCGTATCGGCGGCTGCGGTCCAGGCGGCCTGCAGGAACTTTGCCACCTCCCAGGTCCCAACCTCTGGCGTTTCCTGGAAAACATTGACAGAGAGAGCAATTAAAAAAAAATGGGAGGGGGGACGAAGTTTACACAAGCCGCGTAAAGCATAAAACAGGAGCACTGCCATAAAATTTCTAAGGCGAGATAATGAGTGAGATAGATTTATGTGGCGTAATACACAGCATCTACGTAACATCAAGCGTAGATATAGCCTAGAACATCTTTAAAATGATTTTTGATGTACATGACGTAGAACTGGGCGAGATAGAGAGCACTTCGCGACGCCGATATCAACGTGGTGCTAGCGTAAACAAACATACGTCACGAACTTGTGTTGGCTGGTCAGTGCGGCGCCCACGTCACAGTTTTGCGCTGTTACGTGGCCGGCTGTGTTTACCTAACTACCAGAACTGCTCTTGCCCTTCGAAACCGAAACTGCGACTGGGCGCTCTAAAAACGTCTTTAAATACATCGCCATCGCGCACACGCGATGACGAAGTCTCCAGCAGTGATGAGTCGGTCATAAGCGACATATTGAAAAAAAAAGAAAGGAAAAAAACAATTTGTGAAATTTTCGTGTCAGTGCTTCTTTAGGAAATAGCGAAGCTGGTTCATCTAATAGGCTCAGCGCGCTCTTAGACAAGGTGGAGTCGAGCCTGTCACAGATTACACAAGAATTTCTAAGTTCCCGAGCCAGAACCACATATATATATATATATATATATATATATATATATATATATATATATATATATATATATATACCAGATTCTTGAACGTCATTTACGCTGGACCCGACCGACGTATTGTATGCAAGAAAGAGACGACGAAACTTTTGTTGAAGCGTCTTTACTAAAGTTCAACACTGTCGAAATTTGGGCTTGTTGGTGCATGGTGACAACAGAAAATAGCGCAAAGAAACGGGACACAAGACGAGGACACACGGCACAGGCGCTAACTTCCAACATAGCGTTTCTTCGCGCTATTTTCTGTCGTCTTTACTAAACGTTTTCAGCTGGTCCACCAGCTGAAAACGTTTAGTAAAGACGCTTCCACGAAAGCTTCGCCGTCTCTTTCTTGCATATATATATATATATATATATATATATATATATATATATATATATATATATATATAATATATATATATATATATATATTGACGACGCTGCCGAGGGTGAAAAGTGTACGACATTCACTTCACTGCGATTATTACTCAGAATTATTTGTTAACGCCCGTTGCCTATACTAGCCCTCGAAAAATACTTTTTCGTTCGCTTACTGCCCTATGTGTGAAGTAATTTTCGTAAATGGCCACTAAAACGGAACCACCGAGTCACGTCATTACCACAACGCAAATCCTGCAGCAGGCTTTTTTTTTTTTTAAGAAATGCTTACGTCCGAAGGGCGCTGTCCCCCGACCTCCATGGGCCCGACGTAAGCGATAGCCTTCAACCGTTGCCTGCAAAAAAAAAATTGAAAAAATAAGGGAACTGCACATTTAGTGGGTGCCAAGCATGAAGAAAGTGCGGTGCTGGCCAGCCTTCTATGTTTTTTTTATTTTCCCGTTTCTTTCTGCTTGATCTCTCACACTTCTTTTTAGTCTTTTTGTGTATTCAATTCTACATACACTACGCAATATGATCGAGTAAAATGGGTATCTTTTTGCTCCGCAACAATTATCCGACTTGCCTGCGCTTCCTTTGTCGAAATCTCGGTGCTGGACACTTTAGTATCAAGAACGATATATGTCACGCCGATAATGCGCATGTTGTTCGCGACCGGAAACTGCCGGGCGCGCGGCAATAACGCGAGAAAAGGAACGCTAGACAAATGACTGCTGTTGCGGAACAAAAAAAAAAAGACACCCTTTTCACTCGACCGTTTCTTAGAGTGTATATACCCTTCTGGCTTCTTGTTTCTCTAAAACCGTCTATTTATTACTCTTCTTGATTCTCTCTTTCTGACGCTATTCATTTTTTTCGCGTTATATCTCTCGTGGTACTCGTTCTCTTGGCAATCAGGCTTATTGCATCCTACGCCGGACAAACCGGCGCTCCTATTATGGTGGAGAAGCAGGTGATCAAGAAGCATAAAATGAGAACACGTGCGGGTTGACAGTCACAATTTTTGTTCGCGACCTAAGCGCGAATTCCACTGAGAGAACAGCAGTAGAGGGCAGCGCAGGCAGGAGGGGGGGGGATGCAGAGCACTGAGAGCAGGGCCGCTCTATCTGCCACTGGAATGTTGCAAGCTTCCGGAGAGCAGGTGAGAAGGTTGACGAGTGGGGAGACCATCTGATCGAAACATTCAAAACGCCGGCATTCTGTGTGAGACAGCAGCGAAGCGCGCTTAACATCTGTCCGTCTCATTTTCGACGTTATTCTAATCCGCACTTGATTTCATTTGATTTGTGGGGTTTAACGTCTAGTCCGCACTTACATAGTGCGTTTGTGCAACGACGCATGCAGCGAAGGTATACCTGCGTATCGCCATCATCGCCGCCCTATAGATTATTGGCATGCCGATATACGGCAAGCAACGGTGTCAGACTACACATGGTTGCTTCCATTGCAGCAGCTCTCGCCAGCTGAAGAAAAATGCAGTCCGGACTCTCGTCGAC
Organism: Rhipicephalus microplus; assembly: GCF_013339725.1. Classification (NCBI taxonomy): domain Eukaryota; kingdom Metazoa; phylum Arthropoda; class Arachnida; order Ixodida; family Ixodidae; genus Rhipicephalus; species Rhipicephalus microplus. The sequence goes on from NC_051171.1 coordinate 81,601,964, forward strand.
ACTGCGCCTACTGAATGATATGTTCGGTTTAACGTCCCAAAACCGCCATATGATTATGAGAGACGCCGTAGCGGAGGGCTCCGAAAAATTTCGACCAACTGGGGTTCTTTTATACTGCGCCTACTCCGCTTTTCAGGCGAAGGCACTACCAAACTCCTGCAACGGATGGCAGTGGCCCTACTCCCGTTCAAACCCTTAAGACGCGACGGCTTCGAAAAGAGCACTTTTAGCGTGCCTTTCAGTGCTCTGCTCCCCAACGAAACTCGCCTTAAGAGGGACTCTAGCCATGATCAAACATATCCGCTGTTAAAAACGGTAAGCACGCTGCGGCAAACTTTTCTAATCCTCCGCAATTTCGTACAAAATGTTCGCAGCTACTGCTGCTCCTGCACTCAATTTCCGCGCTCCGAGTAGCTCTACAGTTTACCTAGGTTTGCGCGCTACGGGCAGTGGGGCGCAAATGAAATCTGTACAGACGACGCCGTCTGAAAAAGTTTTTCTGATTTCATTTTTACGACATGCTCTAACGCTCCGTTTCTGGGGATAAACAAAACCTTTGTTTTTTTTTTTTTGGGGGGGGGGGGGAGAGGGCATCGACAAAACTTATTTTTGAAGGAAAAAAGAAAGTCATAGCTTTGCCGCAAGGCGAAGCAACGAATACAACACCAACGAATTGGAACATCACGCGAAGAAGGCAAGCAGATATAACCGTGTCCCGCGTTTCTCACGCATAGATGACACACGAAACGTACTCACAGGTACAGATGACGCAAATAAGCGTCTCTTCGTTGTGTCTGAAAGCACGTCTTTTTTTTTTTTTTGGCAAAACGGAGACTGTGCAGCGAGTGCCGCAACCTTTGTGCGCACGGCACTACAACAGAAACTATTTTCCCCCACCGCGAGATAAGCGCGCGCGTCTACCCCCCCCTCCCCTCCCCGCGGGCAAAGTACGCGTGGAAGATCAGCGCATGAGCGCCCGTCGCCGCATCGTAACGATCTGGTGACGCTAAGGAGCCTTCGTGTGCGCATCCTTCATGTGCACACGTCTCGACTCCCTTACATGAAGGCTCCTTAGCGAAGCACGCTCATTACGCCCCCTCGTTGGTAATGCTGAAAACACATTGTTCCCCCGAGATGGGCATTGTCAGCGGTAGGAGGTAGATATAAAAGCTTGCGTTGCAACTTGAACGAGGTGCTTCTTGATGGCTCAGTGGCTAACGCTATGGACAAGAGGTCGGACGTTCGATTCCGCGCACCGGAGTCTTTTTCTGGATCAGTTTTCTTTCTAGCGTTTTCATATATATAGATACGTATATACGGTGAACGACAGCGCTCGACGACGGCAGCGGAGAAATCCAGCCGAGAGTGTTCATATTATTGCTATCGCAATAAGAACACAATTTCTGAAGAAACCCCTTCCCGCATCTGATTTTTCTTATGCCCCACCGTGCAACACGGGTTCTTTGCAGCGGAGCTGACTTATGTACGCTACGTTACCCATTTTCCATTACATAGCTGCAAACTATAGTTTCAGTTTACTACTACATGTACGCGAAAACATGCTTCTAGGCTCGAATAATTGAAAAGCCAACACTGCTATGAACAGGTTAAATGTGGCTACGTACCGCGGCAACTTATTGACAAGCTGTTCAGATCGAGTTCGTGTGGCACTTATGTTCGACTGTTCCTTCCCCGGGAGAAGAAATAAAAGGCATCATATTTGACCCTGTATGGTGGGTTAATATGACCCACTCTTAGGTCTTTTTCTCATTGCAAGGTGTGTATCTCAAAACCACAGGTTCACAAGGGGTCCCCAAACCCAAAACATTCATGGCTAAGAGCTACTTTTTTAGAGAAACAAGGCGAAAATTACGAAAAGTGGAGAAAAAAAATATCGATCCTTCCACTTTGTGCAAGTAGATAGACAGCAACACGCTGTTTTTCACACACACACACACACACACACACCACACACACACACACACACACACGCACGCACACACACGCACACACGCACACACACACACACACACCACACACACACACACACACATACACACAATATTGTCACGGGGTGCAGAGGGCTGACGGACTTCAAAGGGTT